>JARWIR010000003.1:37727504-38327504 GCA_029959085.1 Nemophila menziesii
ACGGATGTATATTAACACAGCCATTTAGTATTAGGGAGAGTAACCAGAGATGTCAATTCTTCTGGGACGGGAGGTATTTATAGATGTTGATAGATACGTGACAGACCATTTTGGTCGACAGCTAGTGCATAGCATAAGCCTGGGGAAAGCTACCCTACTGTTGCGGCATATTTGCCTCCTGATGGTTGCATGCGAAACTCGTTCCCGAAAAAATGTCCTAGGATTGGGTCTAATCGGTTTTTCTTTGGGTGTATGTAAATTTCTTCTGAAACACAACGTAATTCCTCGATTTTGAGTGTGCGTGAGTTTTCTTTGAGTAAAGTCAAATATCAGTGTTATATTTTGTCTTTAACAGCCTATGGTGGAGGGTGTAGCTTAATATTAACTTTCAACAAATATAAAATATGGCATTAGATTTTAAATATTCAAAATCATTTTCAGTCTTATTATTTATTGTTATTATTATTATTTTGGTTGGGTAATCGCTAATCTATAATAATTTATTAAGAAGCATGTGCTGTGTATTAAAAAAAATAGAAGCATGTGATGGGTAGTGTTGATCACGCGCTATGGTTTGAAGAACATACGCACGAGGTAGCTGCTAGATCACTCCACTACTTTGTCTTAAAATGGTCCAGCAAGCACCTATTACCTATATTACCTAACCTACAGTTTCCTTCGGTAGTCTATCTAGTGAATTTCTTTTTTAAGGTAAACGATTGTACAAATAAGATCAAAATTGTATATCATACAAATTAAAGTTAGAGTCAATTATAGATTAATGTGTATTAAAAAATTTATTTAAAAAAAAGTATTTAAAATAATATACTTTGTAAAAAATAACCTCATCCTAAACTATTTCTATAATTAACAATTAAAAAAAAATTAAAAAAAAACAAAACAAAAACTAATAAACACGCGTGCGCGTCCATGAATTTTTTTTAAAATCGTCATAATTAATTCTAAAAAGATCAGAAAAATAAAAAAATTATATATTTGGATAAAGTAAATAATATTTATGTATATGATTTTTTTCGGAATTTTTTGATTTTTTTCGATTTTTTTTTTTCACAGATACGGAATTCCATGATTTAAACATGAAATTCCATGTTTTGAAATACTGAATTTGTTTTCCGTAGACACAAAATTCACTGTTTAAAACATAGAATTTCGTGTGTGCGAAAAAAAATCAAAATTTTTTTAAAAAAAAAACCATAGACGTAAATATTAATTTGCTTTATCTAAAAATGCAATTTTTTTGATTTTTTTAATTAGTTATGACGATTTTAAAAAAATTTCACGGACGCGCGCGTATGATGGAATTAGTAGTAGTAGTAGTAGTAGGTGGTGGTGGTTGTGGTGGTGGTGGAGGTGGTGATGGTTGTGGTGGCTATAGTGGTGGTTAAATACAAGGTGGTGGTAGTGGTAGTGGTGGTGGTGATGGTGGTGGTGGTAAAAGTATCCTATTATTTGTTTAATATTTAAAAATAAATATTGTATAAAAAATAAAATAATATATTTAATAATAAGGGTAGTAAAGGTATAAAAAATATAAAGGGGATGTTTTCAATAAATAATTGTTCTATTCGGTATTTTTTTATTAAATAAATTATTGAAGGCTTAAAAAAATTATTAGAGAGATCTATGAGGATGCTTTCTCTAATTACCCCTTTTGGTTTTAATTTTATAATAAGGATATATACCATCCAAATTAATATCATTCAATTACCACCTATGACGTATCGTGAATTGGTTGAAAGTAAATCTTTAATCAAATCAAGAAAATAAATTGATTGTTAAAGACTTTTAGTCAACCAATTCATGTCACGTCATGGGTGATATACTTGGATAGTATGAATGTGGATAGTATATATCCTTACTCTTAATTTTATCACCTATTGTCATGCTTAAAGAAAACTTGACACTACAAATCAAATAAGATACGAAAAATATAAAATTTTATTCTTTTGAGTATACATTTATGAGATAGAATCACACCCTCAAAAAAAGAATATGAGAGAGAAGAGAAATACTGGTGTGATAGAGCTAGACTTAATTGGCTCACATATGGTGATAAGAATACTAAATATTTTCATTTAGCTACTATTAAGAGAAGGAAACTTAATAGAATAAATAGAATTAAAGACTTGGAAGGCAATTGGACAGATGACTCCGAGAATATCAAAGAGAACTTCCAAAATTTTTATAAAAACCTCTTTAAAGAAAAAGGGGGTGAAGAAGAAGCAATGAATAGAGCAATTCAATATATTTCACCACGTATCACGGAGGATATGAATAAAGAGTTAACAAAAAAACCAAATACTGAAGAAATAGAAAGAGCCGTTAAGGACTTATCAGCAGCAAAAGCACCAGGACCGGATGGGTTGAATGGTAAGTTTTATAAAGAATTCTGGGAAATTATTAAAAATGATGTGACACAAGTGGTTATGGATTTTTTTGAAAACAATCGGTCTGTGGAAACTATTAACGATACACTTATCACACTGATCCCAAAAGGAAATATACAAGAGAATCTAGGAGACTTTAGACCTATTTCATGCGTCAACTTTATTTATAAAATTATTACAAAGATTCTATCCAACCGATTAAGGGAAATCATGGACAAAATTATCTCACCTACACAATCAGCTTTCATCAAAGGTAGGGCCATACAGGACAACATACTTATTGCACAAGAAATCTCTTTTTTTATGAGCAGGAAGAGGAAAGACAAGAAAAATTTGGCGGCAATAAAAATAGATATGGCAAAAGCTTATGATCAGGTAAGATGGCATTTCTTATTTAAAGTTTTGAGTAAATTAGGGTTTTGTAACAAATGGATAGATTGGATAAGGAACTGCATCACCTCTGTGTCTTTCAACATCAACATCAATGGAGAAAGACTTAAAAATTTTAAACCAGGTAGAGGACTCAGGCAAGGGGACCCTCTGTCACCTTTCCTTTTCTCTATTATGACTGAATCTCTAATTAGTATTGTGGACCATTTCGTCAATAATAATTTTTTCAATGGTATAAGGATTAATAGAAACTGCCCTATTATCTCTCATCTTCTATTTGCAGATGACTCTCTTTTCTTTTTAGACTTAGACAATTCTGATATTGATTCTTTTAAAGAATGTCTGGATATATACTGCGAAGGATCTGGACAGGCTATCAACCTTAATAAATCGGCAATCATTTTTAGTAAAGAAACAACAGAAGAGATCAAAAATTCGGTAACAGGGAAAATGGGTATCAAAGAAACGGGAGACTTGGGACATTATTTGGGTGTTCCATTATGTCATAAAAGATCAAAGGTAGATTCTCTTGAATGGATAGCAAATAAGGTGTTTAAAAATACAGAAGGTTGGAAAGCTAAACTCCTATCGGAAGGGGGCAAAGAAGTGCTCATTAAAGCAATCCTTCAGGCTATTCCGAATTACTACATGTCTATTTTTTCTTTTCCCACTAATTTCTGTAATAAACTTATCTCAGCTATCTCTAATTTCTGGTGGAATTCAGGTGAAAGGAATAGGATTCATTGGGTGGCATGGGAAAAAATAACGGTGAATAAAATCATAGGGGGACTCGGCTTTAAAGATTTCAAAAAAATGAACACAGTTCTTCTAGCTGCCCAAGCTTGGAGAATTATGCATAGTCCAAACAACCTGGCAGCTAGACTCCTCAAAGGTATTTACTTTAATAAGTCTTGTTTTTTATCATGTAAAGTTAAACAAAGCAGAACTTGGAGTTGGGCAAGTTTAATGGAAGGTAGAGACTTTATTAAAAAATACGGTATCAAAAAAATAGGAAATGGGAAAGATACGGATATATGGAATGAGAAATGGTTAGATACAGAATGGAAATTAGAGAAACCGAAAGGATCGAACATCATAAAAGTGAATGAACTCATGAAGGAAGGAGAAGAGGAATGGAACCTCGAAACCCTAGATAACCTTTTCCATGAACCTATAATAAACTTGATAAAGAAAACAAAGATTAAGGAATTTGATACAAAAGATAGATTCATATGGCCTTATTCGAAAAATGGAAGTTACGATACAAAAACGGGATACAAAATAATTATAGAAGAACACAACAAAAACAAGGCGACTACAACAAAAACAAGGGTTATGCAAGAAACTAAAATATGGAAAAAAATATGGAAATCAAATATTCCGAAAAAAATTCGATTATTTATGTGGAGGGTGGTCAATAATGCTCTTCCTACTAGAGTGAATCTTTCCAAAAGGAAATGTGCAGATGGCAAAAACTGTCTATGGTGCAACCAGGATAAAGAAGATGTGGAACATCTACTCCTTCAGTGTAATATGTGCAAGGATATTTGGGCGGGATCTTTCTTACAAATAAAAATTCAAGACAAACTGGATGACAATATAGAAGACTGGTTCCTAAAAACTGTTAAATCTTTCAAAAAGGGAGGGTGGGACGAGAAAGTTGTTCGAGACTTTATAATGATCAACTTGTGGAATATTTGGAAAGCAAAAATGAAAGGCCTTCATGAAGGAATTGCAGCGAACGGAACAGTAATAAACAAAGCATCGACAAAACTTATGCAAGAAATCCACGGCATTAACTGGATTAAAGAAGGTTATAAGGGCTTCAATAACCCAATTGAACAAAGTGAAACAAGGGAAACGGATCACGAAGACGAAATCAGCATATTTTGCGACGCTTCTTTCTCAAACAAGTGGGAACCAACGGGAATAGCGATAGTATGGGAACAAAGAGAGAATAACGAAAAATCAAAAATAAGTAAGACTATCGACTGCAACACAGTAATAGAAGGAGAAGCAATAGCGGTGTTGGAAGCTACGAAGATAGCAAGAAGATATCACGATAAAAAAGTTACCATCCACTCAGATAACCTTGAAGTGATTCAAGGTATAAAGCAGGTGTCAGCAGCACGTTGGAATATCCAACCCGTTCTTCGAGAAGTTATTTGCACTACTGAGGAGCTCGGTCAGATTTCTTACAAACACATCAACAGGAAGCTCAACAGGAATGCGGATAAGTTAGCGAAGGAAGCTAGACACGCAGCAACTTTTGTAAATCGGAATACGCTTAGTATATCCGATCTATCAGCGGCCTTTAGTAAACTAGGAATAGGATAATTTACTTTGTTTCTTTTGCGGGGTGCCTTTGCACCCTCTCAATGTCCAAAAAAAAAAAAAAAAAAAAAATCACACCCTCAAAAATAAATTTGTTGATATTCTTATCAAATAAAGTACGTCGTTGACATAAAAGCGATACGTTTCACTTTCTTTTTTTCCAATATTTTCCATCTTTCATCTTCTTTATCCATTCATAATTATTTGAAATGGCACCGATTATTTTATTTTTTAACACGGGAAAGCCACTTTTTGGATTCGGTGTCATTGACACGGTTCAAACCTGTACCACCTAGAAGGATAACAAGGCTCTGGCCAGTAGAGTTAACCCCAACTGGTTAGTACCGATTTTTTTAGTGTTGCCAAGTTATTTTCGAACATCTACGCACGGAATTTTTGCATTCAAAAAATAAGTATTCGGTGGTTTTAAAATTATCACCACACATAACACAAAGCAGGTCCAATTTCATGTACAATATTTGATCTTTAGTCTGTAAGTTTTGTTGTAGGATCAATCATAAAATGATCGCATGTTTGAGAGTTAGATATGGATCACAAACTTTATATGCAAACTAGACAAAGATCAGCATCGAAAGACATCGTAATCTTTGTTGTATAAAGCAAAGTATTCTACTTGTTAAATATTTTCAAGTGATGTCAACCTTAGACAAAGATTATGGAAATTCCTCAGTATTATTATAATCAACAATAGTATGTCTATTCTCACAACTTGCACATCTGTCTCACCAAACCACTAGGATAGAATCTTTTTCCTTCCTCAATTACAAGAGAAGATTTCATCTTTCAATTTCCAAAATTCTTTCAACAAAGGCGAGTCTGTCAAGCCATTTTATATGGATCACAAACTTTATATGCAACCTAGACAAAGATCAGCATCGAAAGACATCATAATCTTTCTTGTATAAAGCAAAGTATTCTACTTTGTTAAATCTTTTCAAGTGATGTAAACCTTAGACAAAGATTATGGAAATTCCTCAGTATTATTATAATCAACAATAGTATGTCTATTCTCACAACTTGCACATCTGTCTCACCAAACCACTAGGATAGAATCTTTTTCCTTCCTCAATTCCAAGAGAAGATTTTATCTTTCAATTTCCAAAATTCTTTCAACAAAGGCGAGTCTGTCAAGCCATTTTCCATCCCCAATCCCTCTGATCCTTAAATACTCACCATGTACTCATTTGATCCACAATGATTCTCTTTTACCTAAGACGTACCGTATTATTTTCACGAGTAAGGTTTTATTTCAAGCTCCTAAGTCCTTCAATACGAGGTATCCCTTACTCTTCATGGTATAAAGGGTTTTCCATTTAATTATTAAAGACTTACCATCCCAATAGAAAACCCAATAAATAATATATATTATATCTTTCTTCCTAGTCGAAACCGAAAAGATGATCAATCGAAAACAAATCACCCCTAGTAGAATCTGTCGAATAAGCTTTAATCACCCCGTATATGACAGTGATGGTTCATTCCAAGATAAAACATATATTTCCAAATTATTAATGTGTGGCTTGTAATATCAAGTAAACAAAATTGAAACTTTAAGTGGCATCCGAGATAGCAAAATGGTCATAACTTCTTTCACGAGTTACGATCTCTAAGATTTCCTCAATTGTATCCCCTTTGATCCCTATATAGTAGACGTTCGATTTGAACACATGTAACCTTAGACACGAACACTTTACGAAGATTTTCAAACAATCAATAAGTATTTTAACGGACTCGATATCTCCTCTTGATAAAAGAAACAAATCATTGACAAATTCCAAATGGGTAATTTTGATCATACCACATTTAGGATGGTTATTAAAACCTTACTCGGTTAATTTCATGAAGATCATGGAGAGGTATTTAAGGCATGAAATAATGAAATAAGGTGATAGAGGGTCACCTTGCCTTAGGCTTTTACCTCTCTTGAAAACCCCATAAACATCTCTGTTAATTACCTCCAAATACGAGGGTGTGGTTACACAAGTCATAATAAATTAATACATTGTGTCGAAAAATTTAAACCCTTATGAACCTCTCTGAGGAAATCCAAGAGACGGGAATCATACGCTTAAAGTAAATAAATTTCTAATGTTTATCTCGACAAACTACTCTTGTTATTATAACCTATCAAAAGTTCTTGCATTAGGTGAATGTTTTCGAACGTTAACCTTCCAGACACAAATACACTTTATGCTTTATCTATGAGTTCATTTAAGTATGGCTTCATTCTATCTACAATAATCGTCGTGATTACCTTGTAGATGATATTGCAACAAGAAATTGACCAAAAATCTTACACCTTTAAAGTTTATCTTTTTTGGAATGAGAGTAGTGACATGTTTATTTAGTTGTGTAAGCAAAAAAAACTTATGTAAAGAACTATCTCACCACCGCAATCATCTTAACACCCAATACATCCCACGATTTCTTGACAAATAGCAAAGACTACTAACCTGGCCTCGGAGCTTTATCATTAGCTATTTAAAAAATAATATCTTTAATTGTTTTATCGGGATCCTTAGCACAAATCTCATCCCCTTATTCTTTTTCAACACCTTGCCCCTTGTGTCATCTCCATTACCCAGAAAAATCTTGCAGTGATCCACAAAAGCCTCATTAACTTATCTACTAGAAATTGTATTGGAGCCACAAGGAAGTGTGACTTATGCAATAATTTTTTCCCTCTATTTACTTTTCATGATTCCATGAAATTTTTAGATCGACGGTCACCGTTAAGGCATATTCGCTTCTTGATTTTTGTGGAAAGAAGACCAATTCCGCATCCCCAATTCCAGTCGCTTATTTACAAAGCACCATATTCTCTTCCAATATTTTAACATGTCCCACATATTATTTGAGTATAATATCATATTGCTACAAAGCCTTATTTTCACTCTGTTCTCTCTGAAAAATATGATAAAAGTGGCACTTGTTAAGACATCTCAAATCAAACTTCAAATTCTGCAACTTTTTACAAACCACAAATTGCTTTGTCCCTATAAAATTCTCTCTGTCCCACACCTCTTTCCCTACTTTCCTATAATCATCATGATCCATCCAAATATTACTAAGCCAAATAGAGTCAACCTAGTCACAGCTTGAAGAAAACGACACAAAACACAAAGAATGATTTTACATATAATTTCGGGGGGAACTCCTCATGTATATAAAGATCTGATGCATCCAAAGGCAAATGCCCATTGCCCTATCAATTCGCCTAATGATGTAATAATTATGCCATGTAAAAAATTTACCTAAATATTGTAGATCTTCAAGTCCAGGTGTATTGCAACCATCCGCAAATTCCTTAAATCACTCATGGTGACTTGTTTACCATGCTTTATCTCAGTGTATGTCAATATATTGTTGAAAACTCCTAAGAGTAACCACAACTCATCATACAAAGTGGCATAATCTACAAAATAACTCCACAAATCATCTCTCTCAATCTTAACATCCAACCCATAGATAAATGTAGTATGATGGCTTAAAAAAGTTACCTTGTTGTAATAATAATCGAAAGTTGTTTGGGAAGTTTTCCTTTTGTCCTTCCCAGCTGACCTTCGTCATTCTCGTTAATAAAATAAAGTACAACCAATGTGGAAATTGATTCTATGGAGTAGGTATCGTAGGTTAGCAAGAAATGGTAAGTAGGGTTATCGTTCGTAGGGATGTATTGCGACTAAAGGTTTTCAAAGTAATGTTAATGCGTAAAGTATGTGATTTGACTAACGAAATAAAAATATAAATTGGAAATATTTGTTTGGTTTTTGTAAAGATTTATAATTAATGACAAGATAAAAGTAAATGAAATTAGAATAAGAGTAATGATTATCAACTAGTGAGAACGAAAATAAACAACTAAAAGTAAATAGAATTAACTCAATGAGGCAGGTGGTTGAGGATATTCATAAGTAATCTATTGTGCCACTAATTAACGTTGTTATTCATAAGGCCGAGTGGTTTTATTGTTCATATTAGTTAGGATTCTAAATTGATTAAGTGCCCACAAGGGCAGCCCTAATTCTCTACCTTATTCATCTCTTGGCTTTTGCGTTGGTTTAAGTTCCTATTACCCTTATTTGCTACCTAGCATACTAATATTTTCTGATGAAAGGCACTAAGTGCTCGTATAGTATGTCTGTAATCTTTTCCCCCACGCGGGTGTCAGGCAATTTACAACGTCTCCTGCTGCTTTTTCCAGAGCACGGGAGTTATGAAAACGCGTATACAAACAATAGAATTATATTAAAACCAAGCTTAATTAAATATCAAAATAGGATATCCCAAATCAAATAACTGAATCAAATAGCTAAGCACAATGTATTACATAAGCATCCTTAAGCATAAATAGTTTAGCTCATAATCGAATTAATACTAATTAATACTAATGACAAATTCATGTTCAAAATAGAAAATAAAGCAATGTTACTGTTGGAGATAAAAGGAGATGGTGATTAGATGAGGCCAAAAGGGTTGGGTTCATGAACAAACCCTTGTTCTTCCTCTTCATTCTATCTGGTGCTTCTTCCCCTCTTCTTTTATTTGGATAAAGACGATTTTTAAAAATGAAGTGTTGATGGTATATGGAATGGGTGCTGAAAAATGATCTTATATAGCTCCCAAATTCGTTGGCCTCTCTTTAGGGTTAAGAAAATAGGTTTAGAATGAGTCCAACCCGTTTTTACTTTAACCAGATTTCTAGTTCGAAACACGGCAAGTGCAAATGTCATAACTTCTTCATCTTAATTCCGAATTGAGTGTCGTCACTTGCCATGCGGCCCTGCTTCAAGCTATTTCTTACCAAAAAAGAATCAGGTCCAAATCTCTCACCAAAATTATATGCTTTATACAACTTGACTAAAAAGAATGCACAACCTTGACACGATAATGAATATGATCGACCTAGGGTATGTTCCATTAATCATTCTTTTTGGTAGTGTATATTAGTTATTTTCTTTATAGAGTCTTTTTGAGCCGTGGGGACACGACTTATTTTTGAGTTTGGGGTAGGGTACTAATTTTCCTCATTCCCAGTTTATGTGTTACATGTTTTACCGCTTTCTAAAAAATTTAAAAACCAAATAAAGATTAGTTTTAGGAATGATTTGGGTGTAGAGTTTGTTGAATGTCCCCAAAACCAAACTTCTAGTGAATTAATGATAGAAAATAGTAGACCTAGTTCATAATTTTCTTGAATGCATGTAAACACTAGATTGTAGATAGGAAAAATTAATGAAAAACGAAAAAGAATGGTGCTTGAACTTGGTAAGAATGATTGGTGTGTAAAACGTAAGATCTAAGCTAGTTGAGAACCCACTTAATTGTAAAGTAGAGGTGAGAATGGAGTGAAACGACGTAACTAGGAAAATGATAAAGTTAGATCTTTGATAGACACTTGAGCCTTTTGGCTTTCTAACCGAATATTAACGTTATATCCTTCGTAGCCCCATTTTTAAGACTTTAAACCTTTCTTTCGTCACCGCGATATAAGCCATATCCCTTAGTTTATAGGATTTTCCATATGACCCGCACTTGAATCGCAACCTTGAGACTTGTTGTCTCTACAGCTTGAGTTTGGGGTGGTGGGTTTCATCATGGGAGATTACATTGGGTGCGAATTTTTATGCTTTGTATTTTGTGCGTAATTTTGATGATGTCTTGATTGAAACCCTTTGGCGAGGCCTTTGTAAAAAAAAGAGAAAAGAAAAAGAAAATAAGAGACATGACAACTCACGTCAAATGGATGTCATGTGTATCTTACAAAAAAAGTGAATAAATTGAGAAAAGAAATGAAAATAAAGTAACCGACAAAGTGATTTTTTTTTTTAAAATCATCATGAAAGATTATTGGGTTAAATTGGGGACGCTAAATTAGTGTGTGGGTTGAGTGAGAACATATTCGAGTGTAAACTCAAGGTCTAGGGCAGTATGTTGATGATTAGTGAGGATAGAGCCAAAAACTCACTTAACATTTCCCAAATATACATATCACACCGTCCCTAAGCCTACGCTAAACCCATAAAGACCCTGTGATTCTTAGGTGCGTAGTGGAATAACAATTTTACTAATAGGGGTTAATTTAATTGGAGTGTTCAAAAGTAAGTAAGGATCGATGAACACCATATAGCCATCATCTCAGGCTAAGTATCAACGGTAATCTTCTAGCCTTGTGAAATTAATTTGGAATTGAAATTATCTACGTGTTTAATTTTGTAGGATAGTTGTATGTGTGTATTAGCTCTTAGGTTGTACTATATTAGATTTACTATAAGTTTTGATTTGGTATCATTCTTTGGATTTTGCATCTGTTTCATAACTTAGACCTTTAATTTTGTTCTTACTTTGTCGGGACGACAAAACTTTAAGTTGGGGGTCTTGATGTCTTCCTTTTTGTGATAGAAAAATCCATTTAGGAGACATCATTGTAGGTATAAATTGGACTTAGTTAATAGATTAATAGTCGTATTTGGCTATAATGCACATTCTTCCTTTGTTTTAGACTTATTGTTACTTTTAGAGATTTTTTACGTTAATTTGTGTGTTCAGTGTGAAGTTCTTAGGTATATGGATGCTAGGAGGCATCAAGATGAAGAGAATAGTGAAGATTCAAGTCTAAGACCAACAAAAAGCGTTAAACGAGCAAAAGAAATCACTTTTGTAAAGGTGGACGAGTTTAAGATTGAGTCAAGTCATCACTTGTTTCCCTTCCAGAGCTCTATCGATTAGATTCAGACTTTTTGGTTCAAATAAAAAAGATGGGCCTTGAAGTCAATGACATTTGAGAAGTGGAATCAGTGGATTTGGACTTACAATACAAAAGTTATGGCCTATTTACTGAAGAGGTGTAGTGCAGTACAAATTAATTAAAACAAATATGGACCCCTTTAATCACTTAATTAAGCCTATGTGGTCCAGATCCATTTTAATCATTATAAAGGCTTATTAGACCTCATTCATTACACTTCATTATATATCTTAAGAGAGGGAAAAAGCGGCAACGCTTGGAAGCAAGGCGGAGGAGCTGGAGAAGAAGGCTAACATTATTCTTCCTCAGCAAAGCTCGAATCATTCCACCCCTTAGGTTAAGTTTGATTTATGTTCCGTTTTATGAATTATGATTTCATTTAATTTAATTAGTTTTAATTATTTAATTATGAGCTTAACATTTAATACTTGAGAATCGCGTTTATGAAAAGAACCCTAGTTTTATAATTTAAAGTCTTTTGAATTTGGGATTGCTTCAGTTTAAATTCATATTGACTATGTTCTTATGCTTGTTTACTATGAGTAATTTGCCAATTAGTGATAGGTTCTAGTATTTAGGCTATTTGTTGTGGGAGCGATCATCCGGAAGAGGGTGTTTAAATACAGAACTAGAATATAGACGTGTGGTGTGCGTTACTGAACTTGGCGTTCTTAACTAACCGCGTAGCCAATTGGGTTTACATTATAATCATTTGAAAGTACCTTTAGTGTCACTCTGACGAGGTAATTAATACCGTAGAATAGCTTCTTATCTAACCTGACGGGATTTAGAAAGATATTAGAATCCCTACTAATTTCAGTTACAGACTTTTCCCTTAAACAATTGTTTTAGATTGCTAAATTTGGTGATTCTCTAGCGAGCCTCAAGTATACCTCTCATATTTAAGTAATTTTCTTTAGTCAATTTCTAGTTTAATTAGTTATAATCATTAGTAATATTTCAATTGTTGCATTTTTCTTTGATTACTCAAAAAAACCAAACAAATATCTGTTTATTGCAATTAATTCTACTTTGCGTGTTAAACACTTATTCATAAACTAGTATCCCTGTGGAGACAAATTTCTCGTATTTACTTATTTATTACTTGGATGACCCGTACACTTTGAACAAAAAAAACCCGTACACTTGCGGCTAGTTGCTTCTCTTCTTTTGCATTGATTTTATCACACTCTAGGAGCGACTAGTACACCCTGAGTGGCGGTGCTGACGATGGCCGGTGGTCGACGATGAACAATGACAATATTCAATAACTTTCTAAATTGTTGATACATGTAATTATCATTTGTTTTTTATTTATGTTTTTTTTTTTGTTTTATTTAAAAGTATTTTAGTATTTGTCCATCTATAAAATTGAGACTAATTTCTCATGCCTTTCTTATCTGCGATCAAATTGGTTTACATAACCCGTTAGACAATTCACCGTTTATTTTATTAGAGAGTTACACGATTAAGGAAATTTTATCTATTATCGTAACTTTCTTATGACAGTGAATTTTTTTACTTTTATAGTAGTATGAAATATTTTAAGTTGTTGAAGGGATAACTCGATTGTTAATTTTGCTCCCATCTAGGAAGGTGGCCTGTCTTTGTTTTTCCCTACTAGGTAATCCCTTCATTTGCAATTAAAAATAATCTTAACAACATAATCAAATTATCAGTAAAACGTATAATATTTTAATTTACCTAATAAATATATAAAAGATTTATGTTTAACTAAAAAAGCTAAGGAAAAAGAACCCCTATATTATAACTCCCAACCTCCATCCTATATTATATTCCTACCCCATCCTTAACAAGTCTCTTCACACTTGTAGTATAAGAATAGGACGGCTACAACTTTTGTCTTAACAGTAGACATAGTAGTATAACTCAAACTACAAATCTCCCATCTATCTCTCTGCCACACCCACACCCACACACACATCGGAATAGGAAGAGAAACAATGCCAAACACGATAGGGAAAAACCTTAACTGCTTCACAAAAACACCAACATCTCCAGAATCATCACTCCAAAAAGATCACGGCCGTCCATTATCCAACTCCACCACCACCTCAATCCTAATGAAGAACTTTAACTCTCTTTACGATTTTACATTAGACTGCACCGCCAATTCCAAAACCTCTCCTACCCCCACCGTCGATGATGTTTCTTCACCACCATCATCTGAAGCTGATCACGAAACCACCACCACCACCCCGGACTTCACAACCATCTATGCCTCCCGACGTTTCTTCTTCTCTTCCCCTGGCCGCTCCAACTCCATAATAGACTCATCGTCAATGTCATCCTCAGTAGCATCATCCTCATCATTTTCGCCAGGAAATCAACCGGAATCAGACACCATCGTAGACAACAGCATCGCTGTTCCGACATACTCGCCCGACCCGTTCATGGACTTCCGACGTTCAATGCAGGAAATGGTTGAAGCTCGTGATCTTATCGATGTTAAATCCGACTGGGAGTATTTACACGAGCTTCTAATGTGTTATCTTGCTATAAACCCAAAGAGCACTCACAAATTCATTGTCGGGGCTTTTGCTGATCTACTTGTAAGTCTCATGACGTCAGATGATCGCCGGAAAGTAATCTTTTCCGAAGATTGACTATTAGATATTTCGACAGTTTATGTAATTAAATGTTAGACATTAGTAGCTTTCTTTTTATTTTACGAAAATTATTGGTACTAAGTAATCCTTGACCGTGTCACAAATTACGCTTGTTTTGTTTTTAGTTTTTGAGTAATTTTGCAGGTAATATTTACCTACTTAAATATTTTATTTATCAATGAGCTTATTTTGTGGTTTAATAGATAATAATAGATGATTAGTTATGATATTATAAAAATTAATGCTTCAATTATTTTAAATAATTGTACTTGTTTATTTAATTTTGGGAAAATATATATGTTGACAGGGCATGGTTTATTCATTTGGTCCCCTGTTAGGTTCAATTATTTCCATCTATCCTTATCTTTATCATGGACTCATAGTCTCATAGTTGTACTTTCAAATAATAATCTTAAATAGATAGATAAGTGAATAATAGTAATAAATTAAAGTTAAATTTGACTAAAAACTTGTTACCTTTTCTCTGCTAAGTAGTAAGTTTGTGGAGAGTGGGCAGAAAAAGATGGATATTTTGGGGTGATGGGATGCACAGAGCATGCAAAAGCAAGATTTTCTATTTTCGAAACCATTAATACCGCTTCTGCTTGCTAAAAAGCTGCTGTATGTTTAGTGTAATAGTTGCAGCCTACGAGGCTAGTGGCAGTACGTAGAGTAGAGTAGAGTAGTGTGTAAAGATCGTCTAGAGTCTTTTTGTGCCACAATCTTTTCGTTTTTTACTGTCTTGGTTAGTGAAGTTTTTACTATCTTTTAGTTTTTCGTTTTTTACTGTCTTGATTAGTGAAGTTTCGTCTGGAGCTAAATATCCATATTCTTTTTTTTTTTTGTCAAACCATAATATATAAAGGTAAATAAAGTTACAAATAAAGTTAGCCAATGCCAGCGGCAATGGAATCCAAATGAATCAAAAGAGCTAATTGGGGAGGAGGACACACCCTCCAATCACCAAACATGTTGCCAAGAAGCTTATGTTTGGTGACCCAATCAGCCACCCTATTGCTCCTGCGAAGAACAAGAGAAAAGGAGGGAGCACAAAGCTCAGAAGTACCATAAATGGATTTAAAAATATTACAACAATCAAAAATAGTGTTCGGGGAAGAAGAAATCAAAGGCTTGATGATATTAGAGCAATCATTCTCAATAATAACCGAGCCTGGAATAAATTCAGTAGCTTTCTCGCAACCCCATAGCACTCTCCTAAAGCTTCAGCTTCACCAGCATGATTAGCTTCAACAAACTTTGCATCATAGTCCACCATGTTACCAAAAGAGTCCCTGATCACATAAGCAATAGTACAATTATTAGTAGAAAAAGATGCATCAGTGTTGATCTTGATTTTATTAATGGGAGGAGCTTTCCAGTTACTATTTTTATCTTTATTATTGTTGTTAGTAATAGTACTACAGTTTAAATTTTCCTTATCAGTGGGGCTTGTAAATTTTCCTCTTTTTTCCTTCAGCTCAGTAGTAATTGCATCATTAGGAATATTGTTAGCTTCCTTATAATCATTCCAATGTTTAATAGCCATTTGCAAAGTAACCAAAGGGTCAGGGGTTTCATTATTAAAAAGGAAATTATTTCTTCCTTTCCAAATCTGCCAACACACATAGCTAATAAATTCAATATCATAACTATCTTCTGATCTGTTACTCTTAAGAGATTCATTCATATAAATGAGCCAATCTCCTATCTTATCAGTGCTATTATTTTTGGTTTTAAGGCTTAGCTGAGAACTAAACCATACAGCTTTGGCCCAAGGACAGGCAAAAAGTAAATGTTCAATACTTTCTTCACCAGAATTGCAGATTTTACAATTCTTACTTTTGGTACATTTTCTGATATAGAGATTCTTATCAGTAGACAATTTATCTTTAACACATTTATACATAAATTTTTTTACCTTATTAGAACAGTTCATACCCCAAATAAGCTTCCAAGTGTTTCTATTATAATTATAAGAGGATGAAGGCTTATTTTTTAACAACTCATTTGAGTCTAAATCCTTTTGATCTTTAATTATTGCATAAGCCTTTTTAACCGAGTAATCTCCATTATCTGATTTAGTCCAGATGGAAAAATCTGGGCAATCAAAAAGGGGAATCTTCATATCAAGTATTGTATTAGCAACCTTTAACTCATATTGTTCTTTAATATAGTCCTCATTCCAGGACATGTTATCAGTGTTAAAGAATTCTTTAACAAAAGCTATAGAGCTATTCTTAGGTTTAATAACCACATTAGATTTATTAATCCAGATATCACTTTGGACATTAATATCTAAACCATTACCTAATTTAAACATGAGATCTTTTTCGAAAATTTTCCTTCCTTCAAGAATACCTCTCCAACCAGGGGATGGGTATGCTCCAATTTTGGCATTAATAAAGGAATTTTGTGCATAGTATTTACCTTTGTAAATTTTAGCGAGAAGCGAGTCAGGATTTTGGTGAATATACCAGGCCTGTTTACCAAGAAGGGCCTGATTCATAATATTAATATTCCTGAATCCCAAGCCTCCTATAAATTTGGATTTACACAAAGTTTCCCAACTTAAAAAATGTATACCTTTTTTATTATTTTTTCCCCACCAGAAATTGCTAATGATACTGTCAATTTTGTTACAAATATTTTTTGGTAGTAAAAAACAGGACATAAGATAGTTAGGCAAACTTTGGAGAACAGCTTTTATAAGAACATCTTTACCTGCTTCAGAAAGGAAAATAGTTTGCCAATTTTCTATCTTTTTTAAAATTCTTATGATGATCCATTCGAAATCTTTAGTTTTAGTTCTATTCCAATCAGTAGGAATGCCCAAATAAGAACCTAAAGATTCCACCTGAGGCATTTGAAGCTGATGAGAAATAATATGTTTAATAAAAGCTGGAGTATTTGTACTAAACAGAACACCACATTTATCAAAATTAAGACAGAGACCTGAAGCTTTAGTAAATTTTCCCATAATATTATTAAAAGCTAAAACATCACTAGCTTTTGCTTTTAGAAAGAATATGCTGTCATCTGCAAAGAGCAGATGAGAAATTAATGGGCAATTTTTTCCTATTCTGAAACTTTCAAGCTTATTATTATCAATACTATCTTTAACAAGTATGTTAAGCATTTGTGTTACAATACAGAAGAGAAAAGGGGAAAGGGGATCCCCTTGTCTCAATCCTCTAGTGGGTTTGAATATCTTATAATCTTTACCATTTATTAAAATAGAATATGTCACTGTGGAAACACAATTAATGATTCTATCAACCCATTTCTGATGAAAACCCAATTTTATTAATAATTTTTCAAGAAAATCCCATTCAATAAATTCATAAGCTTTTTTAACATCGGCTTTAATTGCCATAAGATAAACTTTAGTATCCTTTTTCCTCTTTATATGAGTGATGATTTCATGAGAAATAAGGATATTTTCTTGAATATTCCTGTAAGGGATAAAACCAGATTGGTTTTTGTCCACAATTATAGGCATCAGAGGTTTAAGTCTATTCACTAAAACTCTCGAAATAATTTTATAAATAAAATTAGTACAGCTTATAGGTCTAAACTGACTAACCTCAGAAGCACTAGCTACCTTTGGTATGAGAGCTATGAAAGTTTGATTAATAGTCTCAAGAGAACCTTTGTTACACCAAAAATCATTAATGATTCTCATGATATCCAGTTTTATTATATCCCAATAAGTTGTATAGAAAAGCCCAGTGTAACCATCAGGTCCAGGAGACTTATTCAAACCCAGCTCCCAAGTGGCTGCTTTAACTTCATCATAGGTTATATTGCTTATTAGCCCTTCATTCATAGTGTTATTTATTACAGGTTTGACTATATTTAATATTTCCTCAAAATTCCTTTCTCCAACTGATTTAAAAATAAGATTATAATAATCTTTGAATGTATTAATAACTTCTTGATCTTTTTCAACCCAAACATTGTTTGAGTTTTTGATTTTCTTAATAGTATTAATTTTCCTTCTGTTTTTAGTACAAGCATGATAATAGGCAGTGTTTTTTTCACCTGCTTTAAGCCAAAGATTTCGAGACTTATCTTTCCAGTATTTTTCTTCCCTATTCCATGCTTCTTCTATTTGTTTAATTATCACATTATACTCAGTCCAATCTCCCTTATTAGTGTTATTGTTAGAAAGCTCTTTAAGCTTTCCCATTAAATTGTCAATGACTAATCTATTATTTTTGAATTTCAATCTGTTCCATCTATGTAATTTTCTCTTAGTGATATTCAATTTAAAATTAATAACTTTAGTAGGGATACCTCTAAGGTTTTTATTATCTTCCCATACTTTCTCAATAATTTTATAACAATCTTTCTCATTAGCCCAATATGATTGAAAAAAGAACCTTTTATTCTTATCAATTTTTTCTAACTCATGATAAAGAATCAAGGGACAATGATCAGATCCTATTGCTGGAAGAACAGAAATCCAAGCATTAGGAAACAAAGAAGACCAATCTTTAGTACTTAAAGCTCTATCAAGGATAGCTTTTATAATCTCTTCATTATTCCTTCTGTTAGTCCAGGTGTAAAGACACCCTGACCTAGGAATTTCTTCAAGAGAGAGATTATTAATGATTTTTTCAAAGCATTTCATGCTACTTTTATTAGTTTTATTACCACCAATTTTCTCAGAAAGATTCCTAATGACATTAAAATCTCCCATAACTAACCAAGGGTATTTATTATCAAAACAGTTAGCAATATAACCCAGAACTTTGCTTTTATTAGTTTCCTCAGGGGCACCATAGACATAGGTATATTTTATTATGTTTTCCTTATAGATTAAAGTGTCTATATAATTTTCATTAGCATCCAACACCTCGATTTTAACATTATCTTTCGCAAAAAGAGCTAGACCACCACTTAAGCCAATAGGCTCTATAGCAATAATCAAATTCATCTTAATAACAGCAGCTATATTCTTTAAATAATTAGCAGAATTTTTAGTCTCAGATAAGAAGATTACCTCACGTTTATGTAGCGCACATAAATCCTTTAGGGTCTGGAATGTCAAAGGATTGCCAATCCCTTGAAAGTTCCAGCTAAGTTGTGTCATTGATGAGAAAGGAATTGCATAGGGGCAATTCCGCAAACCCGTTGTTTTTGAAGAGCATACACCATCTTGTTATTTGAAGCTACCAGGTCATTAATGACGGCAATATTAATGCCGTCATTATTATCCATATTCATTGTATTTGAACTCTATATAGTTTTCATTTTCACTTCCCAAATTCGGCATCTATAGTATTTCTTTCTTTTAAGTTTTTCATGAATATGAAACCAAATTGTTACCTACTTCGTAAAAGGAGGCCGATAAAACCGTAAATTTTTCAATTCAAATTTTATTAGAGTTAAAATGATTTTGAAATAGTTTTTTGATGTATTAAAAAAACAAAATAAATAAAACATCACTAAGATAGAAGTTGTTATAAAAACCTGAAAGACTTTTTGAACGTTTGAAAAAGTACAAAAAAAAAAAAAAAACCCTGCAAACTCCATGGCAGCTGCGCCGCCATCTCTGGCCGGCGGGAATCCTTCTCCTGGCCGTGAGCCTGAACCAATGCAAGAGGCCAGCCACGCGGTGGTTGCTGCGACTTCTAATATGGGTCCTCATGACCTCCATATGGAGGAATTTCCTCTGCTAACATCTAATGATCATGTTGTTACAACGAGCAAAAGAACAAGGGCCAATCTAGAGGAATCAAATGCTGATACTGTGATCATAGCCTCGGATAAGGTGCCTGCTGCAGCAGCTTCGTTGTAAAATGGAATTGCTCCTCCTGCCGCGCCTAAAGGAAACAACTCAGGAACTTTTACTAGACCTAATTTAGGAGGCTGGAAGGGAATTGTAACGGGTAACAATATAGCTATTCCGATTATGGAAGATAGAGAGGAAACTAGGACTGGTTTTATAATGGGGGAGGAAGATTTCTTAGAGCTAGAAAACTTAATTGAAGATGACGATGAGGAACTAATAACGGATTCAATATCTACCGTCATTAGGACTAGAGATGAGATTCAGGAAGGGATTGGATTGTGGCGAAATTCAGCTGTGATTAGGCTCTTGGGAAGAGAGGTAGGTTTCACATATTTGCTTTGAAAATTAAGACAAATATGGGCGCCGAAAGGACATTTTGAACTCGTGGATGTGGGTCACGGCTACTACATGGTTAAATTTGAGCAGAGAGGGGACTTTGATTTCGCGCTTTCGGGTGGTCCCTGGAGGATATTGGATCACTATCTCATTGTTCGCGAATGAACATTTAGTTTTAATGTCGCATCAAACTCAATAACAAAGACCACCGCATAGGTAAGAGTTTCTAATGTCGGTATGCAAAATTATACGGTGCGTATATTGAGGAAAATTGGGGATAAGTTTGGTAGAACAATTAAAATTGACCCGATGACAAAAGGTAGATTCAAGGGGAATTACGCTAGACTAGTTATTGAACTTGATTTGAAAAAACCATTAGAACCCGAAGTGAGAATTGGATCGGATATATGCAAGGTGGAGTACGAGGGTATTCATTTGATTTGTTTTGAGTGCGGCAAGTTTGGGCATAAAAAGGAAAATTGTCCGGTTATCGGAATTGATCATATGGAGGATGACCGGGCTATTGAGAAAGGGAAGGCGATTATTGTGGAGGAGGAAATAGAGATGCCGGTCCCTAAAGAAAAGTATGGGGAGTGGATGATGGTGAGGCGGGGGAATAGAGGTAGTGGGAGAAATGCTATAAATAAAACTTCGAAAGCCTACTCTAATAGCGATCTCGGAACTCGCTTTGATGCACTTAGGGTGGAAGAACTTCCAAGTGACTTGAGGTTTAATGCACAAAGTATAACGAATAAAGGACAAAATTTGGGTACGAAGTCTGTTTCTAACAAAGGGAAAGGCACATCAGGGACTAATGTGAGCAATAAAAAAGTTGGGGGTCTAAAGGACATGGGATAATAATTTCCCCTAATTTTGAACAACGACGGGTCTTGGTTGATGAAATAGAGGTGAGTGATTTTGGGATAGTTGTGGAACAAAATGGGGCGAGCAAGGTGAGCAAGAAGGCGGGGAAAAAATCTGTGAATGGGGCAAAGTCAGGAGCTAAAGTGAGCAAGGTTGTTGGTGTAAGGAATTTGGAGAGGGGAGAGGGTAGTGGGCCCTCGGTTGGGGCTGCAGGTGAAGGTAGTATGGAGGGTTTAATTGATGTAAGCATCAATGATGCTAGTAATAGTCACAGGGACCTTTTAGCTATAAAAGAAAAAATAAAGGAACTTGAAACAGGCCCCCCACGTCCCAGCACAAGGTCCCAGCAGACATCCCACCTACTGACCTGGACCCTCCTTGTCACGGTGAGAAGCTGATGGACAGCAGCACAACATGTATGCCTCCCGATCCCTTATGGGATGCAATGGAATATGGCGACAAAGACGACACCTCGTGGCTGGACAGTCAAATTCCAGAAACTGGAGCTGCTGTCTCGCGCGAACAGGTGCAGGTACCGCGGAGCTCGGATGATGACGTTGATGTGGAGACTCGCGCTTAGTGCGCCAAGAGGTACATCGTGTCTAATATTTTTTTTTATTTAATGTGTTTAAGTCATGTTTCAGGAAATTCTTGGGAGAGAATTAAAAATCCCATCAATATATTAATATGGAATTGCTACGGAGCAGCTAAGCCTATATTTAGACAAGTGGTTCGTGATATGATGATCAATAATAACGTGTGGCTTACTGTAATTGTTGAACCACGGATCAGTGGTGTAACAACGAATACAGTGATTAATTCTTTGCAAAAAGATAATTCTATTAGAGTGGATTCAATGTGTTACAGAGGCGGAATTTGGTTGCTTTGGAATGACTCGAATATAAATGTTAAAGTTCTCTCAGCCGGCCGCCAAGTTATAAACATTGAGGTTAGTCACCAAGGGTGTAGATCGTGGGTTTCTTCAGCAGTATACGTGAATCCAGATTATAAACAGAGGGAGTTGTTATAGGATGCGCTATACCATGCGTTTCATAACATACAATCTTCGTGGTTAGTCGCCAGGGATTTTAATCAAGTGGGTTTGGAGATTGATAAGAGAGGTGGGGTCTCGGGTGTCTCGAGAAGAATGTAAAAGTTTGAAGAATGGAGAGATAACTGTGGCTTGGTTGACCTCGTATTTGAGGGCCCTCGGTATACGTGGAGTGACTCTTGGAATAATGGTAAAAAAATCATGGAACGTCTTGATAGAGCCTATGGTAATATTGAGTGGTTAGATCTTTTTCCGAAAACACGGGTTATACATTTGGCAAGGGTTCACTCGGATCATATGCCAATCTGAATTCAGGTTTGCCCAGTTCAGAGACCGAAAGTTAATCCTCGTCGTTTCAGATTTGAGTCGGCTTGGTGTCTTCATAAAGGTTTTCTTGATTTCGTAAACAAAAATTGGGATGGTAATAACTTAGGTAATGAAGGGGTATGGTTTCTATTCAGAGTGAAATAAATAAATGGAAAATGGAGGTTTTTGGGGATATTAATCGCAAGAAAAGAGAGCTTAATGCAAGGATCCAGGGCATCCAGAAAGCGTTACAAATTTTGTATAATTCCTCGCTTCGACACATGGGTGCATAGCTAACTAAGGAGTATGAAAGTGCTTTAGAACAGGAGGAGGCGATATACTTTCAGAAAACGAGGAATAAGTGGGTGAAATCGGGTGATAGGAATACGCATTTTTACCAAGTTGCAACGGCTATACGAAAGAGAAAGGCTACTTGTACTAGGTTACTTGATGACGATGGTAATTGGAAAGAGGAGGAGGAGGAGGAGTTGAAACAAATTGTTCGTGAATACTTTGAATCCCTCTATGCAATACCGGAAGATCAAATGGAGGGGTGTGCTTGGTGTCGCCTAGGATGTGATAAAATAAGATAAATAATAAGTCAAAAAACAACGCACTCTCACCCTAGACAGGCACAGTACTGCAAGTATTACAGGACGAATGCAAGTTTTAATGATAAGTTGAGTTCTTTCTTAGGGACTTAGTGTGTTAATCGAATGGATAGAAATAACGAGTAAGAAGTAATTAATTAAAAGACAGAAAAATAAAAGGAATAAATTCGAAATTATAAAATTAAACTAAGGAAAATAAAAACAATAAATTAAATACGAAGAAATATGAGATGAGAAGTATAGCTTAGGTTTTGCTAGTATGCACTAATCCTTCTAATTCTTTCTATTAAAGCTAGTTAATAAGGAAGATAATTAGCTCTTAGATACTTAGTCAGGATTCTAAATTCCCATACCTTAGACCTTGAGAGAGACTAAGGGGGCTACGGACACACCACGAGGCTGGTTCAAATAGGGTTTACAAGCGCTACCAAGGCCCTAAGCAATCAATTTCCATACATGGTGACAGTGATTAGATTATACCCTAATGACTATCTAGTTAGAATCAGTGTTGTCAGGACTAATATCGAAACTAGGCGTTATGTGGTGTTTCAATAATTAGACACCCGGCTAAGGTGATCATCTAATTACTATTAAGAAAGCCTAAAGTGACCAGTTCTAGGACAGACAATAAATCAAAACACATAAACAAATATATAGGTAAGAAGCTAATATCATATTAAAACAAGTAATTCCCAAAGAAACTTAGATAGAAAGAATATAGAATTCATAGATTATACACGATGCAAAACCCAAGTTATGGGAAGTTTAGTTCATACCTGAAGGAAATAAACTAAAAGAAATAATAAAAGACATCATCTTGCTCTCTACAATAACTTGGAAGAATAAAACCTTAAGAACTAATTACTATGAGGCAAGGATGATTTACAAGTGATATAAGGGTGTATTTATAGGTGTTTAGAAGACCTAATTCGTTTTCTTGAAGGAGAAGGTAAATAATGGACTCCAAGCGCAACTCAAATTCGTAACCCTAAAACATGATATCAGACCCGTTTTTGTTTTGGCCCTAGCAGCTTCAATACTCATCCGTTTGACGCGTATGAGTAGTCGAAATTCATCGTCTCGGAAAGATCTTCAATTCTCCAAATTCCACACCGATCTTGAGATATAAGCTGATTTGTGGTCGTAGGTGCAGAAATTCATATTTAAGGCAGCTTTTCCTTTTCCATGTTTTTAGCTTTTCTTTCCTTATCTCCAATTACCATGCTTATCTCTTTCCATATCTTGTAGTCTTTGACTTGGACTCTAATTAATCTCCATAATTATCTTTAAAGCTTCACACTAAATAAATAATTAAACCCAATATGCTCTAAAAATATTATTTTACTAAATTAAGACTCAAAATAGGAAAGTGCACTATTTCTCAAGAAAAACGATTAGAAAGACTTCTAAATCACTAAAAATGATGTCTCATCCTAACATAAATCTATCACAAATGAGGAGACATCTGTGCTCTACCGGTTGTTGGTCCTATCGATGGGGAGGCTATAAGAGGCCTTGAACTTCCGTTTTCTGATGAGGAAATCCGTATTGTGGTCTTTCAATCTAATCCGACTAAAGCCCCAGGCCCGGATGGTATGTCAGCGGCGTTTTACCAGAAATGTTAGACTTCTGTGGGTCCTTCGATTTGCAAGATGGTTCACGAAGCAATTGATACAGGTTATCTTCCCTCGGGTCTCAATGGTACACTTATACACCTTATTCCTAAGGTACCTGACCCGAGCCGGGTACGCCTTTTTCGTCCCATTAGTCTTATTAATTCACCTGTTAAGTTTATAATGAAGGCAATGGTCAATCGACTTAGGCCTATTCTATCTAACATTATTGGGCCTTGCCAAAGTAGTTTCTTACCAGGTCGATCAACGGTGGATAATGTGGTGCTTGTTCGAGAGGTGGATCACAAGATGAGACACCTCGTGGGGAGAAAAGGAATCATGGATGTAAAGATAGATCTTGCGAAAGCTTACGATAAGATTATATGGGAATTCATCGAAGAAGTGTTAGATTCTTTGGCCTTTCTGAAAGTTGGATGAAGCTAATTATGTCCAGCATAAAGGAGAACGAAATGCGAATCCTTTGGAACGGAGAGCCGTTAACTCCTTTTACTCCTCACCGGTGTATCCGTCAAGGGGATCCTCTCTCGCCATATATCTTTGTTATGCGTATGGAGAGGCTATCCTTGCTAATTCAGGAGCTTTGTAATTCCGAAAAATGGAAGGAGATTCAGATCGGTCGCCAAGGTCCCAAGTTATCTCATTTATTTTTTGCAGATGATCTAATATTGTTTGGTGAGGCTTCTCTATTGCAGGTACAAACAATACAGGAGGCGATCGATAGGTTCTGTAAAGAGGCTGGACAGACAATCAGCGCAGATAAGTCCCTAATTTACTTTTCCTCTAATGTCCCAGAGCAAACTCAAAAAAAACTCGTGGTAGTAAGTGGAATCTGCCATATCTCCTCTTCTGGTACCTACTTGGGAGTTCCTATTCTCTCGGGAAGGTTACCCAAGGGGTTCTATAAAGGTATCGTGGAGAAAATGAGGAAGAAACTAGCTTCTTGGAAGTCAAAGACTTTATCCCTAACGGGTCGGGTTACGCTTGCTCAATCGGTTTTGAATGCGGTTCCGGTCTACCAAATGAAAGTTATGAAATTGCCGAAGTACGTTTGTAAGGAGATTGATCGAGTGGTAAGGGATATTATTTGGGGGTCTTCATCCTCGGGGAGAAAGCTACATTGGGTTGTGTGGGATCAGGTTTGCAAGTCAAAGGAGAATGGGGGTCTTGGGATAAAAACTCCGAGATATACAGTTTATCCTTGCTAGCTAAGCTTGGATGGAAAGTCCTCCAAGAGGAGCAATCGGTTGCATGGGTGGAAGTGTTCAAGAGTAAATATTTTAAAAATGGGCTTTTAAATCATATCTAAAGTGGGAATGAATCCAATATTTGCAAGGCTATTCTAGCTGGAGTGGAGGCATTTCGTGACAGGTTTGTTATTCAGAAAGACGAGGAAGGTCCGAGAGTTAGATGGAAATTCGAAAATTCGGGTAACTTTTCGGTAAAATCGGCATTTCTAAGCTCTGAGGAAGCTAGTGCGGATGATTCGTTTAAATGGGAATTGGTATGGAAGCTAAAGTTCTACCGAAAGATTCAATTTTTCCTTGGAGAATTGTGCTTAATCGGGTCGCCACAGCGGATAATCTTTACAAGAGGAATATTCTCGAATCTAGAGCTTGCCCGATATATGGAGCCTTAAGGGAAGATCTTATACATGTATTTTTGAAATGTAAAATAGCAACTTTAGTATGGAAACTGTTGGGCTTTTCTCACAATTTTGCAGGTCATGTAGATGCGCTTGGGGAAGGATCAGGAGGTGTTGTCTCGGCTGGAGGGACTGGAGCAGCTGTTGCGGGTGCTGATGAGTTGGACGCGAGCGCTGAAGTGGCTGGAATGGTGATGATCTCAGACATGGAACACTTGAGGCAGCTGAACAAAGCTTGGGCGCGATCCAGGGATGGCCTGAACACCACTGTCCGAGAACCGAGAGGAGTGCAGCAGCGGGAAGGTGCGTAAACTGCTGCAACTAGAAATGCTGCTGCAATTTTTTCGTCAGCCTCTTCATGGGGTATAAAAGCCTGGATCAAAGGCCATCTTCGGTCCAAGGCGCGAATTAATGGTATTGAATGGTCGTTGGTTTTTATAGTTGTTCTATGGACGATTTGGGTCAAGCGAAACATGATTGCGTTTAATGAGGGGCAAAATATTCCCCATGTACTAGAGCTCAAAAGAGACATTTTTTCGTTAGCTAGTAGCTTTATTTTTGCATGGGGAAAATCACTAGATGGTGATTTAATTAAATTAGCTAGTAATGTTATGGTGAAATGGACTAAACCGGAAAAGGGCACTAAAATAAACATTGATGGAAGCTTTGTTAAAGCGAAAGGACTAGCTGGTATTGGTGGTATTTTAAGGGATAGACATGGCTCATGTATCTCGGGGTTTATGGGTTCATGTGATGTTGTATCCCCCTTTATTTCGGAATTACTTGCGTTACGTTTTGGTCTTAGATGGGCTTGTAATAGTGGCTATACTGAGATGATTATTGAAACATATTCGGAGGAGCTCCACGCGCTAGTGAAGGGCGGTGGGAGCTCAACTCGTTATGAGATGGACTCGGGGAAGCTCCGTGCGCTAGTGAAGGGCGGTGGGAGCTTAGTTAGTCGGTATGTTTCAATCGCACGTGAGTGCTGTGCAATGCTACGAAAGTTTCTGAAACTTGAGTTGGTCCAAATATATCGTGAAGCTAATTTTTGTGCCGATAGACTAGCAAAAGAATGAGCCGTGTTAAATACTCAATTGGTAGTATTTGTTGATCCGCCAGAGTTTCTTTGGAAGATGATTACACGAGATAGAAGTGGTCGTGCAACTATTAGGGTTGTACTAGATAGTTAATATAAACTTTGTTCTTGATGTAGTCTTTTATTCTTAACGGCTTGTTTTAGCCTCTCATGTATGAAAAAAAAAACAAAAAAAAAGGTCATTAGAAATACACAATGATTCCTAATCCTACCCTAATACGTGAAAAGGTAGCAAAAATTATCAAAAACTCGTTGGTCCATTAATACCCATCGTCTAATTTGTTTGGGAAAAATATCGACCATATAGTTCAAATATTTCAGAATATGGCGAAAAGTAAGAAAGCGGACTCTCTCCGTCGTTTCTTTAATTTCATAAGAATATGGTTGTTGACGGCGATGAAATCTGTCGAATGACTCCATGGTTGTCAAAATAACAAGTTTTACTCCTATGATAAATTTCTAGTCAGCTTAGTCACCTACCAAAGTTTCTTCTTCCTGAAGTGCTGAGCAAAACACGTCAAAACCGTGGTTGCACCTTTGACCTGTAGTGTGATCTTGTTCGATAATTGTCAATCTTGTCATTTCTCCATGTCTAACATAAGATGTGTCGTAAAAATATGACATACCTCTCCCAGAAGTGTTAATTTTCTCGGTATGTTGTATAATTGGGTCTCTTTGTTGTTGATGTGTATCCTTTCAATTTGACCGGAAGAGTTTGTCATGTTATGTTCTATTGTATGTATAATGTGGTTGACATCAAATTTTGTACCTTCATGTAATTTCTGAATTTTAGATATTCTAGATTATGAAAAGAGTATAAGATATTGTTATTATCTTTCTCATCTGTCTTTTTCCTAATCATGAGTAACTTTTAAGATCCAAACTCCTTGTTTCATGTATGTCATTCATTGATTTTGATATGTGTTGTTGAAGATCTAACATGTGTACATTCGTTGCAGGCTAATAACATATGTTCAACCGTCTTATCATGTCCTGTGTATATTGAACAATTTGTTGTTTTGACCTTTTTTTTAACATTTTATAATTGTTAAACTCTTTGATGTTAGTAATGTGTTTATACATCCTTTTAAGTAAAAAATGCATACTTTAATTGGAACGTTAATATCCATATAGTTTTCAAATTCTCGGATCATGTTGTTCCATAGCTTTAGATGCTTGTGGTGTATTTGTTTACTTGATTTGCTACTAATATGTGGTATCCTAACTTAGTTAGTTACTTTCCATCCTTCATGTCTTGCCAAATAAACTTGTCATCCATCGTTGTTTGTAAGAGTATTATAGTTTTGATAGTATGTCGCACTCATTGGCGCACCTACAGCCACACCAAGGTGGGTTCAAGCCCACCTAGAACTTAAAAAAAATTAATGAGTTTAGATTATAATTATAGTTAGGTCTAATTATAATTAAATTTTTTAAATTATAAACTTTTAACCTAACAACAAGTTTAACAAAAAATTTACTTTTTATTTTATCAAATTATTGAAAAATGCTTTTCTTCTATTTTTTGTACAGCCGCTTGTAAACAGTTTTCTGATAATTTTTTTTATTTTTCCTATTGTTTTTATATAAATATGAATCTTTTGATATTTATGATTACAAAATTTGTGTTTGAATGTTTAATATAAAATTAAATTGATTTTGTTGTAGCCTGTAAACCATCAAACAAAGAAAGTTTTTCTCAATCACCAACCAATAAAAAATTCCAGGTAATTTTTTCTTATTTTCTTATATTTATTAGGAAACACTTATAATTGATATTTTATATTTATTTGATATTTTATTAAAATTTAATGAATTTTATATTTTATGTTATATTTAGTTGATAAACCTTAAAAAAAATTCGGGGTCGTTGCCTCCGAACCCCCTATTATATTAAGCCCCCTATACTACAACCTCTAAGTTCGCCACTGGTCGCACTGGTTCTAGAAAAATCTCGTCCAGTCGATCGTTGATCCAACTTTCTTGTTGTTTAGAAACCCGCTAAAGGTATTCTAGATTATTAAAAGAATATAAGATACGATGATTCTCTTATACCGTCTTTTCCATAATCATGAGTAACTCTAAAGATACGAACTCCCAGTTTCATGTTTGTCATTCATTGAGTTTGATATGTGTTATTGAAACTGATCAAACCTGCTTACATTCATTGCAAGCTAATAACATATGTTCAACAGTCACTTCATGTCTTATATACATTGAACAATTTGTTGTTTTGAAAACTTTATAATTGCTAAGTATTTGAAGTTAGTAATGTGTTTGTACATCTTTTCCAGTAAAAAATACATATTTTAGTTGGAACGTTAGTATCCATATAGTCTTCTAAATCCTCGGATCATGTTGTTCCATAGCTTTAGAAGCTTGTGGTGTATTATTTACTTGATTGGCTACTAATGTGTGGTATCCTGACTTAGTTTTGTACCTTCCATCCTTCGTGTATGGTCAAATAAACTTGTTATCTATCGTTAATTATAAAAGTATTATACTTTTGATAGAATGTCGCACTAGTTCTAGAAAAAGCTCGCCCAGTCGATCGTCATTCCATCCTTATGGTCGTTTAGAAACTCGTTGAAAGTATTAAGCTGACACCTTTGTGGTTTTTCTGATGAATCTTATTCTCGATTTATAAAGACTCTTAGATGTATTGAAAAAAGAAATCAAGCACTAATAGTTAGATTTTTAGAATCATATTTTAAGATCAAACCTTATACCTATGATATAATGCAAACACTAATAATGAACACCAAAATATAAAACATGTAAACATTTTAAACGAAAAAAATTGATGAGATGCATTTGAAAGGTATATCACTTATTTTTTTACCATATCTGAGGATGTTATATAGTATTGGAGTTCAAAGAAGTGGAAACTAAGTACGTCAAAAGTGCATAAATATCACGATAAGAAACGAGAAGCAACTTAGAAACTTTATATGCATCGATGACCTTCTTGCACACAATAAAGTGTGTTATCTTATAAAAATGATGAAGTACAATAAATTAAAATTGTTACCTTGTTGAGTATGTAAATGGACAAGCACAAAATACATGATATTGTATGTCCATGTTTGAAAATGAATTGACATTGGTTGCACTTAGTTTGGTAATTTAGAAAATTTGGCAACGCGCAACAAAATAATAAATTTTTTATGCATTGACAACCAAAATTAAGTAGCACTTATGAGTTGAGAGAATGGATATCATACCCCATATATCCCCTACTATAGTGTTCCTCAATTCTTTTATAGGGAAGGCTAGAATTTGAAACACATGATAGCAAACCCGAAAGTAGAAAATACGTAGTTGATGCATAATAAATCCAAATAAGTGTAAAAACCATGAATTGAGGTCCACAATTTTGTTAAAATATAGTGACGACACATCACCGCATCCGCACCATAATTCGAGGTGCCTCTTTTATGCTCAATTAAAATATAAAGTGTCATAAGTTTGTTTCCCAAAAAGTATGACAAGGGAGTGCCTTGTTTTGAGTCGTAATGTGTTTCAGAGTATCACGGTCTGTGAAAAGACCAACTCATGGTGAAAAAATTGGTGTCTTCAATTCTTCATCACTTGAACCGCTTCATAAATTTCAACGTCGTATGTGATGAAATGCAACTTCAAAACATTTAATTTCTTACTGGAGTATGCTTTTAGACGTCCAAATTGGATAAGAAATGCACTAGTTTCCATCTTTTATGCATCGTACGATAACTCAAATGACTAGATATTGTCACCTAAATAAAATGATGTGAGTAGCCTCTTGATTGTGTTAAATGCTTCCTTTTTCTCTGTAGTCCAAAAATACTTGACCCCTTTGACGCAATTGATAACTAGAGTTATGACACTAGAGAAATATGGGATGAAACGCCCAAAGAAAGATGCTAACCTATGAAAATTGCACGCCTATTTGATGGTACTTGGTTGGGACTATTGTGTCACCGCTTTTCCTTGGCTTCATCAAAACCCTTTTCAACCATCGATGTACCAATAAAAGGTTGCAAGGTCTAATTCACGACACGCGTTAAAGTACTCTAATCATTAGAGAGGCCGAAAGAGATACCAACCACTCAAATTACACTTTAATGTCACTAATGTCTCATTCATCCCTTTCACGAATAGGAGTTCCGTGATACCCACGTTTCAAATTTAGTTTGCTAAATATTTTTTCATCATCTATCCAACTAATTTAACAAATAGTCTAGACATTGAACATGAAAATTATAATGTACCATAATTTTATTATAGTATGACTACAGATGCACGTATGTTAGGATCCATCCTTTATGTATTGTCATCTCATAGAGTGTGATAATTAATCGACACAATAGAAAAGACTTACTACTCTCAAATGTACGGGGCGTTGACAAGTCATAAAAGGTAAGTACGGGGTGTCATCGTCTCCCCGGGAATTATGAAGGTTAAGATGATTGTGTTGACAAGTATGGTAGCGTAAGTTGCAAATAAAAGTAATTAAACTAAAGATATTTGTTGGGATTTTTATGATAAGGACTAAGATGCAATAATTAAAGGTCAACTAATAATTAAAAAAAATTAAAGAAAACTAAAATAAAATGCAATTTAAACTACAAAATATGTTGAAATACTGAGAGATATGTTTGAGACTTGCTAGTAAATCCCAAACTTAACTACTTAGATGTTTCTAGATATAAGGGTGAATTGGCCTTGTTACACTAATCGAGATTTAATATTCTTCTAAAATACCTCCCGGTTTGATAAGAAGTTGTCCTACAACACGAAAGACCTCTCCCGAGTGACCTTACAATGCTTTCAACGGTATACGGTTTAAACCCTTTTGACTACTTGGTTACTTAAGACCTCCATAAATCGTTTATGTATTAAGTCCGTAATCTACACCCCCCCCCCTCCTGGGAGATAGTCTAAATTACTAACAGTATCATATACGTGATCAACGTACGAGTAGGAATAAATTATAAACACATATTTAATGGAAAATAACATAATCCAATTTAACAACAAATATCCCACGCTCATGAAAACATCAAATAATTAACAAAGTTTCATACCATTAGTGCAATTCTCAAGCAATGGTTTAGTTCATGAATAAAGAGTAAAATATAATTATTAAAAATGTAAATATCATGTTCAAAATGAAAAACTAAATAAGATTACGCTAAGGCTTGACGGGAAACGCATCTGGAATGGTGAAGAATGGTGGAACCCTTCTTCTCCTCTTCTATTCCTTTCTCCCAGGCGTTCTTAGCCCTAAAAAGTAGTGTTGAGTGATTTCATGAGTTCTAAAATACTTATATAGCAGCTTAAAAACTTTTTGGATCCAGTTGAGTCTACTTAGATAGGTTAAAATATCCCAAACCCATTTCACTTATTGTTGGACTGGTTTGAGACACGGTGAAAACACTTGCATAACTTCTTCATCTTAATTAAGAATTGACTTTCATCACTTCTCACGCGTCACTGACTTGAAGATATATCCAAATCAAATGGAAAATTGTCCAAATCTCTGACCAATAACTCGTGGTGACTAAATCAATTGACTCTAAGATTTCACCGATAAACACTCTAACTTCTTCAAGGTGACTTTTTGCTCTTTCTACACCTTGGCTTGAGTTCGGACTCGGCTTATTAAGTTCTCCTCACCATCTTGGTATCTCATATCATCCATTTACCTAAGAGATGCACACTTAACCCACGATTAAAACGCAAAAGCTATAAGAATAACCATATCCCAAAACAAGATAAGAATTCAGGATATGTTAAATAATAAGGAATAATACCTCAAATTGGTCAATTAAACCCCTAAAAATTTGTCTCGTGGATATATTAGTCTATCACAAAAGACAAAACATCATGAAGCTTAACAACAAATTTTCCATTTGACAACGTAATTATGTATGCTTATTAGAACTCATACAATAATGAGGTAGTAAGGCAAAGATGCCCAAGAAACCAAATCAGACTAATGTTGAATTTCACATAATAGGACCAAAGAAGAAGACAAATAATTTGAAAACATATCGGCAAATCTAACAAAGAAGGTTGAGCAATGCTAAAATTCCATAATTTTGGATGTCTAATTTCCCAATCAACAGAAACACCATGTCTGCATCCTTTATTGCACGCTTGAAACGAGTGTAAGTCAAGAGATTGTGCTACTGTCCCTTATGATCTTCGAGATATCTTTAGCTATATTGGGTAATAACACAATCCTTTGAACTACCAAACACGAAGTTATATGTATTCCTTTCCCCATCATGCATCACCTACTCAGTCAAAGTACCATACATGACCTAATAATAAATGATATGCATCCATGGTCATCATATCATACAAAACCTCACATTTTATACTGGTCTTATTGGCACAACCTCGTCGATATATATGGTTTTGTGTGTTTTTCAATAATTATATCCAAGTTCTTCACAATAATTTTATAAATAACGTTTTCACAACCACCTAATTTGATGATAAAGTGACATACTTTATCTAGTGGTGCCAGTAGAATGTAAAAGAGTTTACAATTTCAATCGTGTGCATGAGTTTGAGGGTACAATCAAGTCTATCACAACATCAACAATTGACTTACATCGCTTGCAACAAATTCATCCACAATGTCATTATAAAATGGTGGTGTACTCTTATTTGTGTTCAATTACAACCAAAATACGTGCCTTGGGTGTCTTACACTTTGTTTGTTGATCTCCTGGTTTGCCATAATTAAAGCATTAAGAATTTCCACTAGAAAAACATGCAACTTGGTGTTGTTGTTACTTGTTGGGCGTGATTGGTTTGTGTGGTAGGTGGTGTGCTAGGTGCACTAATATAACTAAGAACCAATTGTTTTTCAACATGTAGATCCTACTAGTGTGTTTCATACATAGTCAACAAATCTAACGTGTTCAACACATCCTACCATTGGACTCTTAGTCCCCAATATACCGTGAAACAAGTTATTTATTTTCTCATGAACATCCGTATACGTGAAAGTATAATAGAAATATGTGATATATTTATCCACATATCTTTCTTATTGGCATAAATTTAGGAAACATTGATAAAATTACATTCAAACTCGAAAGATAGACATTTAGTCTTCATATGCATTTTAATTTTATCCCATAAATTGATTTTGGGCTTACAATAGTGAGTCTTTTGCTTCTTCAACGATATCCACCATGTATATGCTCTCCCACAGAGCATATCCACAATTAATGGAACACAACGTTGATCAAGTATCCCTCCACGGTGTAGATACAAACCAAAAACTCACCAGTATGTAATCATTTAGCTAATTCAGGACCACCAACCTTAAACCCGATTACCATTAGTTAAGTCTTGCCAAACTTGACTGGGAGTGAACCGGTTACAACCAAAACCGTCCTCGACAGTTGTAGAATCATTCTTATGTATGGTTGTTTTGTCAAATTCACCTATTGGTACATATCAAAATGTTGACGCAAGGATGTATTTTTGTCTCGTATCACATTGTATGTTATAGATAGAGCATCAACAACACGTCTTATTGGAGATATCGTTTCCAAGATACATATCACTCAATACTGACTTATATAGAGCTACACGTGCATCAAGAGAATAACAATGGGTAGAGAGAGCAAATCTCAATTCTGTTTTTGATAATTAAAATATGTCATAAAGTAGCAAAATAAAATCATTTAGTAGTGCATAAACTAAAATCCTAATGGATAAAAAAAATGTACAATATTCTAAAAGTTGATAAAAACACTTGAAATGTTAAACTAACATTCTGGCTTGGTTAAGCGATATAGCAGACGAATTAGCGAAATATTTTTCGAGGTTCACTAAAACAAGATGATTAAAACTAACCCCACTTTTTATTGCACCGTGTTGATTTGTTTTGATAAATTTAGAGTTGAAATCAGTTGTATTTTATAAATTCAGTATAGGTTCTTTTTTATATAGTTTTGATATTTTTTATATATAGTTCTGATTACTTGGCTTATTATGTTGTATATTTTTTTCGTTACGTGGGTATCAGGGCCAGTTTGTGCGTATCTCGACTAGTCCCATAAATGATATGCATGTCTCCTTATGTATACCAAAGATAAGTCAAAACTAGATTTTTTATGTTCAGAAAATGATTGAATCATGTATTTCTTAGAAGAAGAGATAAAGCCTTAACCAAATTTAATTGTCCCAACTAACACTACAAGAAAAGTTATCTTTAGCGGCAAAAAAATTTACCATTAAAAGTCTTAACTTGCCGTTATTTGTTCGACGCAATAAGTTCGTTTCTAAAGACACCTTTTGTAGTATATTATTTGTTTTTTCCTCTATTGACTTTATCTTTATTTGCCGCTAAAAATATAATTATAGGTTATTTGATGTTTAAAAATATTATTAGAGGTCACTTTAGTGTTGCCGCATTATATATTATCTCCAATAACACTATTTGTTGTATCTTTCAGATATTCGTATATGATATATTTTTTGACATTTTTCTTGGATACATCGCTGATGCGATGATACAATAGTTTATTAGATACGAAAAAATTTGGATTTTGCAATGCATTGAGGTGGTCAGAAAAAGAGATACATCAAGGTCTGCCATATAGTAGATGACGGTCCCGGAAGCCAAAAATAAAATGTCGATTGTCCGGCCATGATGTAGTTAGTTAGCAAGGGGAGGCAAAATTCCACGTGATTTGATGAACAAATAAGATACTCTACTATAGTCATAAAGTGACATGTATGGTCGTCCTTTTTGTTTTCTTCAGTGAAGCTCACTTATTTAGCTTTTAGCTTTTTAGGACAATAGCAAAACCAGATTAAAAATATACTCCTTGTATATTTAAACATTGATATGTAAGAAAGGAAAAGAGAGCTTTTGTATCTCCTGGATTACTAATTACATTGACGAACCTTATGGAGAATGTGATCAGAAATTGATAGTTAAGTCGGAATCAGCTAGGTAGTTTCCAAATAAACCAATCTATGACTTTCTCTATCACAAATGAAAGCTAAAGCCTCTCAATTCTAAATTAATGAGATAATTACTGGTAAATATATGTTAATAACATCAATTACCAACTTAGTATGTATTTGAGTAATGTAAGGATAAGATTAGTGGAGAATTAGATTTTTTTAAAGTGAACGGTTGAAGTGCGTGCATATAGAAAATAAGCACGTCTGTCCCATCCCGCCTAGTAAATAAAAACTAGGTTACACATGTTCAGGAAGAGTATTTGAACAATGAACCTCATCTTCACACCCTTTAGATACAAAACACCCTTTAAATACAAAAATAATAATAAAACTCTTGACAAATTGAATCAACCCAACTGGTTAATAGAAGATTTAATATGTTTATTGAATTAACTAAACTCAATTTCACGTTTTTAATTAAACTTTTGCCCAAATTAGAACACTAGATGAAGTCATATATTAGTGTATATAAAATGTGACGGTTTGTTTTCACTAATCTCTAATTGTATTTATATGGATTAGATATCGATACAATGGAATGATCCAAAATTCAGTCGATTACTATTAACCATGAAAGAACATCCTTTTTCTAACAAGAGGGTTAACTTTTCTATTGGCAACGGTTGTAAATTTTTTAATTTTTTTTTTCTTTTTGTCAACTAAATTCATTTTTTTTCACTTGTCCAGCCTAGAATGTGTATTGATACAATGGTGATGAGTTGCTTCTGCAAACAAAATGTGATAGTGTGACAACTTGCGTCATAAAAATAAAAATATAAAAATATAGTTTAGATGCATGCCTTGATTTATTGATAATGGTCGTTTAGTGAAACTATACCGACAATCCGTACATCTCTTGTATAACTTATTTCTTTATTAATGTCTTTGGCCATTTATTTTAATAGACATAGCTCTATTTAAAAAGCCAGACATATGTAGCACATGTTATATATTTAATTTTTCTTCTATGATTTCACATGAATTGTTTCCAAATAATTTCCAAAAGATTGGCCTAACGATCCAGCCCACCACCCCATCATCATCCCCACCCCTTGTCATGATTAAAAAAACAGACTGGAAAAAAGAAAAGAAAACAATTTCTTTTGATTCATTTGTTTCTTTTAGGAATAGAAGTGAAGTTCAGAACCTCAAATTGTAGCTTTGTTTATTGAATAAAAGGAGCTTTCAGAGCCATTATATAATTACCCCTCCTAGATCACATATGTCTAGGCAATTACATAAAAGAGAGACACGAGAGAGATTATAGTAAACAAAATTTATCAAAACTTTAGTGATAGGAACAATCAAACACAAAAGTTCTACTAAATTGAAAATTAAACAACACCATTAAATTATATGAAAAATAAAAACTAAAAGATTCAAAGACTTGGATGAAGACCCAATAACAATAACAAAATTACTTCTTCTTGGCAGCATCTCCAGCCTTTGTCTGCATAATTGTTATTCAGAAATTAGAAATAAATTTTGTTTATAAGAAATTTAAAAGTTTAATTTGAATAACAATTATAAACAATTTTGTTTTTACCTTCTTAACTCCACGAATCTTCTTGGATCTGTTTTTCCTCTCCTTCATCTGCTTCCTTGACTTCTCAACCTTAGTGCCCAACCCGTTCTGCATTACATATTTCAATAATATTACCACAAACTAATAATAATTCATTAAAAACACAAACAACATTTCTAGTTAAGGTCGATTGAGTATATCATAATTTTTATTACAAGAAAACACAAACAACATTTGACCCTAAGTAATAACACTAGAACAATCATTCACGGTTCATAAAATTGACAACTAACTATAAAATCAATCAAGTATTGTAGATACTAAAACACAAGACCCATTAAAGTGAGGCTTTGAATAAATATTTGTTGAGATTTTATATTCAATTTCAAATAAGGAATATCTAGATGCAAAATTATAATAAGAATCAAGTGTTAGTAATTACCCTGATGAGCCTGTACTTGGGCTCGAATTTCTTAGCATTGTCAACAGAATCATAAATCAAACCAAATCCAGTTGATTTGCCTCCTCCAAAGTGAGTCCTGAACTTAAACACGAAGATAGCATTTGGGTCCTTAACATCATAAATCCTTGCCAATTTCTCTTTTAACTCACCCTGAATATCGAAGATACTGTATAAATAACTAGCTCTAACAAATCGGATTAATCGAAATATGAAATGTAAACTATGTTACCTATCCATTTTAATTAGGGCATCTCATTTTTTTTAATCTTAAATCTTAAATACATACAAATTAATAAAAAATAGATTTAAATAAATATACATACCTTTGGCACATTAGCCCTTCCTGGGTGCAAAACATCAATGACCTAGATCATCAAACAAACAACATAAGTTTATAAAAATGATTTTAAGCTTAAAACGTAGAAAGATATTATCTTTAACGAAATTACTTACGAATTGCTTCCTGGAAAGAAGCCTGTTTGTCATGAATTTCCTGCATCTGATCGTCACATTCTTGTCCGCCATTTTGCTGTGACAATAGTGATGATATCTCTTTGCGGACTACTAGGGGTCTTCTCAGCTGCGCCTCCGTGCTTAAGTTAAGCTTTTAGTCTGAGAATGATATAAGTCTAGGTTTTTTAGATGGGCTCAATTTCTTATGGGGCCTTCCTTTCTCTAAAGCCCAGATAAATATATTTTTCAAGCTGAGACCTTTTGTTAATTTGTATACGTTATCTCACGACCCAAGAAGAAAAATATTTTATCATTTATTTTAGGGCTTTAGACCAAACCATCTTTACGCAGCCCAACATTATTGGTTAAAACACTACTTAATTGAGCTTCAAAAAGACGCGTCTCAAAAAAGAGTAACACAAAAAAACGAACTCCGAACTCCGCATATCGCGGCAAATCCCTAACAATCCAAAAAAACCATACATCTGATTCAATGATGGCTGATAGCCACCGTTAACCGGCTATTGGGTCGGCGCCGCTTAGCGAAGCTGAACCTAACTACCGAAATAAAACTAACTCGCTAATGGAAGAACGACAACAGAATGAGGATTTCCCCTCGCTCGAAACCGTTGTGGAAGAAATTCGAAATGGCAAAAAGCCATGTTCGGCTGCTACTAAGGACGTTGAAGGAATGAAAATCTCTACTTTAGGAGGACAGAAGAACGCTGATGGAAATTGGGTTGCTCCTCGGGCAACACCAATAACACAAGGGAGACAAAGTATCAACGGCATTGTAATAAAATATATAGCGAACCCTGGACTGAAATTAGGTGGATGGAAAGGATCAGTGACTGGAAAGAATTCAGTAATTCCGGTTATTGTAAATGAAAATGAGAAAAGGAAAGGCCTGCTATCCGGAGACGATGACATCACAGATATGGAAGACCTTGTAGAGTATGATGTTCCTCCTGAACATGAGGACATACCGACTGTCATTAGAACCAGGGAGGAAATCCAGGAGGGCATTCGACTGTGGAGGAACACTGCAGTGCTTAGACTCTTAGGGCGAGAGGTAGGTTTCACTTATCTTTCAACTAAGCTAAGACAAATATGGAACCCGGTTGGTCAGTTAGAACTGGTTCATGTGGGTCAAGGGTACTATATGGTGAAGTTTGCAGAAAAAGAAGACTATAATTTTGCTATCTCGGGTGGAGCATGGATGGTTCTCGAGCATTATCTTGTTGTAAGAGAGTGGACGCCGACATTTAATGCAGTTACGAATACAATAACTACTACGACAGCATGTGTTAGAATATTAAATGTTGGGATGTATAACTACTCTGCGAGAATGCTCCGTAAGATAGGGGACAAAATTGGACGAACGGTACGAAACGATTCTTTAACAAAAGGTAGACTAAGAGGAAATTACGTGAGGTTAGCTATTGAAGTCGATTTATACAAACTGCTAATACCGGAGGTGAGAATTGGGACGGAGGTATGTAAAGTGGAATATGAGGGCTTACACCTTATCTGCTTTATGTGTGGCAAATTCAAACACTGGAAAGATAATTGTCCTTTGAACGTGTTTAAGAATCATGTAACAAATAGTGGAGCGAATCAAACACAAGTTTCATCGACTTCAGCTATCAATGACGCGGTAAATAGGGTAGAAAAGGAAAAATACGGAGAGTGGATGACTGTTAAAAGAGGTAATAGGGGTAATGGAAGAAGAATGGGAACAAATAGAACAAATACGACTAAACTTGGCTTTCCGAAGGGAATAGGATCATGGTTTGAGGCTTTAAAGGTAAAGGAAGAAGGTCAAAACACGGGAAGAAAGGGAAATTAGAGTACTTTACAAAAAGGACAAAGCTCGGGGACAAAGAATAAAATGTAAGGGGAAAGTAGTAGAGGCGAATGGTACATGGGGTCATCGGATAATAGCAACTCCAAATTTGGAGCAACGAAGAACGCTTAAGACTATTATGGAAGTAAGGGAATTCACTACGGTGTCAATAAGTAACGGAAAAGAAAAAGTCAGAAATAAGAATATAAAAGGTGTTGCTGGGCTGAATCTTCTAAGGTGGTAAATGAGAAGCTTCACTACAAGAAATAGTATCTTTAGCGGCAAAAAATTTAACACTAAAAATCTTAATTTTGCCGCTAATAGTCGTTATTTTTCGCCTCTATAAGTTTCTCGCTAAAGATACCTTTAGTAGCAAATAATTTGTTTTTGCCTCTATTAACTTTATCTTTAGCGGCAAACATTGCCGCTAAAAATATAATTAGAGGCCATTTTGGTTTTTAAAAATATCATTAGAGGCCATTTTAATTGTTGCCGCAATAGCTTTCCCGCTAATGCTATCATTAGAGTCCATTTTAATTGTTGCCGCAATAGCTTTCCCGCTAATGCTATCATTAGAGGCCATTTTAATTGTTGCCGCAATAGCTTTCCCGCTAATGCTACTATTTCTTGTAGTGCTTGTTGGAGCGGTACAGAACATGGAAAGTCTCGTGGAAATCGAGATGGTGCAAGGTGATTATGGGAGGGACTTGTTAGCAAATAAATTAAATTATAGTGGAGCTAAAAGCCAGGGACCAGGGGCTGCTAATAACTTCACATTAGCAGCCAAAAATGGAGAGTCTACAAGACCTCATGATATATAACTTGGACTGATTCCAGGAGATATATGTGCCACTGCTGGGGACCACCAAATGGAGGACACGCAGGGACCAGAGACTCCTTTGACTGAGTAGCGCGCTACTGGTGTAAAACAGCATTAAGATGATATAGAGATGTCTACATCACTACAATAATTGTTCAAGTGACAAAAATGCAAATAAGATAAGTATTAACTAAAACAAAATATAATTAAAATACTAAAAGACAAGAAAGAGGTGAGAAGGATGCTTGATTCTTGCGGGTAATCCTCTTAATCAATTATTTAATCGTTATTTGACATAAGGGAAAAATGGGTGTTTCACATTAGCCGGGATTCAAAAGTCTTTATAACTCCCGTAAAGGTAGCTTATTGCGTAACCTCGGCATAATAAGGGGACTTGGGTAAGACACCCTAGGCAATGAATTGGTGTATCGATTCTAACCCTATTGACTGTCTAGCTAGGCAAGCTCGGCATAATCACTACCGCACAAATATTTATATACTATGTCCAAAATCCGACCCCCTACTTCAGGTGTTAGCTAAAAATATCATACTATCCAACACGTGATCAAGGCATGAATAGGAAACAAACATAAATATATAATCAATGTAAATTAATACTCAATTCATTTCAATAATAAAAGATCCCAAAATCAAATAACATAAATAATCCATTAAGGTTCGTACCCATTACAACCCTCAAGCGCATAAGGTTTAGTTCATAATTATAAACTGTAATAAATTAAAACTAATGCTAAAATCATGTTTCAAAGATAAATCAAAATAAAATTAACCAAAAGAATGAAAGGAATCGGATACGGGATGGTGGAGAATGGTGGCATTAGGTGGAAACCCCCGTTCTTTTCTTCTCTTCCTTCTCCAAAATGTCTTTCTCCTTCCTCTTCTAATATATTTGATGTATAATGACGGATTATTACTTAGAAGCTGCTATTAAGCTTATATAATAACCTAAAAACATTTTGGGGTCAAATGGGCTCACTTAAGTAAGTTACAAGTCGCCCAACCCGTTTTTCAATAGTCTTGTCCAAGTTTGAGTCACGGTGGCGCAAATAGCATAACTTTCTTGTCTCAACTCCGAATTGACTTCCATCACCTCTCACTGCGTCACTGACTTCAATATCTATTTGAATCAAAAGGAATTTATTCAAAATATCTTACCAACTAATCGTGGTGGCTGAAATAATATGACGTCAAGACTTTTCCAGTAAATGCTCTAGCTTCCCATAACGATTTTAAGCTAATTTCACCCCTTGTATTGGAGGTTATCTTGTCTTTTTGACTTATTCTCTTCATCTTGGCATATTGCATTAACCATGTACTTACAACCTATACACTTAACACACGATTAAGACATAAAAGCTCTATAAATAGAAATATATAAAAAATGAGATAAAAAGGTGAAATATGTCGAATAATAGTGAAAAATCTATCAATTAGGACCAATAAACTCCTAAAAGAATGTCTCGTGCGATGATTAATCCATCTAAAAAAAGACATCACAAACCAAAACCAATTAAAACACGAGAAGAGGTATTGGGTTTGGCTTAGTACCATCAGTAATTTTTCGATCTTAATGGATAGCCAACAACAAAACTTGTCAAAGAAATGATTGACATAATATCGAATGAAGGTCTTACAGAGAATGCGTTAAATAATTTTGCCGGACTGATGTGAACATCAAGGGCTACACATATGCTTTTTTCAATCTCAACATGATGGGTAGAGTGGTGGGTAGTTTGTGTATTTGAAGATTTATACAATTTTTGAAAATAAGTTTGGGCATAAAAATGTGTATGCCACTTCTATTATCAATTGAAAATAAAAGAATGTCACGTATCGCTAGTCCAACCGTATGCGTTTGGTAAGTTTCGGTTAATTAGTATATTAAAAATATAACCATTGATCGTGTGTAATATGTATTAACTAACAACGTAACTCAATTATATGTAGCCTTTCTCCTTTGGAAATGCATAATAATCATATTTTTTGTCTATATTTTATTATATATATATATATTTACATAAGAGGTCCAAGGACCCTGAAGAAAGAAAAATCTTCTATAAGAGTTAACTAACTTGTAAAATTATTCTAGGAGTTTCCCATCCATAACGGTCCCGAACTAGCAGGCGCCAAAGACCATCTGGGGGATCTCTATACACTACCGGTCCATCCTTATTCTGCATTTTGAACTTTGCCAGTCAATCCGCACAACAATTTGCTTCACAGAAGCTCCAAACCACCTCGAAACCCGTGTTATCTCTTAAAATGTTTTGACAATCTTTAATAATATAGCTCAAGAATCCTCTTGAGTTCACATCGCCCTTCACTAGCGCATGCAACTCACACGAGTCTGTCTCGATGACGAGATTATTCTCTTTGCGTTGCACCGCCATCATAAGCCCAAAATGAAGTGCTAGAACCTCCGCCTCGAATAGGTGTACGTGCGACACAACAACCGGTGAAACCCCCTAGACACTCACCCTTTGCGTCACGGAACAATCCGCCAGCTCCACCCGAAGCTTTGCTCATATCGAACGAGCCATCTATGTTACCGACACTTGGTTTTGACCATTTAACAAGCACGCTTCTCGAAGAAATAATAAGACCCCCTCACCCCCATCTCGCTCAATTCCCCACGCTCTAACGTAATCCGTAGCGACGACCCTACTCAATATATATATAATATATTATATATATATATATATATATATATATTATGAATGTCTAATTTGAAATTGCGCCTAGCCTAGTATCATAAAATTGATAAGAACCATACATGCTTTAACTTCAAAGACATGTATTTATATTCAAATGCAAATGGTTACATACTAACACAAACAGACAAAAATCAACTTTGTCCTGGTTATAAAATTTAAATAAAAAACCGTTTCAGTAATAATAAATTCTAGTATAAAAGACTATTCAATTTCCTAAAGTAAATTTCTTTCCACGTTTTGTTTTGAAGAAAAAACAAGTTTTGTACATTAAAACAAATCTCTGGAAACAAAAAAAAAATATAATATATAATTAAGTATAGTGCATCTACAACTACAGACTAAACTGTCTATGTAGTGTCTTGTAAAAAACTCTTTTATGTCCCCTTCCTCTACACCTTTTAATCTTTTATGGATATCACCGCTAAAAATGTGAAAATTAGGTTGCATCTTTATCAGAGTCAACAAGTATAGACCATAGCACATGCACATCTTCACACGAACACGACTTTACATCTTCATACAAATTGTTTAACTCTCCGCCTCCTAAACAGAAAATAAAAAATTATGTTAGGTACCATTACCCTCTTGAGTCTTGAATACTATCTAATTCGTATATGAAGTGTAACTCAACAACGTAATGTATTGCAAAATAATGGAATGAAATGCAGAAACCTTAATTTATTTCAAAAGAAGACATATTGTCAATAATATGTCTTCTTTTGAAATAAATTAAGGAGACATATTATTCACAATATGTCTTCTTTTGAAATAAATTAAGGTTTTTGAAAGAAGACATATTTGAGATCAAAAAGAAGTGAGGTTGCCAAATAGCAATTCATGATCTTATATAGGTGATCAATTAATATAACAATATATTAAGAGAATGCAATTATGTAACTATATATGTAAGCAAACAAGGCAGCAGAGAACTACATTTAATAAATTCATGATATTAGGTAATAGAAAGGATAGGAAAAAAGGAAGTGAATAATAATAATACGCTTTCTAGGAGTGGAACGGAGTTTGCCCCATAATTTCTTGACAGGGAAGAGGAGAATTTGAAGCCACCCCATTAGAACTTAAGGCTTAAGATTAATGAGAAATGAGAGTTTAGTTAATGGTATAACTTATAAGGTGAAAAGCTAGAAAGAAACAATGTGCTTAAGTATATCAAAACCACTAGTAAAAAAGATCCATTTACTTTTTTCCGTATGATAAGGACATTTAAATTAAGGTGAACAAGAAATATGAACTTCTTGAGACCAGGAAATCATTTACTTTCATATTTTGGAAAATCAACTCTATATTTATCTATTGATAAATTATTAGTCAATATGTTTCAACTTTCAACATATATAGATTAGGTTAGTAAAAAACTTAAAGATGCTTGTGAGTATATTCTAATTTATGATCCCTAACTTAGTTAGGGACTCTTCATGATACAATGAATGCACTTGTTCCTCTTGTTTTAAACTCTTCATAGTAAGTTGTTTGATTGATAGTTAGCCTAGTGGTTAGGCTACTTTGCAGAGACCAAGAGGTTCTGGGATCGAATCTTATTGGAGTCGAATTGACTCCGAGCCCAAAGTGGCTCTCTCATGTACTCAAAAAAAAAAAAAGTAAGTTGGCTTGTTTTTGTCATGGGGTGTGATAATATGATCATGCGAATCAAATGGACGTTTAGTAAATTTTTAACGATTATCACGTTTAAGTCCCTTATAATTTTAATTTGTGTAATTAGCTGTATATCACACACAATTTAGGAAATTTTGCCAGCCAAAATGTTTGGTTTAATTGCAATACAAGGGGCGGTATTCAGATATCCACTATATTTGCTTCTCGCGGGAATCTGTGGTCAATAAATGACGTGTGAGGATGAGAGTGAGAGTGACGTCTTTCTAGGTTCATCAAATATTTTTGGGAAATATTGTGCTGGTCTATTGTTTTTTCTCACGTAAATGATTATATTTTCTTTTTTATGATTATATTAATGAAACTAAAATGGTGAATTCAAAATGTACTTTCAACTTCAAAGTTTAAAGTAGTCGAAAAAAATGATTGATTTAATTAGTCTTAGAAATTATTTTTATGCCATATAAAGAAGGTGTCTATATATTCTTTTTTCAAAGATATCATTTAAATTTTATGGGTACAAAATACCCTTAAATTATATACTTCCTATCAAATAAAACTCAGATAATTTCCTTTCCGTCTATCTATTCTCGACAAAAATATTTTCTCTCTCCAAAGAAGAGACTTTAGCGGCTGACATTTTATCTCTCTTCGAAGAACCGTTCACTACTGACCAAAGAGATTATATATCGAAGCAAAAAGAGCGCAATACTCAGTAGCAGAAGCTAAAGAAGGAAATGCAAAGGTTAGTATGTGTCTTCCCGTGCGTTTTCATGCGATTTGCAGAGTTTTTTACTGTGATATTATTTTTTCCGTTTTTCTTGAAAACCCTAGTTGTTTTCAGCAACTACTCAGTATAAGGCTGTAAATGAACCAAGCCGCTCGCGAGCAGCTCAAGCTCGGCTCGGAGAAAAGCTCGTTTGAGATCGGCTCGAATATAAACAAGCTCAAGCTCAAGCTCCATTTTAAGCTCGATACGTAAACGAACCTGCTCGAACTCGGCTCGTGAGCTTGTTTAAAATTATGAATTAAAAACTATTATATTATCTACTTATAAATATATTATTAAACCTTCAATATCAAGTTTGATATTTTTATCTTCTTTAGACATTTATTTTTTCATTAATGTTATGTTTCATATTTTCACACCACACAGACCACCTGTTCTTGAAAGTCCCATTTCAACCATAATTGTTCATGAGAAACTCGCGTTCGACTCTAAAAAAGATTTTTCTATAAGTTAAACAAACAAGTTCTAATATTTCTGATTTGAATCATTGGAAGCTCGGGCTCGACTCGTTTAAATTTGAGCTCGGCTTGGCCTGGCTCGTTTGAATTTGAGCTCGGCTCGGCCTGACTCGTTTAAATTTGACCTCGGCTCGAGAAATTAAACAAACAACCCTGTACATCTAGTATTCAGCTCGGCTCGTTTACAGCCCTAACTCAGTGATTAACTCCATAAACAATGAAATATAGTTATACCCAGTGTTTACATGAAGTATATGATATGCTACTTAGTGATTAACTCCATGAACAATGAAATATAGTTATACTCAGTGTTTACATGAAGTATACGAGATGCTAATCAATATGTTTTTGCATGTAGAGACATATTTCTTAGTAATTATGTGTATAGACTTATTACTCATTTGTTTGACCTTTTAATTTAAACTCGTTGCTTTATGTAAACTCAATACTTAGTGTTTTACACATATTTTTGCATGTAGTCGTACCCATCGATCAACTCCTGGATTTTTTACATTAAGTGGTTGTATTACTCAGTAATTTTGTCACTTAGAAATTTAATGAAATATAGTGAAATGTTATATTACAGAGTAATATGTTACTAATTAGAGTCTGGGTATCTTGATATACTCAGTGTCTTGGTTTAGCACTTGGAAATTTGTGTTAGTACTCAGTGAAGTTGTATAACTTAGTAGGTTTGCATTTTAAATATACTTAGTGGTTTAGTGAGTTACAATAATCTGTGAAATTTGTAGAGTAATATGCTCTTAATCAGGTATTGAGTATCTTGATGTTACTCAGTGTCCTGGTTGAGCACTCAGTGATTTGTGGTAGTACCCAGAGGACTGTATCACTCAGTAGATTTGCATATTAAACACACTCATTGGTTTACTCAGTAATTTTGCATATGTAATCTGTAAAATTGCATAGTAATATAATATTATTCAAAGATTGAGTATCTACTTGTTACTTAGTGTCTTGTTTTATCACATAAATAATTCTGGTAGTACTTAGAGACTTATTTTTTTCTAAAATAATAGACTCTAAGGGGTTGTATTATCAGTAATTTTACATTTTAAATATACCCAGATACTGAATGGGTTAAGTTAATATATAAAACTGTAGAGTACTTCAAACTTATTTATAGATTGAGTAGGTAGCTGTTACTTAGTGACTTGATTAGTACACAAATATCTGTAGTGGTACTCAGCAACTAGTTTATTTTTATTAAAAGTTTTGGAGGGTTTATATTACTAAAAAATTTAATATATACGTGTGTCGTGAATCCAAATGCCAAGGGATTTACATTACAAATGTAGTTCCGAATGACTGTTCGAAATTATGAAAAAACCTGGGTTGACACCTATTTATTTTTCAAGTTTGCAATCGTAAGTCATTTAATGTACTCTACCTGGCTCTATACGAGAGATGAAATACGTATAAGCACTTCAAGAAGTCTAATAAAGTACTCAAAGAAGTAACTGAATGTTCTTTGACAAAAACACAAGGCTTTAAAATTAGAGGTATGATAGTGCGGATTACACCAAAAAAGATCAAAATAATGTTGGGCATAGAATTTGGTGGTAAAAATTTACCGAAACAACTTTTGAAACAGTCCAACACAAAAAGTCCATGGTATGTGAGGAATTTTGGGAATACCCGTCAAATAACCCCTACAACTGTTGCAAACAGAATTGAGAGCATAATTAGTTGAAAATTAACATTGGAAGCTAGGGAGGATTTCTCCAAACTAATGTCCGTATTGATACTCACTACGTTATGCTTCATAAAATGTCATTATCAAGTCAATCACTAGCATGCAGTCGTATGCAAGATCTAGGATCTGATCAAGACCTATAATTGGGCCTTAGAAATGCTATAGTTCCTGATCAAATAATTTAAAAGCCACCAGGATGTGGAGTCTCTAACATGTTGTGTGTGTGTGTGCTTGTAAGTATCTTTTAACCTTAACTAAATATATTTTTAATATCAGTGTTTTTACTAATAGTTTGTAAAAGTTTTGAATGAAGCTTTGGTTTTTCGAGCACGTGAAAATTGGAAAAGAAAGAGAGTCTGGTGTAATACCTCGTTTTCTTTGCTAGCACTATCTAATTAATGCAACTAAGACACCCACACAAAGAAAGAAAAAGCCAAGTTATAATTTTAAATTATAACATGCTTATAATTATATTTATTGGTTAGTGTATTAGAATATCGATTAATATCCTAATTATAGACTTGTATATAAAAGTTTGAGTAGTGATAATACTCAGGAACTTCACCTTTGTGTAGAAGTTTTTTTGTATTAAAACTACTTAGTATTTTATGTACAAGTACCTAGTTAGGATATTACTCAGTAGAGACTAAATGATTTGGTTTAATTTTGTTTGTGATGATGTAATATGCATAGGTAAGAAGAAAATAGATAGTGCCGACAAGCGTTGAAGATAAATGGATAGGGTTTGAAACACATATTGATAACGACGAAGAACGTGGCGTTGAACAATCGACTAGTATTTAAAGGGTTGCACTTGGAATGTAGGAAATTGTGGGTGTCGAAGAGGAGGGTTTTGAGGAAGTTAATAAAATGTTGAATAACTGGATAAATGAAGAGGAATATGGTGTGATTAACAAGGAAAATGAAGATGAGGATAGGTTTGTAGTATCGCGTAAATAAAAACGTAAAGGAATCGGCGATAGGGAAAACAAGGAAAATATTATAGTAGAGCGTCAACTATAGAAGCCGAGATAAAAGTGCCAAATAAAATGATGTAATAGAATGTACAATAGAGAAGCAAGTTCAGTTGACCGAGAAAGGTGAAGGAGTGTCGGTTGAGGGCAACTAAGAGGAGGGGGTGACGGTAGAAGAATCATTTGATGATAGTCCACGTTGAGGAGGAGATAACGGTAAAAGATTCATTTGATGATAGTCCACTAAGAGAAGGGGAAAATTATGATAGAAACGAGACAAAAACAATGTTGAGTCCTAGGAAAGATGACGATATCCCAAATTTTGCAAGCCTAGACAAGACGGTAAGGACATAGATGGGTTTGATAAAAATGTCATAGACGATGCAATCCCAAGTGGGTACCAGTATGCTGGGGAAAACTATGATCAACATGAATCAAAAGATCCATTGGCTATTAGACTGAGACAAAAGTTAGACACAAAAGCAAATGAAATCAACCTCTTGGAGATGGAAGTTGAAAACCCAACGGAGGAGAGAATAACTACATAAATGGTGCAACTACACTATATAGTGAATTCATTAAGGAGAAAACTACAACCGGAAAAAGTTTGTGTCATGGAAGTTAGTGAATCGGGAAATCGAGAAAGATATGGATAATATTGGTGGGTCCTTGTGTGTTACAAAATAAAATGCTAAAGTTGAGGACTGACAAACCGCAAGTGTTCGGTTGTCAAAGTAATAAACCGATAAATCGGATTCGTTCGTAGGGGGGATTAGGTACAACTCAAGTGTGGATCAAATAGTGAGAAATTTGCAAGTACAGAAAAGTAAACGATATAAAAGTTTGTTTGGGTTTTTGTTTTAAAAACTAAGATGCAAAAATAATTTAAAAACTAAATTAATTAAACAGAAATGAAAATAATGCAAAGTAGAATAGTTGGACGCAAGAAAGGAAGTAGTACTTGAGTTTCGCACGGGTTTCACCTATATCTTCTAAATTAATGTTTTCTGTTAAGGGTTGAATCGTTATATTTATGCTAGTCAGGATTCTAAAGTCCTTAGCCCCCGTAGGGGTAAAACCTAAGAGCTTGGTGTCGCCTAGGGTGTGATAAAAATATGATAAAATAAGGTCAAGAAAACTACGCACTCTCACCCTAGACAGTCACAGTACTGCAAGTATTACAGGACGTATGCAAGTTTTAGTTAGTAAGTTGAGTTCATTCTCAGGGACTTAAGTGTGTTATACAAATGGGTAGCAATAACGAGTAAAAGTAAATAATTAAAAGACAGAAAATTAAAGGGAAAAGATTTCGAAATTAAGAGTTAAACTAAGGAAATAAAGACAATAAAACAAAAGATTAAGAATATGAGATGAGAGATATAGCTTAGGTTTTGCTAGTATGCACTAATCCTTCTAATTCTATCTATAAATCTAGTTAATAAGGGAGAATATTAGCTCTTGGTATACTTAGTCAGGATTCTAAATTCCCATACCTTAGACCTTGAGAGCGACTAAGGGGGCTACGGCACAACCAAGACGTGGTTACACTCTTAGAGTTATCAAGCGCTACCAAGGCTCTAAGCAAACGCAACAATCAATTGGTGATATGGTGATTAAAACAAACCCTAATGACTATCTAGTTAGAATCATGTTTTGTCAGAACTAATATCGACACTAGACATTATGTGGTGGTTCAATAGTTAAACACCCTGTCAAGGAGACCATCTAACTACTATTAAAACAATCCTAAAGTGATCAGTTCTAGGAAAGACAATAAATCAAAACACATAAACAAATATTAAGTAAGAAGCTAATATCAGATTAAAACATATAATTCCCAAAGAAACTTAGATAGAAGAATTAGAATTCATAGATTATACATGTGCAAAACCCAAGCTATGGGAAGTTTAGTTCATACCTGAAGGAAATAAACTAAAAGAAATTACAAAAGACATCATCTTGATCTCTACAATAAGCTGGAAGAATAAAACCTTAAGAACTACTTACTATGAGGCAAAGATTATTTTACAAGTGATATAAGGGTGTATTTATAGGTGTTTAGAAGACCTAATTCGTTTTCTTGAGGAAGAGATAAAGTATTGGACTTCTAGCCCAACTCAAATTCGTATGGAAATAAAGATAAACACTGCTGGACCTTTTTGAGCATATCTTCTTCGTTATTGGTCGGTTTGAGCTCCATAAGATACCAAAAGAATCCTCATAGAATTATATATGTCCCTATGAAAGGAAATTACCAAAATCGGTTTATTTCTTGGGGTAAATAGCACTTCTTTAGGCGTGTACTGCAGAATCCCAGATTTAGGCAGCTTTTCCTTTTCCATCTTTTTAGCTTTGGTTTCCTTATCTCCAATTTCCATACAAATCTCTTTCCATATCTTGTAGTCTTTGACTTGGACTCTAATTAAGCTCCATAATTATCTTTAAAGCTACACACTAAATAAACAATTAAACCCAATATGCTCTAAAAATATTATTTTACTAAATCAAGATTCAAAATAGGAAAGTGCACTATTTCTCAAGACAATCGACATTTATGACATCTAAATCAATAAAAATGATGTATCATCCTACTATTAATCTATCACAAATGAGGAGACATCAGAGCTCTCCTACGGTATTCTAAACCCCGTCTAGATGATTAAAACTACTTTCAGATGGTTCAAGTTCTTACCTCATTGGCTATTGGCTAGTTAAGCCTGTCAAGGTTATTGGCGGATACCAACGGCAAATACCTAAGTCTGTATCTAAATCCCCCGTCAAGGTGATCACTACGCCACTATAATAAATAGCCTAGATACTAACAATTACCCTTAGTTTTTTACTCTAAAGATAATAATTCAAAAATAAAATAAAATCCAACATAAAATAACGAATTCAATTTAATTTAAGAAATCCCAAATTAGAAAAACATAAATTAATCAAGTTAGGGTTCAACCCATTTGCGATTCTCAAGTACAAATGAATTCAGCTCATAACGAAATTAAAAACTAAGGAAATAAAAGTAAAGGAATTCATGTTTTACAGAAATAAAATATTAAAGAACCTAATTAAGGAATTGAGTTTGGCTGTGATTTGGAGAGATGACTTTCTCAAGCTCTTTGCTTTCTCCTTTTCCTTGCTTCTGACTTTCTCTCTGGCGTGTCTAACTTTTATTAATTGAGTTGTGTGTAAAACAAGAGTCAAAAGGTCTATATATACTAATAAAATCGGACTTGGGCTTTAATCGAGTGAATTAGTGAAATATTAAATGGCCCAAGTCCAATCTTCTAATTAAAATCCCGTAACTGGTGTGTAGCCTTCACTAAAACGGCTGTAACTTTCTCAAATCAACTCTGAATTGACCCGTTCAAGTTGCTAAATCTTCATAACTCAATAAGGAATAAATCTTCTTTACCACTAAGAGGCTTAATCCACGTCTAAGTAGCTCAAAATCAGCCATTAACATCAGCCTTCCAAATTTGCAGCTTCAACTTGTGAACTCTTCAGGATATTTCTTCTCGCCTTTGACTTCGTTACACGATCTAAGACTTTAATTCTTGATTCCTCTCCTTTATAGCATCATGGAACTAGAAACTTTGCACTAAAACTACCCATTTAACGTGCAAAATTTTAATAAACGAAAAATACTAAAATTCAAGGAGGAAAAATGAAATATAACGAATGAACACTAAAAGTTTACCAAATTAGTCAAATAATCACCCAAGATGATGTATCATAAGGGCATATAATTAGAATAAAAGGGGAGACATCAAGACCCCATACTCAAACCTTTATCGTCCCGACAAAGTAAGATTAAAAACAAAGGTCTAAGGTGAATGCAAAACTGCAGAAGCTAGTAAATACACCCAAAGCAACACTTAAAATTAGGAATAAATACACACACACACTTATCATGCAAAATCAAACACAAATAATACCAATCTTAAAATTAAAGTCTCAATGCTAGAAGGTTACACTTGTACTCATCTCAGTATGATGGCTATAGGGTGGTCAATGATCCTCACTCGATTTGAACGCTCCAGTTAGCATACTCCCTATTAGCTGAATTACAAACTCACTATGCACCTAGGAATCACGAGGACTTTACAGTTTTAGCGTAGGCTTAGGGACGGTGTGGTATGTATATTTGGTAAATTTGAAGTGAGCTTTTGGCTCTCTTCTCACTTACCATCAACAACTGTCCACGAGTTTGAGTTTACACTCGAATAATGTTCTCACTCAACCCATTTGATGCACTAATTTAGCATCCCCGATTCAACCCAATAAGTATAAAGATGATTTCCAGAAAATTCCACTTTGACGGTTACTTTATTTCTTCTTTATTTTCTTTTTCATTTCTTTTTTTTTTGTACAGTAGACAACCGGGTTCCCGGTTTGCTATTGTATTGAAACTTTTTTTTTCGATTCACTTTTTTTTTTCAATCCCGGCAAAGGGTTACAAATAATAATATCATCTGGAATTGTGCCTCAATACAAACACATAAGTTCCCTCCTAATGTAATTCCCCATAGATGTACCCACCACCCCAAACTCAAGCTCGAGACAGGTCTTAAGATCGTGATTCAAGTGCGGGTCATATGGAAATTCCTAATAAACTAAGGGGGTGTGGGCTTATATCGTGGCGACAAAAGAAAATGTTTAAGGCTCGAAAATGGGCTAAGACGGATATAATTAATTCATGGGGATAGAAGGCTAAAATGGTCTCAAATGGCTAACAAAGAACCACCCCTATCATTTTCCTAGTTACATAGCTTGCCTCTAGTTCATATCTAAGTGGGTTCTCTACTAATTTGAATCTCACGTTCGACAAACCAAACATTTTCCTTAAGTACAAGTTTACTTCTTTTGCATTGTTCATTAATTCTTCTTATCAATTACTTATATTTGCATGCAATTAAAGTGTGTTTTATACTAACCCCTAAAGTCCACTATTTACTATCATAGATTTATCAAAAGTATGGTTAATGGGGACATTTAAGATCTTCTACAGTCAAACGAAACCCCTAATAATTATTTTTTGAAAACAAATAAAACAATAACACGTAAAACTGGGACGAGGCAACGAACCCCACCCCAAACTCAAAATTGAGTTGTGTCCCCACGACTCGAAAAGACTCAAAGCAAATAAACTAATATACACTAAATGAGAGGGTTAGGAAAACGTATCTTAACTAGCACTAGGCTGGTTACCGGTGTTGCGTCCAGGTTGGTCTTCTTTCGTAAGTATTGTGTAAATGACGTGTTGCATATTGATCACCCCAAATAACATGTTTTCATCATCTCCAACTCTTTTGTGACGTTTCCTGAAGTGACAATCATCGCGTCTTGCTTCTCCCTCAACTCTTTAATTTGAGCACAATCAAATCCAGTAGTTGCCTTCTTCTTGCATGGAGGAAGTCTAGGTCTCCTCATCTCTTTAGTAGCTTCCTCATGGGCATTCTCAATTGATCTAATCGTCACTTTGTCCCCTTTTTCTATAGGTTCAATCTCTTCGCTCTTGCGTGGTATTTTTGCGTCTTAGAAAATTGCAGTTATGGTGCACGGGAACTTGAGGTTTTGTTGATGAATAGGGGATTTCTCGAATTCCATGATAGTGTCATAAATCACACGGGCAACATCAATAGTTTTCTTTTCAAGGATACACTTAATGAAAATAAGGTGTTCCTTTTTCAACTCGGAAGTGTGATTGTTGCCAAAGAAGGTAAGAATAATGAAACGAGACCATACCTTCGCACAAGGTAATAAATCACTACTATAAACCTGGCCTGCATACCCTTCTCCTTCTGGGATAGGAATTCTTCCACGAATAAGTACTAAATCATCAAGGGAATCCCATTCGAAAGAAGGATCGTTAATTGATTCGTGATATGGGCAAGGGCCAGTCAAGATTGGTAATTTCAACGTATTTCGAATAACCTCGACTGAGAAAGGTAATACCTTTTTGCGTAGGGTAATTGACTATTTATTCGCAAAGGCAAGCTTTTCGTAGAACTCACAAACTAAAGCATGGATAAACGTGAGGGTTCTCTTTCTCAAGTCTTTTCAACCAATCTTATCACACATAATAGCATAATCTTTATGGTTCCGCCTAGGGTGTGATAAAAATATGATAAAATAAAGTCTAGAAAACTACGCACTCTAACCCTAGACAGGCACAGTACTGCAAGTATTACAGGACGTATGCAAGTTTTAGTTAGTAAGTTGAGTTCGTTCTCAGGGACTTAAGTGTGTTATACGAGTAGGTAACAATAACGAGTAAATGTAAATAATTAAAGACAGAAAATAAAAGCAAGGAGATTTCGAATTTAAGAATTTAAACTAAGAAAATAAAAGACAATAAAATAAATAACTAAGAATATGAGATGAGAGATATAGCTTAGGTTTTGCTAGTATGCACTAATCCTTCTAATTCTTTCTAAAGATCTAGTTTATAAGGGAGAATATTAGCTCTTGTATACTTAGTCAGGATTCTAAATTCCCATTCCTTAGACCTTGAGAGCGACTAAGGGGGCTATGGCACAACCAAGACGCTGTTTCAAATAGGGTTATCAAACGCTACTAAGGCCCTAAGCAAACAATTCAATCAATTGGTGATATGGTGATTAAAACAAACCCTAATGACTATCTAGTTAGAATCATGTTTTGTCAGAACTAATATCGACACTAGACATTATGTGGTGGTTCAATAGTTAAACACCCAGCTAAGGTGACCATCTAACTACTATTAAAACAATCCTAAAGTGATTAGTTCTAGGAAAGACAATAAATCAAAACACATAAACAAATATAAAGGTAAGTAGCTAATATCAAATTAAAACATGTAATTCCCAAGAAAACTTAGATAGAAGAATTAGAATTCATAGATTATACATGATGCAAAACCCAAGCTATGGGGAGTTTAGTTCATACCTGAAGGAAATAAACTAAAAGAAATTACAAAAGACATCATCTTGCTCTCTACAATAAACTGGAAGAATAAAACCTTAAAAACTAATTACTATGAGGCAAGGATTGCTAGGGTAATTTTACAAGTGATATAAGGGTGTATTTATAGGTGTTTAGAAGACCTGATTCGTTTTCTTGAGGGAGAAGCAAAGTGGTGGACTCCAAGCCCAACTCAAATTCGTATGGAATTAAAGATAAATTCTGCTGATTTGTTTTGAGCATATCTTCTTCGTTATTGGTCGGTTTTTGCTCCATAATATACCAAAAGAATCCTCAGCGAATTATCTACGTCCCTATGAAAGGAATTTACCAAAATCGGCTTATTTCTTGGAGTTATCACCACTTCTTTAGGCGTGTGCTGCAGAATTTCAGATTTAGGCAGCTTTTCCTTTTCCATATTTTTAGCCTTTGTTTCCTTATCTCCAATTACCATGCTAATCTCTTTCCATAAGTTGTAGTCTTTGACTTGTACTCTAATTAATCTCCATAATTATCTTTAAAGCTTCACACTAAATAAACAATTAAATCCAATATGCTCTAAAAATATTATTTTACTAAATCAAGACTCAAAATAGGAAAGTGCACTAATTCTCAAGAAAATCGACTATTATGACTTCTAAATCACTAAAAATGATGTCTCATCCTAACATAAATCTATCACAAATGAGGAGACATCACTTTAAAAGTACTGTTCATAATACCTGAAGGAAATCCTTTCTCAACTCCAAACTTCAAATATTCTACTCTATTGCGAACCTGCTCCTCCCAACTAACTACGACTCTCTTTGGCTTATTAGCACTCATCTTTCTTCGAGTGAATCGTTTTTCAGGAATGGGTTCGCTAAGAATTTCCTCTTCAACTTCCTCTTCTTCAACCTCGTCTTCTTCATCTACCAAGGTGGGCCTTTTGGAATTAGACTTACTTGTGTTTTCTTTCCTCTTCATAGTAATGTTAACCTCTTCAATCTTGCGTTTAGGTACCAAATCTGGAAACTCAATAACTCTTTCTTGTGTAGCACCAGGATTGTTTCTTGTTCGTGGAGTGTTTCTTCTAGAGTAGTTGAAAGAATCGGTCCTGTTTGTCATGTCTACTCACCCCAAACTCAAAACTTCAAAAATTTAAAAACTAGAGAAAAGTTTTGAAATTTGATGTTTTGAGGGTAGAATGAAGAATATTAAGGTGAGATATGAGATGGGTAAAGGCTAATTGATGAGTTTGGAAAAGATTTATGGGTCAATTAAAGGTTTCGAGGAAGAAAGATTTTTGGAGAAAAGTTGAATTTTGTTGATGTTTTGGAAGGATTGTGTGTTTATGTGGTGTTTTAGGAGAGGAATTGATGATTTTGTGGTGTTTTGATGATGATTTTTTTCGGTGTATGGAGCTTCGAAATGGAATAGTAGTTGGCTTGTGAAAGGAGGCAAGAATATAGGTTAAATAAGCTCAAAACCGGGTTCCCGGTTTGCGTCGCTGTGTCGGCGCGAAAATTTCCAAAAAACAATATGTTTTTTGCCAGACGCCAACACTGCGTCGCGTTTCCACCGCGGAGGTCAGGATCTTTGGCCTTCTGGTGGTCCTTTGTGTGTTCTAGAAAAATGCAAATAAGGAATAGAGAACCACAACCGCAAGTGTGCGGTTGTCCCAAGTAATATAAGTGATAAAACAGATTCGTTCTCAGGGACGGAATGGTTTACTCTAATGCTTATCAGATAGTAGTTAATTGCACGTGAAAACAAGTAAATGATTTTAAGATTGATTGTTTGTTTGGTTTTCTAATGCGAAGACAATAAAGTAAAATACTAAATTAATGCAAGTAATTAACTAAACGCAAGAAAATAAAGTGTTTACGCAAGATGAGAAGGCAGTACTTGAGAGACGCAAGGATTTCACCTAATTATCATTCATTTCATGCATTGTTTAAGGGGCAAATTGGTAAATTTGTATTGGTCGGGATTCAGAATTCTCCTTACCCTCGTCAGGGTGGACTAAGGAGCTACTATCAAGTACTACAAACCCCGTCAGGGTGATTATAGTCCACTCTCAAGTGACTAAGTCTAATCTACCCAATAGGCCATAGGTTTAATTAAGCTCGTCAGAGTCAAATAATTTCTAACCTATATTCGTTAATTAGTTCTGTACCCAAACCCCCCGTCAAGGTGATCCAATCGCCACTAATTGGAATAGCATAGATATTAAGTCCTATTATCAATTGATCAGGTCAATAATAGTAAATAAAATGCAAAGTAAAGAACAATATAATTTACCCAATTTGATTTAAATAATAATTATCCCAAATCCAAACATATGAAACGAAATCAAATTGGGATTAACCCATTATGCGTTCTCAAGCACTTAATGAATTTAGCTCATGCTAATACCGAACACTAAATTAAAAGTAATAAAAGTATTCATATTGTTTTACATAAATAAAAGAAAAACCTAATTTCGGAATTAGATTAGCTGTGATTTGGAGATATAGACCGTCTCCAGCTCGGTACCTTCTCTGCTTCCTTGCCTTGACTTCTCTCAGATGCTTTCTTTTGTAAAAAGTGAATTGTGTGAAAAATAGAAGTCAAAACCCTTATTTATACCCCAGAATTCGGACTTGGACCTTAGGCTAAAGATTAAGTGAAATAATAAAGGCCCAAGTCCATTATTTTAGTCCAAAATCCCGTAACTGTTGCACCACCTCCACTAAAACAGCTCTAACTGGCTCGTTTCAACTCGGATTGACCTCATTCCAGTTGATAAAGTTCCGTAACTAAATAGGGCACGTTTTCTCTTCACAAGTCAGCGGCGAAATCTACTCTTAGGTGGCTCGAAATCAGAAATCTTTGGCAACTTTCCAGATTTGCAGCCTTAAAATATCAATTCTTTTGGGATTTGTCTTCATGCTTTAACTCCATATCACGATCTTTGACTTTATTCTCGGATTCCTCTCCTAGCTAATATTCAAAATCTACAAACCTTTCACTAAAATACCCAATATTACGCGCAAAAGTTTAATAAATTAAAAATGCTAGAAATAAAAGAGGAAATTCGGATCATTGCATATTTAGTCCAAAAGTCTATCAAAACAAACGAATAAGCACAAAAAATGATGTCTCCCAAGGGTATAAAATTAGAACATTTAGGGAGACATCACCTTCAAAACCGGGTTCCCGGTTGCTGTCGTTAAGCGCGACCCCACACGCAACACGTGGGTCGCGTTTCCATCGCGGAGGTCAGAGAGTTGGGAGATGCAGCGCTCGAAACCGGGTTCCCGGTTGTCGTCGCTTGGCGCAACTCCAGACACGCCTTTATGACGGGTTGGTCAACAATTGCTAACCGGGTTCCCCGTCGGCTGGAAACCGGGTTCCCGGTTCGCTCCTGTCTTGCAACCCGTTTTTCATTGTTTTTCGACTTTTTTCACCCCAAACTCGTGACCTTTTCACTCCTGAAATCATCAAAACACCAAACCTTTCTCATTTCTTAAAAATAAACACTAATACACAACAATTACTCTAAATTACACTATAATATTAAAAGACATGAAACTAATATACAATGAATTAGTTTTTGTTTAACGTCGTTAAGCTCAACGAGTTACCTCTCGCTTCCAGGGAGCTTCGAGGAGGTACATGACCTCTCCAGGATGTGGATCTTCCGAGCGATTGATATCCTTGCCCCCATGATAAATCTTCAATCGATGACCATTCACCATGAAGGTGCGGTGCTCGATTGGATGTTCAATCTCTATGGCTCCATGGGGCGTAATTTTGGTCACAATGTAAGGACCAGATCATTTCGATCTCAACCTACCCGGATAATTGCTAAACTTGGAGTTGTATTTTAGGACCCTTTGTCCAACTTCAAACCTCTTTTCACGGATACGATTATCATGCCATCTCTTAGTATTTTCTTTATAGAGTTTACCATTCTCATAGGTGTGTAATCGAAACTCATCAAGTTCATTCAACTTCATCATACGATTTTCACCGGATAGAGTAGGATCTAGATTCAACTACGCTATAGCCCAAATATGAACCTAATTCAAGTTCAAGAGGTAAGTGACAAGCCTTGCCATAAACCATACAATACGGATATGCACCAACGGGAGTTTTGAACGCAGTATGATAAGCCCACAATGCATCATCTAACTTCATTGACCAATCTTTTCTTATGGGGCCAACAGTCTACTCGAGGATGGATTTGACCTCTCGATTAGAGACCTCAGCTTGATCATTGGCTTGTGGATGATAAGTGGTAGAGACACGATGTCTTATCCCATATTTCTCTAGAACTGTCTTCAAATATTTGTTAACAAAGTGGGGTATTCTTGTGCAGTAGGCATCTCCGGTTTGATGGCGGCGGTTTTCTTGGGTCACAACTGCGGGAATGGTGGTGGAGGAACAAATCTGAGGAAGACGGCAGTTTCCTCCGGTGAAGAGTTGGCTGAGAATGGTCCACGGTGGCGGCGAACGCCACATCAGTGGTTGCTTTGGTTCACAGCTGCGGGAATGGTGTTCGTATGGTCCACGGAGGAGGCGGCGCGAGTGGAAAGGTGACTGCAGCAAACAGTGGTGGCTGGGGCGTCTTTTGTGTGCAGCGATGGTTCTTCTTCAGTTCTGGTGAGAGAGAAGAAGAGAGAGGGTGAGGGTGAGGAGAAAGGGTAGGGGAAACAAAATGGAAAATCGTAACTTAATAGGGACTGATTTCAGTTTTGCCTTTTTAGTGTGTATAAGAACTAATTAGGGGTATTTTGATTTTTTTAGGCTATGGTAACTAGATAGTTAGTGCCCGTTTGGAAGTGCTTTTTTAGAAAAACACTTAAAAGTATTTCTAGTATTTTAAGTGCCCGTTTGGAAGTGCTTTTTTGGAGAAGCACTTAAAGGTGCTTTTAGCATTTTAAAAGTTTTTTTGATTTTGAAAAGTACTTTTTTTGAAAAGCACCAAATAGGTGCTTCATAAAAAAAACACTTAAAATAATTTTAGATTTTAAAATTATTTTTAATAATATAATTAAATTTTAAGTTTTATTCTAAAAGCGTTTTTTTGCTTTAAAATAAGCACTTCCAAACGGGCCCTAAGAGTTTTTTTTTAATCCTGAAAAGCACCAAATTGGTGCTTCTTGAAAAAAACACTTAAAATAATTTTAGATTTAAATTTAAAATTTTATTTTAAAAACGTTTTTTTACTCTAAAATAAGCATTTCCAAACGAGCCTGTAGTATGAGTCTTTTTAAATGGATTGAAGATGTTGTTAGAGTTTTTATTATAAGGAAAATTCTTCCATCCAATATAGGATGATCCTACACCAATTAAATTTATACACATACCTCATGTTTTAAACTTACAAACGTAACTAATCTATTAATCTAATGACATGTGTTATGTTATATTAATCAATGACTGAGATATAAATATTGGATCATCCAATATTGGATGGAAGTCTTACCCTTATTATAATTGCCCCTTGATCATCAATTCATTGTGGGCTTCAATTAACCTACCTTGTGAAAAAAACTACTCAACGTCTTTGGGCCTCATTATATATGTTTATAAATTTTTTTAGCATCGTTTTGAACAGGATATTTTTATTAGCCGAACATCGAACAAAATCTCATAATTCTTTTCACAAGTAAACCCAAATCCTAAATGGGCAGACTTTCCTCCGCCGTGGAAATTCCTGACGACCACCGTCGTAGCCACCGAGACTATGCGCGCCGGTCACCTGAATATCACCCGTACGATGAACGCCACCATCGCAATCGCAGCCCAAGACGAAGCCGTAGTTACAGCCGAAGTAGGAGCCCAATAAAAAATGGCTACACCAGGTACAACAACAACGACAACCGCCGTGACCGCCGCAATTATTCACCTGATATTCAAGTTTCAAGACGAAACCCTAGGTCAGATGCTCTAAAATCAGACCGCAGATTCAATAATCCTGACCATGATGTACGAGATAGACGCAACCCGGAGCCAGAATCCGACGAAGAGCTTAAAGGATTACCCTACGAGGAATACCGAAGGTTGAAGCGGCTGAAATTGAGGAAGCAGATGAGAACTTTAATATGGGAGTGTACACCAAGTCCACCTAGGGTTGATAATGAGGCGGAGGACGAAGAGCTTATTGATATTCCCGAGGAAAAGAATGTTGATAAATCTAAAAAGAAAGAGGAGGATAAAGCTTTGAGTAGTGATTCATCAGAATCTGAATCTGAATCAGACTCAGATTCAGATGATAAACGAAGAAGCAAGAGGAAAGGGAAAAAATCTAGCTCTAGACATTCTAGGCGTTCTAAGCGTAGTAGCAGGAGGAAAAGGAGGAGGAGATCGAGATCGAGATCTCTGTCTGAGAGTGAAAGTGAAAGTGAGTCAGATGACTCGGAAGAAGAAGATAAGAGGAAGAGAAAGAGAAAGTCAAGGAGAAAAACGAGTAAGCATAGCAAAAGCAGAACAAGTAGAAAGAAGAAGAGACATTCTGATGAAAGTGAGAGCCCTGAGAGTGAAAGCGAGGTTTCTGATAAGAAACTGAAAACCAAGGGAAGCAAGAAAAAGAAAGAATCAGATAGTGAGGGTGTTTCAGATTCGTTAAAGGAGGTTAATTCTGGTTCAGATTCTGAAAAGAAAGAAAATCAAAACCTAATAGCAGATGAGCCACCAAAGATGGAAGAAGAATTAAACGAAGAATTAATCAACTTCAAAGAAATGGTCGAATCCAGGAGAATAACCAGCATAGATGAAGATGAACCAGAAGTAGTTGGACCAATGCCATTACCAAAAGCAGAAGGTCATATAAGCTATGGAGGTGCACTAAGACCAGGTGAAGGAGATGCAATAGCTCAATACGTTCAACAAGGTAAACGTATACCACGTAGAGGAGAAGTTGGTCTTTCAGCTGATGAAATTTCAAAGTTTGAAACACTTGGTTATGTTATGAGTGGTAGTAGGCATCAAAGAATGAATGCTATTCGTATCAGAAAAGAGAATCAAGTTTACAGTGCTGAAGATAAGAGAGCTTTAGCTATGTTTAATTATGAAGAGAAAGCTAAACGTGAACAGAAAGTTATGGCTGATTTGCAGAGGCTTGTGCAACGTCATATTGGGGAAGATACTGGACCTTCTCATGATCCTTTTCCTGTGAAACCATCTGATGGTGGAGATGAAGCTTGATTATCATGTAATCTTATTTTGAGTTATTTACTCTTTTTATATTGTTATGTTAGTTTGAATTGTTTAGAGAGATTGTGGTTTTGTGTGAAGTAGAGATTTTTGGACACCTTGTACTTTTAGCTATGCGAATTTAATGGTATGCTTAGTCTATTACTATTAGTCTGTGTTGTATGAAACATTATGGATGTTTTTTAACATTTTGACCTTTCTGTTAACTGTGTAGAATAAAAGTAAGTGAATGTAGGAGTTTAGGTTATTTGATTTGAGTGAGATGCATGAAGCTTTGGGGGATGATATATTATATAAAAGAGTTAATTGCACTGTTAGTTCCTAGTTAGTAAGAGTCAAGAATTGGTTGAGGAGAAACCTAGTTAAAAGAGAAACATTTCTTCTCTTGGAGAAAAATGTAAACCCCTCCCTTTCACAAATACATCATTGATAATGATGATGCTATGAATTCATGCTTTGAGTCCAATTATGAAGATGAAGATGATGCATCTAAAGAATTAGATGTGTATCTTATTCCTTCTCCGTTCATGCTTATTTGGAGATTAACACCCCATCAAGTGATTGAAGCTCTAGAAAGACACGCAACAACTAGTTATGCTTCTGGACCTTGTTCCTTGTCTATAATTTAAAAAAATAATAGAGAGATGGGAACAAAAACTTGCAGCTAGAAAAAGGCTTCAATACAAGCATTGTTGATGAAGGGGAGTGGATGGCATGGTTGGTCAACATTGGGGTTTTGAATTAAGAGGCTAGTGGTGGTCATAAATTGGTCATAGAAAGAGTAGATGACACAACAAATGTCATTATTGAGAGTTGGATATATGGTAAGAAAATCTACTGTGACGACGGCCAAGTCTTATAGGATGATGGCTTATCTAGATCGACTCAAGAATAGATTGAAAATTCTCCAGTAAAAGCAAAGCAAAATTGGGTGAGGGCTCAAAGTAACCTCGACTCAAGAATAGATTGAAAATTCTCCAGTAAAAGCAAAGCAAAATTGGGTGAGGGCTCAAAGTAACCGTCTTGGTCAAGGATATTATATCAAAATATAAGCCCATCATTTGTTATTCTTTTGAGTAAACAATTAGTATTACTAATATTAATAGTCTAGCTCGACATGCGAATTTCGACCATTGGATAGCTGTCGATCCCGTAGTCATTTCCGGAAAGATTTTGTTAGTTTGGAAGAATTATGTTAACTTAGTAGTAGAAAAGTCTACCAAAAATGTTATATTTTATCAAATCTATGAAACTGCTACTATATTTTGGTTTTTTATGCTCGGACTGATCAACATAAAAGGTCTCATCTATGGGATGAAATCTCAACATGGAATGAGAATAACTGTACTCTACCGGCTTTGTTGGAGATTTAACGAAGTTGCAAGGGCGCATATAAAGTGGGCATTCGAGGCATACATGATGGTAAAGTTCAAGTGTTCAATGATTTTAGTAATTTGAATGCCTTGAATTAACTTCTAGCTAAATGTTGTTTTCCACGTGTACTAATCGAAGAAATGGTGACCAACATGTGAAAGAAAAACTTGATAGAGTTATATGTTAGAATTTTTTTTGATTATTATGTTCTTGGATACGTCTATCCTTGATCTCCTAGCAATTGGAGTCGATTACTTTCCGATTGTTATATCAAGAGAACTCTATAGGCAGAAAGCAACCCGTATTTTATATTTGAATCATTCTGGACGAAAAAACCTATTTGCAATCTTATTGATGTTTCTAGGGATTCTTTTGTCCAGATATCAAATATACAAGGATTTTTCAGAAATTAGTTTGTGACCTTAATGTGGGTAGTAAAAGGCCTTTTAAGAATAATGATAAACAAATTCAACAACTTTTACGAAACTTACTATTATTTAAAATACCCTCTACACCCATGAGTTTAGAGCAATCTAAGGGTTTGTTTAGATATAAAGGGGATTAATTATTAAAAGATAGGAAATGATAGTATATTAAAAGAAATGAGAGGAGAGTATTAATCTTATTTGGATTGAGTAGAAAAAGAAAGGAAAATATTAGTAAAGGATTATTTGAATGTTGTGTTTGGATTGTATAAGTAAAGGAAAGAAAAGGATTATTTTATAACTAAATTACTTTTATACCTCTAATAAAATATATTTTAAATAGAACATAAGGGTAATAAAGATATTTTACTATTAAAGCTAAACCCTTCTTTCTAATAATTCCAAATTGGAAGGATAGGATATAAAGGATTAGAAGGTATAATTTTAATCCTTTAATAACTTATCCCTTTAAAAATTTATAATACAAACAAAGGAAGGATTATCCTTTATAATCTCTTCCCTCCCCTTCTAATCCCTCAATCCAAACTTACCCTAAAAGTATACCCGATCAGCGGGATAACCATTAGGATAGGGAAAAGAAATACTAGGCTAGAAGATCAAGAACCAAGTAGTTGGATGTTGGTAAAAAAATACAACTTGTCTCCATGCATTATTTAAAGTTAGTATGAAAACATAATTCCTAAATAGCATACTGTAGAAGGCAAATGACAAGAGATTCTTAATTTCTTTTGTCATTTTAGTACATACTGGTAGATAAAACTCCTTATTCTACTTTTTTATTTCTACATAATATTTCTGGATAATTGAGACTATCTATAACCAAGTAGTTACTTCAGTCAGAGTCGTTAATGTCCATTCTCGCACATTTTGCAGCTCGGTTTGCAATACTATTCATGTCGCCATTATTGTGAAAGACTTTCCAATTTGGGAACTTAATCATTTATGAGATGATTAGTAGGATGCTTAACAATCTTTAACGTAGTTGCACATGGTTTTTTCTTTAACGTATATAGCTTTAACTCTTTAGTGTTACTCCTACCGTGAGTAGAATACATTCCCTGTAAAATTACAAAGAAAATGAATAAGAATCTGATCAGGACACCATCCACGGAGGAAGTAAAAATAGTGGTATTCAGTATGAGCGACTCCAAAGCTCCGGACCGAATGGTAACCTGTGTATTTACTTTCATAAAAACTTGGATATTATAAAATGCGATGTATATATCATCGTCAAAGATTTTATGATCAATGATATGGCTCTTGAAAAACTGAACCAAACAATGATAGCTTTATATCCAAAAGGATAAGTACAAGTCCTCTATTTTCGACTGATTTCGTGTTCCAACTCTGAATACAAGGTCATCACTATATTTCTCATAATCAGATTGCAACCCTATATTAATGAAATCATTTCGTGTTTCAACTCTATTTTCGACTGATTTCGTGTTCCAACTCTGAATACAAGGTCATCACTATATTGCTCATAGTCAGATTGCAACCCTATATTAATGAAATCATTTCTACTACCCAATTTCCATTTATCAGAAGCGAAGTAATACAAGATAATATCGTCACTGTCCACTATGTCTCGTATTTCCTTCGACATATATAAAAATTATCAAAGCATTAAATAACGGTCAAACTTGATGCCGAAGGCATATGATCTTGTAAGATGGTATTTCTTGAAGATTGTAATGTAACAACTAGGTTTTATCCTAAATGGGTAGTTTGGATCATGGAATGTGGTACTTCGATCAAATACTCGATAAATTTAAACTATGAAAAATTACCATAATTACTTTTGAGAAAGTCCTCAGCCAGGACGACCCTTTATCACCAATTATATTCGGTAATGAACAAAATCTTAACCTCCCTTAAATAATTTATGAAACTCAAATTCATGAATATTGTAGGAGAAAAATATGATAAGTTGTTTTTACAGCTACTATTTATCATATTTAACGAGTAAGAAATAATTTTGATATAAAGATAAGATACATCGAGAGTAATGATGATCAAAGAGGTCAAAGTTATCATATACTTTTATGGATGATATTGAAATTTTAAATTATAACTTATTGAAATATCTACTAGTGATTAGATAAATATTACCTTAGCCTTTGGAGTTTAAGTTATATATGTAATTTGTACATCTTTTACCTTCTTAATACAACCGTTTACCAAATTCAAAATAGAAAATCTTAAAAAATTGTACTCACTTATTCATCAAAATTGTAATTATAAAAGTATTTTGTAAAATAAAGTTCTTCGAAATCAAATTTTATTTGAGTTAAAAGGATTTTTTAATATAAAAAAAAAACATTTATAAATTCAATAGCTTCATATAACTTTAAGCTTTCATGTGAATTTAGTAGTTCTTTTTTTTAGTCAATAATTTAGTAGTTCAATTTACTGCAAATTGCTACACTTGTATAAATAAAAGAGAAAAATAAAAGTTATGGATCAATTTATTATATCCAAGCACAAAACGTCGGAAAGAATTAATAAAACAGATTCGTTTTTCAACTGTAAAGCAAAGATTCAAGAAACTCTTCAACAAAGCTACACTTTCAGAAAGAGAAATAAACACCACCATGCAACTCCTCGCACTCCTCTTTGTCTTCACTTCAATTACCATCTCCGCCGTGTCCGCCGTTGATAATGGTTATACAGCGCCACCACTTTCCTCCAGTTCAGGTCCCGATCATCCTGACACACCATGGAGCTTCGCTACAATCCTCTCCATCAATGGCTTCCAAGAACTCTCAAACGCTTCCGCCGCTGCTAACCTCTCCACCACCACTCCCACCACCATATTTGCTCCTTCTGACTCCTCTCTCCTCACATGTCCCACTTGCTCCATCCCTCTCCTCCTCCAAGAACACTCTTTACCCGGTCTCTACCCTCTCCATTACCTCCGCTACTTAGCATTTGGCACAAAAGTTGAAACTTTAGCTCCTCATCGCTGCCTCACCATCACCTCCACATTCTCCACCACCTCCACAATCACCACCACCAAGAAAGTCTTTATCAACGGCGCGGAAATCACTAAACCTGACCTCTTTAACAACGGCTTCATCATCATCCATGGTATTCAAGGATACGTCTCACACCTCTCACCCATTTCTTGCAACATAGAGCGGATGACTACTTTGTCATACCCAACTAATCCGGGATCCACGGCGGCGTTTGTTATAACGCGCCTTTTGTTAAAAGAAGCAATGATGCGTCTACGTATTAGTGGGTATAGTGTGGTGGCGTTAGCCATGAGGGTTAAGTACCCTGAGCTCTCTGACCTGAAGAAATTGACCGTTTTCGCCCTCGACGACGCTTCTATCTTCACCGGCGGAACCGGCCACTCATACGTCGCTAATTTGGGGTATCACATTGTACCGGACAAGCTATTAACGGGTTCAGATTTGAAGAATCTGCCGCTGCAGACAGTGTTGCCGACGATGGTAAGAGAGAAGAAACTGGTGGTAACCACCGCAGGTGATGGAGGGCCTTTGAGACCACTGAGGATTAATTACATTAAAATCAGGAGTTTTGATTTGGTGTCAAACAGTAGGATTGTGATTCATGGACTCTCAATGCCATTTCCAAACGTGGAACATCTAACGGTTGAAAATGGTTATGGTGATACTCAACCGTCAAGATTAGGATTTGCACATGAACCTGGATTTTCTGAGACGATGGCTCCAATGCCAGGTATACGCTATACGGTAAAAGCTGAATGAAGATCACGGTTTGTGATTTGTACTTTAGCCATAACTGTTTGTACCTTACACAAACGATATTGTAGATGAAATTGTGCATATGGTGAATAAAAGTCTCAACTCTGACATTTTTTTTGTTCAAACAACTCTGACTTTTTCGCTTCATAGATAGGGATTCTAATTTTTTTATTCCTTCTAATTTCAGTGTTTTTATTTTTTGCTACATTCTAAACTCGTTGTTCTTCCATTTTCCTTGATTTATTTTGGCAATTTTTTGTTTTTTTTTGGACAAATGATTTTGGCAATTAAAAGCTGAATATATGCCCTGAATTATTTGAGAATGTCCTGAAATACTCTTAACAAATACTACTCCCTCTATCCCAAAAATAAAAAGCTTAATATATACGCTGATTTATTTGAGAAAGTCCTGAAATTTGAATCCGAGAGTTATAGTTTTAGGATATAAAGGAAGATACTCTTAACAAATACTACTCCATTGATGTGGAAGCTTTCGACCAAAAACAATAACAATAATGTGGAAGTTTGGACAAAACTCATAAACTCGTATATTCAATTGATCCCATGGTATTCTCGACTTGTATTTGATCCCATAGTCTTTTTCTATAAAGTTCACTTGGACAATCAAAACTCAAAAAACTATTATCTCCCCCCCCCCCCTCCCCCCCCCCCCTCCCCGGGAAATTACGGGCAAGGAAAATAGATATAAACGGGATACGTGGATAGTCTCGATTTCTCGAACATAATAGAATTATCTTGATCTAAACTTACATTTACCATTCTTTATCAACCCATGGTCCTATATTATTGGCCTCATTGAATTCTGAGCTTTACCCACTTTAAGAATATTATGAATCACTTTTAAGCAGTAGTAGTTGAATACTAACTTGGTATCACACGAATAAGCGAAAAGTACCTATTGCATAGGACAACTTTTCTCATGCTCCTTTTTAGTTCACATGTTATACTAGTTACTTTTTTCTTTTATCAGATACTAGATGTGCAGTCGATAATAAAGTAAAAACAAGATTTTGACAATTCAATTTTTGTTTGTGTATATAAGATCGTATCCCTTCCTTTCTTCATAATACCAACGTGCTATTGAGCCTTACTTGTTTCTAAAGTGAAAGGTTTTCCATTTTTCTGGAACATTAATCTTCTTCCTTAAGGTATCCTTTCTTTTTTCTAAATATATCTTCTAATTCTTTTTATTCAAATGGATTCCGATTACGTGGAAATGGAGTCGTGGTATTCTAGCGACTGTTCATCTATCGTGGATCATTCTCTGAACGCGGAATCCTGTTACTACGGAGGGTATACCTCTGATTTTCCCTTTTTATAGACACTGCACTTGGGGGTGATTCAGGATTAGGTAGTATGACTAGGTAGTATTCCTTGCTAATTCCTAGCCGATTTCTACAACAATCAAAACACTGGATGTCTCTTAATCTGGACTATACTACACCACTTTGGTAAATATGTCGTAACTTTTGCATCGGAGGCGCATCTTTTTTTTATTTGAACCACTAATCGTAATTCTGCATCAATAATCCTCGGGAACTGAAACAAGTGACAACTTGACGTCATCTAAAACTCCTCCACCTTTACCAAAAAGATTTCTTTCGCTCTTTCAACGCTTCTTCTTGTTCTTGGACTTAATTCTTCACTTCTTCTTTTCACCTTGGTGCTTCCTAGAATCCATATACTTAATAATTTCACACTAAACAAGCAAAGTAACGCATAAAAGCTCTAAAAGTACAAATAATTCAAAAATGAATGAAGAAAGTGCATTATAGAAAAATATGACTATTAATCTATTAACTAAGTCCAATTTACACCTAAAATAATGTCTCCCCAAATGGATTTTTTTCTCACAAAAAAGGAGATATCACATATGTATACCCAATTAACTTTATCTCATATTCTCCAAATATGAGGATTTGTTCCTTAATGTAGTTTATACTAAAATGTTCATGTGATACATATCAGATTGTATCAATATAAAATGATTGACTTAGGTCAAGTAGTTTCTTCGACCTATCTCTGTATACCTGAATCTAAACAATACATGATTTTAATATAATAAAATTAAACCTGTCTAAACAAAAATCACCTAAAATCCTATTACTAAGCCGCCTAGGCGCTCGAAGGTGCTCGTCCACTCCACTAGTGCCTAGCGCTTTTTAGAACATAATATGTTGATAACTCTTAATTGTAAATCGTAACATAAAATGAGTTCTAGAGGTAACTAACTACTTAGAAATAACATAATCCCACAAAAATATGGAAACATGTGATTTAAAAAGGTAAGTTTTAATAATATAGCGTCTTTTGTCCTTATGAACCTCACTAAGTGCTCGCTTTCTAGGAGGTTGACGAAGGCTTAGCGAGAGGTCTCCTATTGGGAATGTCGTAGTCGTTCTGTAAGTGATCGCTAAGGTGGATGGTTGGCTAGGTGTTTGTGAAATTTTTATTGTTTGATTGTTTGTTGACCCTTAATTGAGTTGGTGAGGTTGGTCAGGGGTAAGCCAAGGGCCTCAGGTTGGTTTTTGCTTCTTGTGTTTGCCAACCTCTTGCTAAGTAAGTGGGTCAACGTGTGGTTCGTGAAGTAAATTGGAGTCTTCTTCTTCTTCTTCTTCTTCTTCTTCTTCTTCTTCTTCTTCTTCTTCTTCTTCTTCTTCTTCTTCTTCTTCTTCTTCTTCTTCTTCTTCTTCTTCTTCTGAGTTGTTTTTGTTTTGACCCCAAGGGATGTTTCTTAAATGTCTTTTCACAAACTTTGTACTCCTACTTTTATACCTTGTGTCCTTTTTATCCATTATTCACTCTATGTTTGTTATGTACTAAAAACACATAAAATAGTAGAAAATCATATAAAGCAACTTAAACCATCACAAAAGACAAAAGTAGGCGTGAACCCCTAAAGTAACCTATAAAAGACCCAAAACCGTGCTAAGTGATTGTGTGAGCAAATAAAAATAAAAAACCAATATGAACTAAAAAAGGAATACACCAAACAAAAAAACAAAAAAACAAAAAACAAAAAATCGATTGGTTCGATGTTTAAGAATACAAAAATTTGGACTCAATTCAGTGTGCTACAACGTACCGAAAAACAAAAAAATAAACCGAATCGAAAAACCCTTCCTTGAAATTTCATGTGAAATACACTTTTAAACTATTTATACTTTAAATACCTTACTAGTCATACTCAAAAAAAAAAAAAACTCTCAATGTATCAAATCAGTGTTGACTTCTATTTAAAACTTATTAGAAGTTGGATATATAAAAAATTAATTAATAAGTTACTATGTTTACCCATATCATGAGTTTCTTCCAACAATTTTAGCAACATTTACCTGTAATTAAGAAAATATATAATTAATATACATATTTTATACCAATTATGTTCTGATATGCATATCGTGGATATATACTTATAGTGCCGATCTAAAACTTTTTTCGTATCCAAAACCATATGTTACTCGATCATTCAAATTCAAAGCTTGAATTGTCTTTTTTATTTGTATGATAATCATTATCATATGGCAATGGCCATAAGCCGAAATTTGTCCTAAAACTTAGTAAATTGGACCGAAAACCGAGTAACCGAACCAACAACAAATCGTCCAGTTTGGTATTTAAATTATGAAAAACTAATTCATCCAGTTGGAATCTAGTTTTAGCAAACAAGTGAGATGAAGCGAACCATACTCACCCCTACTAAATGATATCTCGAGCATACGATATATTTTTACAAATAATGATACATTAGTGGCATTTACTATTTCTGGGGTTAATATAAATACTCTACGGCAACCACTCACTAGAAAAATCGATTTCTATCAAATAACATATGAGCGCACATTGTTTTCTCTTTCAAGTCAATCATCTCTAACTTGAACACTCTAAGTACCATCGAGTTTCGTTCCGATGTTCAACGTTCATGTTAAACTTTCAAGTATAAAAGGACTTAAGAAGACTCTTGAGCCTTTCGATCTAGAAATCTCTCAAGCAAGTCCCAAACACAAACTTTATACTATATGAATGATGGCTTAACCATCCTTTGTTAACTCCTTAAAACAATTGTATGTTCTTATATATGCAATAATTTGCCCAGGAGATCATATGGTAGGTTAAACGATCAAACATAAGAGTATGCTAGTGATGTCTCCTTATATATAATACGAATTCAGTAAAAAAATTGATGTGGTAAATTACGTGAATCGAATGAAAACATTCAATATATTCCATATGCATTTTGGATTACTAGAGTATTTCTATACAATATAGGTTAAAAAGAAAAAGATGCTTCTATAGAACAATATTTATTTAATAAGTTGTTTTGTAACACAAAACTATTATCTTAAATTCCTTAATAGTATAAAGAGAAAGAAGAAAAAAAATAGAAAATAGAAAAATAAAAGGTAAAAGATACAGATATCCACCCATAGCAGCTGCGAATAAAAAAAGCAAAATTTACATAGAGGAGATGATAGTAGTAGTAGCTCATAGTCTCTCTCTCTTAGCTGTACCATGGCGAAACCCAAAGCTTTGTTGTATGTTTCCACATACTAATAGTAATACCCAGATACCCCAATTTCCGAGCAACAATCGAAGAAGAACCCAGAAAGATAATGTTATCTGTAGAAGCAATTCAAGTGACCCAAAAGAGTCTGTATACTTGGATGAAAACGGTGTCGTAGAGGATATGGATGTATATCTCAATTATCTCTCTCTTGAGTATGATTCTGTTTGGGACACCAAACCTTCTTGGTATATATTCTCTACTTGTTTAACTTTTCCATTTTTCTTTATTTTCTTAGTCCGTTCTGTTAAGTAGATCATGTTTCCTATAATGTCAGAAATTGCAAATTAAAGTAACACCGGAGTAAAGGTGGATTATTAGATTATTGGAGTGAAAATGGGTCTAATAAAAGTAAGGTCTTGTTGACAATAATTTAGGATCATGAATCATATCTTAGAAAATTGTTAAGATTCTTGTATTTGAGTCTCATAAATTACCTTGATATATATGATATTATATATGATATTAATATGTTTTATTTTTTAGGTGCCAACCGTGGACAATTACCCTAACTGGTGTATTAATAGTAAGCTTAAGTTGGGTAGTTTTGCACTCAGTTCTTGTGAGCACGCTTGCTTTGAGTCTAGTTGGTGCATGGTGGTATATCTTCCTCTATTCTTACCCAAAGGTATAATCTTGATTTGTGTTTTCTTTAGTGAGTTGAATGGTTTTTCTACATAACTTTTCACATAATTTGATTTGTTTTTAACAAACAGGGATATGCAGATATGATAGCCATGCGAAGAAAAAAGATCAACGATGGTTTAGAAGATACATATGGTTCACGAAAAGGCCAATAGGATTGCTTTCACTTCCATTTTTCATTGTAGATACCTTATATTTCACATGTTTTAATTTGAAACTCCGCTTTCTTCTCAATTACTAAACAAGCACCTTAGATTCGGTATATTGTTATTCACTGTTTTTCTTTCTTTTTCGTTGTGTAAGAATCTTCAATCGAAATAATGCTTGCCTAATTTGCGCGTTCGTCATATCATTAAAGACAAGTGTTCATTAGAAATGGTACTAATAATATCTCAATTAAATCACACATCGGGGCTAGGGAACATCCTAATTGTTAAATTAAAGTACATGTATCATGTATGTTATTAATATCTCAATCATAAATATGATATAAGCTCCACATAGTTGGAAAGCAAGAAAGATACGAGTAAAATAGAAAATGCGAAGTTAGGAGGATCAAGTATTCCCTATGCTCTTTAACAACCTTGGAAACTTGATAAGTATACAATCTTGCTGACATAATCATGATGTCATCCTCAGTTTTAAATCCTCCTTTCCTCTTGTCATATACAATAAACTTGTAATCATCCTAAATCCAACACAAGAAAGTAAAACTTAGGCACCAATTGCATATCTAATAATCAAATTAAGAAAAAAACTTACTGATGATCCTTATTGAGGCATTATTTAATCTTGAACCCAGACTCTAACCGTCCTATCATTATCAAGACCAGCAGAGACAATCATGTTCTGAGTAGGGCTACAACTAACAGAAACTACAGTATCAGTATGACCATCAAGCCTCTGAATTAGATTCCTTCCTTGTAGATCCCATATGTACACACTATGATCCTCTGATCCACTAACAATGTACTTTCCATTTGTAACTGAGAATGTAGATGTTACACAGTATACTCTGTTCACATGACCACTATATATTTTCAAATATTTACCCACTCCATAGTTCCAAAGCTTCTGCACTCCAAATAAATAAATAACAGATTAAAAAACGTGCAATTAAACTATAATTTAATTCACTCAATTAGAAAACATAGTAATTGCTTACAAGAGTATCATCGAGGGTCCCAACGAGTACAAACTTGCCATTGGGTGAGAACTTAGCAAAGGACACTGGAACCTTGTCATCAATGAGCGTCATAAGACACCCACCAGTTGCTGTGTCCCAAATCTTGCAGGACCCATCGTGACTACTTGAAACAATCAATGAACCATCTCTGTTAAAATGTGCTGACGTCACTGGCATTGAATGAGCAGGGATGACGTGTACGGATTTTCCCGTTTTTACATCCCATATTCGAACAGTTTCGTCGAATGAACCTGAGACGATCAAGTTTGACTGAGGGTTAAAGTTCACGCAGAAGACGAAATCTGTGTGGCCGCGGAGGGTTTTCACGCACTCTCCGGCGCGTACGTCCCATATGCGGAGAGTGCGATCATCGGAAGCGGAGCAGATGTAGGTGGAGTCTGAGGACCAAGCTAGATCGGAGATGCCTTCTGAGTGGCCGATTAAACGGGAGATTTCCGTTAGGGTTTCCGACGACCAAACGATTAGGGTTTTGTCCAATGAAGCAGACGCGAAAAGCGTGCCGTTATTGGAGACTTTCACACATGAGACGGCGCGTGTGTGGGATGTTAAGACTTTCTCCAGACGGTACGGGCTGTACGATTTGTTGGTCGCCATAAGACTCGACTCGACTCAGCTGAATTGTCCGTTGAAATCTATCTATATAGACTTAAAATGTCTTGGAACAGACTGGGCTTGGATTTTAATAGGTGTTCCATACAGCCCATGTTGGCAGCTCGGTTAAAAAATAACCAATTCTTTTGTTATTTATATTTTAATTACTCCCCCTTACCCAATTGGGTTTGATATAAATTGTTTGAGTAATGATATTTGTCACCCCTTTTTAGTTCACCCTTGTATCACCCCTTATGTGTCACCTTATGTGTCATTAAATAAAGGAGAGAGAAAAAAAGTAATTAGAAAATTGAAATAATCTGATTGGTATTTTAAACATCCACATAGGAGGTGATATAAGGGTGAACCAAAAAGGGGTGACAAATATCATTACTCAAATTGTTTTCTCCTCATGAATGTACTAAATTTGAACCTCGAGCTTGTCTATGTTGTCTTATAGGTTATGGAATTGAACATAAAGATTATAGGTGTTGGGATCCACTTTCAAAATGTCTGCGTATATCACGTCATGTAATTTTCTTGGAAAATAAAATGTTATCATCCTTATCATCATTCTCTTTTTTACTTTATACTACATCTTTACGTTTATTCACAACCCAGACCGTAGATTTATTCTCGGGTGATGATAATGATACATGTTCAAATTCAAATCCAATATCTCCCACGTCTCCTGTTACAATGCTTCAAAGATCCCTCATTGATATGGCCCATCCCGAGTCCTCTTCTCCAGTTGAAGATCAAGTACCCGATTTCAAGTCTCCGAATTACCTACCTCCCCGAGTAAGAAAACTTTTTCGCACACTTTCGTGATTATCATTATTTCTACTATTTTATCTCTCTATGAGCCTCAAAGTTACGCTGAAACTAGTTCTTAACAATTTATGGCAGAAAGCTATTGCAGAAGAATTGTGTGCATTAGAAGACAAACATACATGAGATTTGGTTGATCATCCATCAGAAAAACGCGCTATGAGATGCAAATAGGTTTACAAGATCAAAACACGGTCTGATGGTTCGATCGATACGATATAAAGCTCGTCTTGTTGCAAAAGGGTTTACTCAAGAATATGGAATCGACTATGAAGAAACATTTTCCCATGTTGTTCGCCTCACGTCTGTTCGTAGCCTTGTTGCTGTTGCGGCTGTCCGCCAATGGAAATTACTTCAAATAGATGTTAAGAATGAATTTCTTAACGGTGATAATGTGGAAAAGTGTTTATGAAACCTCATCCAGGTTATCATCGTCCTCCTCATAAGGCGTGTAAACTTCTTGGTGCTCTATACAGATTTAAACAAGCCCCTCGTGCATGGTTTTTTAAATTTAGTTCTATTTTTTTTACATTATGTCAGCGTATAGATTATCCTAGCCAGTTTTGGATGATGAATGGTGTGGTAGAGTTCATCATGCTTTAGGAGATAGGTTTTTGTTGACGTCTATCTTTTTTACAATATGTGGTGTGTAGATTATCCTAACCAGTCTTTGATGATAAATGATGTTGGAGATTCTGGTTCTGGCGGTAGTGATAACAGGAGGAAGAGCGTGTGGAGTGGTGAAGATGTTATGGTTATGTTATAAGAAGCTTGTGGTGGAAATCAACCGTCGTGAACAGTGAAGATAGGGTGGAGCTTTGGCCGAGGAAGAGATCTATTGTGTTTGTGTGAGTTTGTGAGGATGTGTTTGGCTATTTTCTTTTATGGTAAGGGTATTTTTGGTAAACTTGTTTTGTTTGATTAATCAAGACTGTCGATTGTGTCATATTTTTAGTTAAAATTGAATCCTAATCTCTGCCACTTATATATAGATATGTTAGTTAACGCCTATTTTCTAAGATAAAACTCCCATTGAAGGTCCCATATGCACATCCTCTTAGAAATATAAGAGGTATATTGCAGAAGAATTAGAAATATAAGAGAGGTATATTGAAAAAGAACGTGTCATTCTCAAGCAGGGCCCATTGTCACTACAATACCCTGTCTTTACCAATTGATATATGGCATAAAGTCGCTAAAGCTTACTTTAATACATTTAGATGTTATAAGAAGGGGACAGCTTACAATTTGGTGGTGATTGGGGTGCTTGCTATAGGGGAGGAAAAGAAGAGGAAGAAGTTATATGATGTGTGACCATGTGGTATTTTACCATTACTAAGCTATAGAAATGTAACCAAAAGGGATAGATATTAAACTGATTAATACCCCCCTTCAAAGTATTACAAATTACTACAACATCAACTCATTCCTACTGTTACACGTGCAACTCACAAAAGTTTAAGGAAAGACCATGGCATCGATTTTAAGTTACATACAGAATACAAAACATAATATAACACACAGTCTTTCTACTGAACACAAGCACACCTGAATCACAATCAAATGAATAACATAAGACAATCATTAAATCAATAAACCAACAAGTAACAATTTTAGGTAAATACCATTTTAGACAAGTGAAAAGTCAACATCATCAGAAGTTTCATTAAAGACAGCAAAACTAGAATCACCAGCATCATCATTTCCACTACCTTGATCACTACTATCACCACTTGTGAAACTACTCATAGATAAAGATCCATCAGATATCGAAGGTGAACTTATATCACTATTTATATCACTCCCACTCATTTGTTCTATCTCAATTGGACTGCATTAATCACACAAAACTAAACAATCAATGCCTCAAATTAAACACACATTTTCAACACAGTTATAACAAATAAACACAACCATACCAAGAAGGAAACTCAGCAAGCAAGCAAAAATCAGGTCTCTCTTTAAACAATTCTGCAACAGGAATAAAACTGCAAAAAAAAACTAGTTACAACAAGTGCGTCCCATAATATATTAATTATTTATAAAATCCATTGTTACCTTATATCGAAAACTCTTCTACACCAATCACCTTCTGAAGCTAGACCTTCTCGATTCGATATGTCCTGTACAAAGGTTATAATAGGAAAACAAAAGTTTAACAATAATATTTATTTAAATAACACAAGAAAGACTAATAATACCCACAAGATGTCTTAATTTCTTGAAATCTCCCCCGAGAATAGCTGACACAAATCGTGCAACTTCCATCTGCCATTTATTTAAATTAATAAAGCAATAAATATCTTATATCGAAAATTAATTAATTACCTCTTTTAAATGTACACAATCACGTAAAATTAAGATTTCCAACAAATTTGCCCCAACGTTTCTGTAAAGGTACACAAGAAGTTAGCGCTTTATATGAATATTCAAAGAAAATGAAAATACATACTTAAGAAAAGCACCAGTGATTGAGTAGGATGTTGAAAAGTCAACATACTTCAAATTTCGGCATCCCTGAATTTAAATTTACCATAAGAGGTTGATTAAATGTAATAATAATAAGAATAATGCTACATGAAAATACCTTAACAAGTACACGAGCTGCATAATCATGAATTTTGAATCCCTTAAGGGCCAAATAGGAAATATTGGGACAATTAGTGACTAGATCAGTGCATGTTGGTAGTTTTAAACTATCATCTCTACCTGAACATGGAAACACCAAAACTAATTATACACTAATTTTCATCTTTATAAACTAAGAATAATATACCTGTTTTTGATGACTCAAAAGAAAGACGCTCAAGTAAAGGACAATATTTACTCACTGACTCTAGTGTTTGTGTTAGTTCAACATGCCTATAACAAAAATAAGATAGAATATTGTTAGTAAATAAGATAAGGATTAAGGACAGAAGAGTCAGATGAATAAATACTTACAAACCAACAATTTCTAGATCAAGCAAAGATGGACAAGATAATAAAGCAGTACAAACAGCTGTATTATCCATTCTCTCTATATTGTAGAGATGTAATCTTTTCAATAAGAACCTACAAGTATTTAAAAAAAAAAAAGAGTAAGAGTGAATCAAAAGCATTATTAATATATTGACTAAAATACCCCATTGAACATCCATCAGCACTCAAAGGAGCTAAGCATGACCGTGAAAGAACACATGATTCTTTTCCTTGTCTTGATCTCTTATCAGTCCATGAGAAACCTGAAACATCTGAAGAAATCCTCATTGAATATGCTAATGCTTGAGAAGATCCAAATGCTGCAGTTGGGCCTGGCCCAGAACCAGGGACAATGCCAAGTTTAAGAGACCTGTATTTAAAGATATGCGTAAGGGGCAATTATGACATTGAAGTTGAGGAAATGTATAAGGATTTATTACCTAAGATATTTTCCAGCTCGCTGGATCATAGTGGACACTACCATATTATTGACTTTGGGTATCTCTGTGGTTAAGTCAAGATTAGCATAGCATGAAGAGTCTGAAGCACATTTGCGGAAAAAAGAACATGTTGCTGAAGCGTGGCATACACTTCGGGTATCAAGCATAGAGAACACCTACGTGGCATTAGTATCAATCAACATTATCAGCTCCCACAAATTCAATATACTTTCTACTCAATTTTTGCAATAGATTATACAAATACAGAGGACATATATGGTTATTTTGCATAGCACAGTGACTAATTGTATAATATTCACCTCAATCTTCCCTACAGTTAGACGATTTTTCAACCGGAGGACAAAGTCTATGTAGTTAGTTCAAATTCAAATTCAAATTCAAATTCAAGCAATGATCATCAAATTCTCAGTTAAACTTTTCCTTCTAATCACAAAAGAAACGACTCCACAACGAAACACATAAAACACACTGTGCAAAGTAGAAGGTTCTGAATTCACATCAGAAGAATCTAATAATCATCAATTACTCTACAATTAGATTTGAATACCAATGCATTTAGATAATTCAAGTAGCCGAAGTGCAAATAACGAAAGAGATAAACAAAACAGCGATATACATTAATAATAATTGAATAATTACGTTAAAAAAATAGAAGTGAGTAAGATACTTTAATGGTGAGATCAGGAGGAAGAGCCCAAACGAGACCGTTATGCATGGAATCACGCTTCCTAGCAGATCGCTTCCCTGCTTCGAGGAGCACTGATCCTAACTTGAGGGCGCGTTCAATCATATCATTTCGATCGATATCAGAAGGTCTAGATTCGAGAAGGCGATCTAAGGACAGGTCAAGAGAAATATTGGAAGCATCTGATAAACCGAGAAATGATTCTAAAAGAGAATCAAAGGGATTGAGATTGCTTTTCATATGATCGATGTTAAGATTAGGATCTGGAGATGAGCAACATGGGCGTTTGGATTTGGGTTTAGTAGGACTCGCCATGGGAGGAGGAGGATGGAGCTGGTGAAGAGTATCCAGCTTCGGCGTCTCGTGTCTTATTAAGTGCAGGTGAAAATAAACAGCTTATGGGCAGTTTGGGAAGTACACTTTAACAAATAATATTAGAGTGACACGTGCAGAATATGTATACGTGTCTCGGTGCTTAAAGTGGATCACGAAGTCGAAAATAGAAGAAAAAGTGAGTAATTAAATTTATTTTATTTTGTTGAAAAGTGTGTGATTGCATCACTAGTGGTGTGCGTTCACAAGAATAAAATTGGATTCTTGGAATCATTATTCTTTTAATGAAAGGAATCACTTGGATTCTGGTATGAATTTACCGACAATGAATTTTAATTTTTTTTTGGACATTATTTTAAATTTAATTTGTCAGATTTTTTTTTTTTTTTTTGGACGGGAATTTGTCAGATTAGTAATGTCTTTTAGTTATAAGTATAAGAATTCAGGAGAATTTTTTTTTTGGCGGAATTCAGGAGAATTAAGTTGTATATTTTTTGGTCAGCGGTTTGAATACCTTAAAATGTAGGAATCGTGTACATAATTTTTCGAAATTAACTGACAAAAATCATGCTAATTAAATACTGACAAAAAATGAATAAAAGGTTGAGAGCTAGTTTCCTCAAAAAAAACCTATACAATGAATTTAGGTAGGAATAAACAAAAGTCTGCCATCTTTTGAAGAATGACGTTTCAATGAAAAAAGAAAACGATAAACATGAAACTTCATATTTTTTACCATACCCTCCAAATTGGGGAGCACACCCTCCATACTAAACTTGTTTTGAGTCTACCAAATCATATACACGGTCGACACAAAAGTCATCTCCCATGTCTTGGACTTCCAAACGACTCTCGTCTTATTTATTTTTCAACCATTTGAGCGTGTTTTGTGTAGTAGACATAACTTTTCCTATGCCTACCCAACTCTGTATAATAGTCTATATCTTATCGGTGATCTCACACTCGAAGTATACATGTTTAGTCCTCTTTGTTTCTTCATTGCAAAGCATACCCATCAGATCAAATCCCATATAGGTGATTTGATCTTTCGTGTTGATTCGGCCTCTAAGCTCAAGCTGTAAGATGAGTACATGCTTTGTGTGATGCAGTGGTTCCAAACTACCGTGGCCCAAGGCCTATCAATACCCTTTCTTTGAAAAAAATCATAAGGTTTCTAAAATTCTGCAATTCCAAAATTGGGTTTCCGTTTTGAAAGGCAGAAACATTCTCGTCCAGTGGAATTGAAAACGGATCCTTGTTTTCAACAAATGTTCCATACCATTTTTCGAGCAATTTTTCCGCATGCTCCATGTTACCAAACGTATTAACAATTGCGAAGCACTATCTTTTTTATGCCAATCCTAAATGTTACGTGTTCCTAAGAAATCATTATGCACCCAATTGATCCATAACGGTTGTTTTATTTATACAGATTCTCCATAAAATTTTCGTGAGAGAGCATTATTCCATCCAATAATATCTTTGAGTCCAAGTCCCATCGTGTTTCGGCACACATATATCATCCCAAGCAACCTTTTCCGATTTAGAATTACAAAAGAAGTTACGACAAAATTCGATAATATTATTGCAAACCTCTTTTAGAATGGAGAATATAGATAGCCAAAAGCCCTTGGTTTCTTGCAAGACCGGTCGAATAAGCTCCAATTTTCTCACACAGGATAGCGACTTGATCTTTTATTTCATGACACACTTGGTGATATGTTTGTACAACAGAGCCTAGTCATGAACCTCTAAGCAAGTAAATCCATCACTGAGATCATAAAAAGGGATGGGGAATGTATATCAAACCCTAATAAGGTAAAGCATGTCATTCTTGATGATTACGCCAACCTTCCTTGTGTCTTTTCACCCAATTATGGATAAGGATTTGGACGATAATATCAAGAAAATTATGGGTAACGAGATCCAAGAAAATATTATTTCGCATATAAGTGTCCGTAATCACCCCAGAGGTAACCATAAAGACTTTACTTTCTCTCTATAGTAATAAAAATTTGGGGTTTGATTGTTTCGCGTCCTATTTCTACTATGTAGCGTGGAACATATTCAAGGCATGATGTTACCAATGCTATCAATTCAATTTTCTAGAGTTACAACTTTTTAAAAAAGGTGAATCTCACGATTGTTGCATATATACCAATAGTGCCATCACCGGTGATAAATTATCGGCATATTTCTCGTTGTAGTATCATTTACAAATGTACACAACGATTATAGCGAAAAGGATATAGGCTTTCTTATTGAGTATATCATCTCTTGGAATCAATTAACCTTTGTAGAGGAGAGAATTATTGGACAAAACATCATTATTATCAATCATAAAGGTATATGCTTACCACCACCGATTCTAAAAGCAAGATAATATATATTTAACCACTGGGACTAGCTCAGTGGCCAGGACCCTGTCTCTCAACTAGGAGGTACAGGGTTCGAATCCCCTCGGCTGTGTTATTTCTTGAGCCCTTAAAGGGGGTAAGCAAGGGGTGCATGGCTCGAGTCTCCTCCCTGAACATGGGTAACCTAGTTCTGATTAAGTGGGAGTATGCATGAGGAGGCGTGTATATTTCCTATGGGATTAGTCGTAGTGCGCGTAAGCTGGCCCGGACACCCATACATCGGAAAAAAAAAAAAAAGATAATATATATTTCAACCACGGGGACTAGCTCAGTGGCCAGGACCCTGTCTCTCAACTAGGAGGTACAGGGTTCGAATCCCCTCAGCCGTGTTATTTCTTGGGCCCTTAAAGGGGGTAAGCAAGGGGTGCATGGTTCGAGTCTCCTCCCTGAACATGGGTAACCTAGTTCTGATTAAGTGGGAGTATGCACGAGGAGGCGTGTATATTTCCTATGGGATTAGTCGTGGTGCGCGTAAACTGGCCCGGACACCCATACATCGAAAGAAAAAAAGATAATATATATTTGATAACGGTAGCTAACAACGTTCGACTAAAATATTATTCATTTATTTTTTAGAACCCCATTTATATTATTTGGAGGGAAAAAAATTCATATTGTTTTATCAAAAGAGACTTTATGATAAGAAATTTGTTAAGAATAAACTATATTTTGTTTCGACCAAAAGATAAACTATATTTTGGGAATAAATTATCAAATAATAGCTCGAATCGTGAGTTATATTTGAATTAGAGATAGAAACAACTATTCTTAGGTTGGCATTCCTCCTTTTACATATTCAAGAAAAAGTCACACCAATCTTCACGTCTGATATGTTCCGTTGTTAGCTATATGTCTAACTTTTCTCGCAAACCTGTCGACACGTCCGTTGGAAAAATGCTTTCAATCTTGGGATTTTCTTTCCTTGTAATCACACTTTTTTTTTTCTGATCGGTAGTTACGCTACAACACATGTTTAGTTGTTTTGTATAGATTATACTGTAAATAAATAACATGTATTGGTTGTTTTATAAATCATTTTAGCTTTACTTTTTTAGTATATGGCAGTTAAAAATTGTTAAAGTAAAGAAAAAACAATTATACTCCCTCAAATCACGATGACATACAAGTTAAAGTATGACCAATCTAAGTCTTGTAGTCTTTCTTTACCTTTGTTTAGGACCTAAAAAGGTGTTGTTACATTATACTTAACCCTCCACATTCCCCATTACATCATTAACAAGTCTTAAAAATGATGATAAACAATTCCACCACAACGTCAAATCTCAAAAGTTAATAAGACAACATTACACAAAAGTAATATTCCCAATTGTCAAAAGTAGTACACACACGATGACATAAATCAAAGACATAGTAGCACCACCATACATCACTTCCCATTTCCAAATATCAGTTATCAGAGGTACTAGGACCCGGGCCGGGTAATAAACGAAGCATATTATCATCAGGACCTAATTGAGCACGTTCAGCCCGTTCAGCAGCTAAAAGAGCTTGTAAATCACTACCATTAGCCAAACTATTAAACTCAACAGCTTTAGAAGGCATAGCAGGGTAACGTCTTTGACAAAAAGTCATTAACCTTTTAACAGATTGTAAATACTTACGAGTAGTTTCATCATTCATAATATGAGCAACACTATTAGTGTAAATCTTTTCACGAGCAGAACGTTCATGAATACCAACCATAGTAACACCAATAGGCCAAGGTGCATTACCAATAGCTAGTTTAATGTAATGATCCATTGCTGATAAATATTCTCTTTGTCTACAGAAATTCACTACTATCATTAATGCTTTTCGTATATCATCATATAGTGCCTGAAATCAACAACAAACACTTATTATTATAACCCATAAGTTTTCAAAATTAATAACAAACCCCAAAATGTAACAGATATGATTTATGTTAATTCAACTAAAGTAAGCAAAACATTTTTCACTTTTTTATTTATAATACTCACAATATTTGTGGGGATTAATGACCTCAGCTATATATCACTTTATCTATTTGGCCTATTTAAGTGCTAACCATCACTTTACGAAAAAGTATAAATTTCAAGAGTCTTTGAAAAGTAATCACCAGGTATGTTTCTGATTATTAGTTATATTTTGTGTTATTTGCATTATGGGTTCTTATATTATGAAAAAAATGACACTATAGGTCCCTATTTTATGCAAATATTGCACCATGGGTTCATCTATTATGCAAAAATTGCGCTATAGTCCCATATATATATATATATTTTTAAATTAATTGCACTGCAGGTCCCTATATTTTGCAAAATTGCAGAATAGACCCCTATATTAATTAGTCGGTTAATTGCATGATAGGTCCCCTATGTTACAGAAAAATGGCAGTATAGGTCCCTATGTTATGCAAAATTGCATTATAGGTCTCTATGTTATGAAACCCGGCACTATAGGCCCCTATATTATGCAAAAATTGCTTTATGGGCTTATATATTATGTACAAATTGCACTATAGGACCCTATATCATTTTTGGGTTAATTGCACTATATATTACTACATTATGACAAGAACTGACAGTATAGGTCCATATCTTAGGGGTAAATTGCAATATAGGTCCCTATATATATTTTTGAGTTAACTGCACCATAGATCTATATTATGAGGTCCATATACTACGCAAATAACTTATCTAGGACACCAAAAATATATACTAACAACAAAACATATGCACCATGGATCTCTAATTATGCAAAACTTGCACTATAGGCCTTGATATTAATTTTTTTTAGATTTGTTACACTATAAATCCCTACATTATACAAAATAACCAATTTAAGATGCTTCAAAATAATCATTTTACTTCTGTTCCTCAAGACTCCATTTTATTTTTATTTGTCTGTATCAATTGTAGAATTTATTTCTTTGTGGCATTTACGCACAAAAAGAAGCAATTTATGTCAATATTGTTATTGCAAGAAAGGTTTTTAACTTAGCATTGACATCTATTATCGGCCTTTCATTTGCAAAATTCATTTACTTGGTGTAATTGCAATTACACCCCCTGAACTATCCCAAAAAATATTTATATAAGCAAATAATTAGCACTGAAATATCAAAGACTAACCTTTTTCCTGCACAGCTTGAACAATGGACTCAAATACCTTGCACACTGCTTAAAAGTAGCAAAAGTAGACTTCCCTTTAGCAGTTCTCTTCTCTGTCTCAGTCATTTCATCGAGCTCCTGGTTCCATTCAATCAACAACTTCTTAAAAAACACCAAAATCTTATCTTCATCACATAACTCCTCAAAATTTGCTTTCATTCTCTTCAAATCTTTATCACGATCCAACCCAGATGAAGATTCACCATCACCACTCATATCTTCATCTCCACCTCCTCCATCTTTATCTTCATTAGGTTCTTCCACAGCTTTTCTTTTCTTACTCACAATTCCAGATTTTTGTCTCTTCTTTAACTCAACTATATCTCTTAAGAAATCATTAGTTTGTCCTTCAGTCATATCACTATCATCAACTTCAAACACCCCAGTTTTCAACACAAATTTCAAACGTTCAAGTCTTGCTTCCTCGTCTTCTCCAAAAAGAGTCACGGGTTGTTTTAAAAAACGGAGTCTGCGTATCACTTCTTGTCTGGGAAGATCAAGCTGGTCGATTTTTTGCTCATCAGTTAGGGTTACAGGTTTAGATGAAGCTGGGTCGGGTTTAGAATTGAGAGATTCGGGTCCAGAGTTGGTTTTTGAGGAAGAATTTGAATTAGGGTTTTGTTGAAGGTCTTTTTCCTTTTGACGTTGAGCTTTGGCTTCTGCTTCACGTTTCTCTTCTTCACGAAGCTTTTGAAGGCGTCTCTGTTCTATCTCTGAGCGCTTGAAGTACTTTTTTCCACCCACATCTTCAGATAGGGCTTGTCGCTTCTTCATTATCTCTTGTTTAAGAATATCCATACCGAGTTTTGGTGATTGATTGTTTTTCTGCATATACAGGTTTAATTTATGATATACAAAAGAGGAATTCACACAAATCAAATAAATTTCAAAAACCCCCACTTCAAAATCGGATAAACAGCACAAATCTAGAACCTAATAGCACCTTAATTCTTCCAAACCATCATAAACCCATTACAAAAATGAAGTTAATTCTTACACAATTTATTAATAGTCACTGAGAAACCTAAGATACGAAGCTATAAACACGAAAAGGAGATGTAAAAGGCATAATAATCATCAATTACGTCCCAATTTCAACACATATATAACGTACATAGAAAGTGTAAACCTAAAAAAATAATTTGAAAAACAAAAAAACGTACCTGAATTCGCGTTGAGTAAGATCTGTCAGAAATTGGATTAGACCCACGTATATATTACACAAATTATACTTGCATATGTGGATACTGATGTTGTGGGTGTGAGATAAGAGAAAAAGAGCGAGAAAGGGAGAAAGGTGTTTTTATTCTCGGTGTTGGAATTGTTTTGTTTTTCTTTCTCGGAAATATTTAAATTAAATTCTCGGAAATTTTTTTTGTTGAATAAATTAACTTCAATTGGTGTTATTCCCCATAATTTTTTTTTTCAACGGAAAAAGAAAAGGTAGTGATTATAATAATGGGAGATGTGGCAACCGTGTCACAAAAACTTTCTCTCTCTAGCAAAATGCTCTCTCTCGTAAACAACTACGATTTAAATTAAACTCAACTACGGTTTAAATTAAACTCCTAAAATTACTTTTCTTTTCAATTTTCTTTCAGCTACTCAGAATCTAATCCTTTTCGATTCCTTTTCAATCAATTCATATGCTTCTAATTTGGTTCCACACTTACCTTATTAACTCTGTATTATGCTGGGGACCTCCCTTCGTTAATGGCATTAGATGTTTGGAGCAAAGCCTAAAGCCGACCTCTGCAATTGTTGGGTTAAGGGTTTTGCTCGTTGTGATTCACTATAATTTGGTTAGAATGGAGATGTTCTGGGATTTCCTTACTCTGTTCGTCGGCCATGGTGATGGCGTCTTCAATTTGATGGTGGATATTGTTGCTTGGACCGATAGAAACACATGCACTCACATGCAATGGATCCTCTGTAACAAAAACATGATTTCTGGTTTGGGCTTTGTGGCGCTGGTTATCGATCTTTCTTTGTTCAAAACTGATGACCCATTTAGCTCCTCTTGGACTCTTAAGATAATTAAGGATATTATTATGTTCCTAACGGGTTGGATTAATTGTTGGGCCACTATCAATCTCTTAAGGTATGTTGCTAATCTTATCCGGTATTGTATATGGAGAGACGCTTCATATTTCGGCTACACTATTATTACAAAGTTTAATTGCTGCATTGTTTACCTAAAATTGATTCACCCAATATCACGCTACACCATTATCAAGAAGAATAAACCTAGAGAAGATATGCTATGTAGGTCAGAGTGGGATTTTTCAGGTGATATGTGTGGTATAAACACTAGAAGAATAATCAAAAATAGGATTTTAACCTATTTTGTAATCAATAGACTGTGTAGCACGCTCGATTTTGTTTATCTCGAAATCAAAATCAAACGTGTGTCAATTTTTATCTGCTCTACATGCAATTATGGTGAGGAAGTAGTTAAGGCTAAGGCTCTTCGTCTCCTATATAATGGGAGTATCCTGCAATTATATTTCAACCCATCCCTCTCCGCCATTGTTAACCATACTAAAAAAGCTTTGAAGATGTCTACAAAAACCAACCATGCTTTACCCATAGCCAAAATTTCTGAGGAAAACATGGAAAAAATTGTTATCCTATCCTTATCTACTAAGGCTGCTGCTATTAAACCTAAGGTCCCCGAGTTCAACCTGTTAACTAGAGTGGTCTCTGAGAGGGTTATACCCCTCCCTGTGTTCAGGAAAGCAGTGCTTGATAACTGGAATATCAGATGTCGAATTATATTTGAGGAAATCTCTTCTAACGTTTTCAAAATCACACTCGATAATGAAGAGGAGGCTAATCGACTTTACTTCATCAGACCAGGGCGTGTTCAATCAATGCATGTTGTGGTAGCAAGGTTAAATGATGGAGAAAAGATAAGTAACGTTGATTTGACAAACTCTTATGCTTGGATTAGGGTCTACGGACTTGCTGGATTCCAATGATCAATCGATACGATTGAGACCCTTGGTAACTTCATAGGCGAAGTCACAGAAATTGATCATCCAGTTGTTGATGATGACAACCAAGAACTCTTAAGATTCAGAGTAAAATTCAACACTGAGAAGGCGCTCAAGACCGGTGTATACATCGAACAGTTTGAAGGGCCTGCTTGGGTGTCTTTCATCTATGAGAATATAGGTATGTTTTGTTATAATTGTGGTGTCTTGGGGCACAACAAAAACAATTGCTCGACTTGCATTGTCAAACCAAGGTGGAACGATAGTGCATTTAAGTACACAAATTGGACGCGCGAACTTACTGTGAAGAGTGAGGATAAGCCTCTTTATATGATAAGGAAAAGAGACCGTTGGGGTGTATTTGATGAGCTTATTCGATTCTACCCTTTTCGAAGATTCGAAGGAGATGGTGAAGATTCAGATAATGACTCAAGGCAAGGTGGGTTACCAGGGAACAATCAAAGCTTTAATGTCGGAACCATTCAAATATCAGTTCCTGTTTCTGGAGAGGAGTCAACAAAGGAAAAGAAGACTGAAGGCTCTGAAACTGGCAAAAGGAAGCGAGAGAATACAGGTTTGTTGGGAGACATTAATAATGGTATAGAACTACCAAAAGAACCTTTTGAAATTTCTGCTACGAAATTTCCTGGTCTATATCGAGTCTTTCAAGAAGACTGGGAGGATGTAGGAAAAAGTCTTGTGGTAAGTGGTGATAGTGTGAAAGAAGTTATGAACGCTAAATATAACACCATTGAGGAGCTCTATAGGGATTTCATGGGAGGAGATTATGAAAAGGAGGACAATAGAGCTAATCATGTTCAGAACATTAGAGATAAAGGGAAATCCATAGTGATCAACTCTGCTGAAGATAGAGAAAGGAGGACGAAATTTAAATATGATGGGGGTTCAAAGATGAGACTTAATGTTAATGAAGATGTGGCTATTGTACCTGATCTTAACTTCATTGTGAATGGGGGAATATATGCGAATCAAAACATAATACCTTACAATGGGAATTACTTTGGGGGAACCAACATTTCAAAGGCTTTTCAAGGGCAAATGGAGAACACAAATGCTGTATTGAATGGTAATCAGAAAAGGCGAACCCCTGAGGAGTTTAACGCTGAGATGTTTGCCATCAAGAGACGCAGACAAGAAGAGCTCGAAACAATGGGCAAGAAAATAGGGGAGATACAGTTGTTCATGGATGATTTGTACGATTGCTTGAGTGATGTGAAGCATCAGTTCATGCTGAAGGAGGGACTTTACCCTCAACCAAACTCTGACTTGAAGAATTTCAAGAATAAGAATAAGAAACTGTACTTTTGCGAGGGAATCCCGTGTGATGGGCACTTTGATAAGGATTATGAAAGTATTGGAGACTCTAATGACGATGCTACTTCCGAGGTTCCACCTGTGAGAAGTGGCAATGTCAAATATATGCTGGGAGAAGGAAGCTCTGCAAGAATAAATCTCATCAATGGATAACTACATGATGTGCAACTGTCAAGGTGTTAGGGCAACCTTGACCCAACACAGTTTGAAGTCCCTCCTAAATTTATGTAATGTGTCTGTCTTTTGTTTAGTAGAATCAAAAATTAAGAGTTGTAATGTTAATTCTGTTGAAGTGTTTAAGTCTTTCAAGTACAAGCACATTGTAGATTCAACTGGCTCTCATGCAAAGTCAGGAGGAATCATTGTTGCTTGGAAAGAAAATATTAGGTTAAGTATTTGCTTCTCGTGTCAGTTCTATGTCATTTGTAAGATTAATGAAGTTTGCAGCAGGAGTTGGTTCCTGGTGTTTGTGTATGCACCATGTGATGAATCTCTGAGATATAACCTTTGGAAAGAACTAACTGAATGGATGTATATGCGCGATGAAGCTATCCTACTGCTGGGAGACTTTAATGAAGTAGCTAAGTTCGAAGAAAAAGAAGGTAAAAACCCAGCTCATCTTGAAAGAATTCTGAATTTTAACAAGTTTATCAATGAAAATGCATTAATCGAACTAGAATCGAAGGGTTGCTACTATACGTGGAACAATAATAGAATTGGCCATGAAAATGTTAGAGAAAAATTAGATAGGGGGCTTTGTAATGTTAATTTTCTCAATTACTACCCAAATGCCATCATTAAAGTCCCACCAGCTGTGGGCTCGGACCATTCTCCACTAATACTTGAACGCGAGGTCAGAAACAAACAAAACAATCGATACTTTATATTTGATTCACGTTGGTTAGAATATGAAGAATGTTATGCAATTGTAGAGAATTCTTGGTTTGATCAGAGAAATAGGGGTGTGATTAATAACTTCCAAATCAAGAAAAACAAAACATGCAAATCTCTAAAGAATTGGAGTAAACTGAAACTTCATAATTCTAGTAGAAGGATCAAAGAACTTCAACAAAAATTAGAGATACTCCAAGATAAGAATATAGAACAATATCAACATGAAGCAATTAAAGAGATTAAAAGAGAAATGGAGGACCTATGGGATAAAGAAGAAATATATTGTGCCGATAAAGCACGGGACAAACACTTAAATGTGGGGACAAGAATACAGCATATTTTCATAATTTAACAAGAGTTAGAAGGAATATTAATAGAACTGTAGCTATAAAAGATAATAGTGGAGCTTGGAAGGAAGAAATCGAGGAGATCAAAATGATTTTTCAAGAATACTATGTCAAATTATTTAAGAAAGAGAATGATATGGAGAATGAGGATATAACTAGTGCTATACCATGTAAAATCACGAACGAGATGAATGAGGCGCTAATTATGACACCGGCATCGAGGAAATCAAGGGAGCAGTTTTTAGTATGTCAGGCAGCAAAGCCCCTGGCCCCGACGGCTTAACGGGCAAATTCTATCAGGAATTTTGGAATATAGTTAAAGAAGATGTTATCAAGATTGTTACGGAGTTTTTCGAACTTAAGTGTAACATTGAAGACATTAATGATACCCTAATCATGCTTGTACCTAAAGGAAATTCTCAAGAGAAGCCAATGGATTATAGGCCAATTGCTTGCATCATTTTCATCTACAAAATTATTGCCAAAATCCTTGCACTGAGGCTTCAAACAATTATGAATGGAATAATATCGCCAACTCAATCTGCGTTTATTAAAGGACGAAGTATACAAGATAACATTATTGTGGCTCAAGAGGTTTCTTACTTCCTAAACTGTAAAAGGAACTCCAAGAAGCACTTTGCAGCAATCAAGATAGACATGGCCAAGGCCTACGATAGAGTTGATTGGAATTTTTTGTTAAAGGTCCTGAGCCGTATGGGATTCTGCGAAAGATGGATTCAAATGATCAATATGTGTATATCCACAGCTAGCATGCAAATTAAAATTAACGGTGAAAGACTGGGAAGTTTCAAACCTGAAAGAGGAATAAGACAAGGCGATCTGTTATCTCCGTTACTTTTCTCAATCATGACGGAAGCGTTAACGTATCTTATTGAACGATACGTGGAAGAGGAGGGTTTTAAAGGACTTAAGATTACAAGAAATTGTCCAACGCTTACACATCTTTTATTCGCGAATGATGCATTATTCTTTATGGAAGCTACTAGGAGTAATTGTACGAAATTTAAAGAAATATTAAATATGTACTGCCGAGCCTCGGGACAAGCAGTCAACTTTGGTAAATCATCTATTCTTTTCAGCAAAGGAATCAATGTGGACCTCAAATCTTCTATTGAAGGTATGCTAGGCATTACCAGTACAAATTCGCTTGGGAAATATTTAGGGATACCATTAACATTGAAGCGCTCCAAAATGGAAAACCTAAGCTACATTAAAGATCGGATCATCAGTAAGGCATCAAGCTGGACATCGAAATATTTATCTGAAGGAGGGAAGGAGGTGCTTATTAAAGCGGTGCTTCAAGCTATACCCAACTACGCGATGTCAATCTTCGAATTCCCAAAAGGACTCTGCAAAAAACTGTCAACGATCGTTTCTAACTTTTATTGGGATACGATGGAAAAGAAAAAGATACATTGGGTCTCTTGGAAAAAGATCGCTAGGTCCAAGAAAATTGGCGGACTCGGGTTCAGGGACTTCCACAAGATGAATCTCGCAATGCTCGCTAAGCAAGCATGGAGACTAATTTGTAACCCTACAACGTTAGTGGCGCAAGTCTTAAAAGGAATCTATTTCCCAAACACCGATATGTGGAACGCTAAGGTCAAACAAAAAAGGTCTTGGAGCTGGTCTAGCATCTGGAAAGGACTACAGCTCCTTTAAGAAGAATGCTGCTGGCAAATTGGAAATAGACCCACAACTAATATTTGGGAGGATAAGTGGGTGGCTCCGGGAATGAAACTGGACAAATGTGAATGGTTACCGATGGAAAAAGTAGCGGAATTATTCAATAACGGCTGTGAAGGATGGAACAATAATTTAATAAAGCTTATATGTAATGAAAGAGAATGTGGGGAAGTCAACAAAATTAAATGCTTTAATATTGAGAAAGAAGGCAAATTAATTTGGCCCTATACTAAAGATGGAGAATATTTGACTAAATCGGGTTATCATGTCTTGGTTGATAAGGAAATTAGCAAGGAGGGGAGCACATCAACCAAAAAGATTCTAGAAGACGATCCGTCTCTTTGGTCGCTTGTTTGGTCATCTAATGTACCAACAAGAATGAGGAACTTTGTCTGGAAAATAGTAAATGATGCACTACCTATCAAGGAGAATTTATACAAAAGGCGATGTGCTAATAATAAGGTATGCGAGTGGTGCGAGGAAGCCGAGGAAACAAAAGAACACTTTTTTATTCAATGCCCATTTAGCGTTGCGGTTTGGGCAGAATCGGCATTTCAAATCAAGATTGACCAAAGTGAAGATATTAAATTTAAAGATTGGTTCGTTAGCATTATAAAAAATTATTCGGAAAATGGATGGGACAAGAAAATTCTGGTTAGTAATCTGATCGTTACGCTTTGGAACCTCTGGAAAGCCAAAATGAAAGGATTCTTCGAAACAAAGGAATGGGACATTTCAGAAATTATAAATAATTTGAATAGAATTGTCGATAGGCTTTATGGCACAAATCAAGGGCAACTAGGAGAGCACACTATCCAAAGAACGAGACAGCCTGAAATTGTATCAAATACAAACAAGCCTGAGGAACAAGTTGATATGATTTGGCATAATGATGCATCCTTCACCGGAGAACAAGAACAAGCGGGAATTGCCTCGATTGGAATAGACAGAAATAAGAAAATACTTAGCAAGCAATGCAGGAAGGGTTCCTTCAGGAATGCAAAGGAAGGGGAGGCGTGGGCTATTGTGCAGGCTATGAAGGCATCTGAAGTCCTCGACAGTAGGAGAATTATCTTCTACACCGATAACCTTGAAATAGCTCAAGGTATTAACAAAAAGACAGGAATTGACTGGACGATTCGACCTATTTACAAACGTATTTGGCAATGGATCGCTAAATTTCCTGAATGGAAAGTTAGATATATAAAGAGGGAGCAGAATACTATTGCGGATCTTGCGGCAAAATTTGTACGAAGGAACGGTGACATGGAAAACTGGAAATCTAGAAGAATACATGATAGTGTAGAATTTCTTATGTACGCATTAAAACGTTGTAACTAACTCTTATCTCTTTCGACAAAAAAAAAATTATAATGGGAGATTACGGATTAGTACTAGATACCATACAACTCAAATTTGTGTGGGGTATTAACTTAATAAGGCCTCTAGCATATGGAGGTATAATATAAAGTCCATGAGTAACTAAGCTATTAAAATTCAACTAAAAAACTAAAATTACTCAAAATATCCTTCTAAACCTTTTTAACCATAGTAAAATCTAAAAAAAACTAAAACATAAACCTTATTAATAATCTGATTTCTCCTCCCTTTCCCTCTCCTATTTTCCTCTTTCTTATCTCTCACGAACTCACCCTCTTTCTGAAGAAAACCCACTGCCACAGCCACACACTTGCCCCCCATCTGACCTTCCCACCGTCAAAATACCCCCCCTCCCTTCCCCTCACCACTCGGAGCTAACCTTCACACCGATTCACCCCATGATGCAAAAATCCATCTCCTTCTACCTTCTCTCCGGCAAGTGTAAAGCCAGATCTCCACCCGTCTTCAAACTGGCCGAGACCAAGAACCCAGAAGAACCCACATGAAGGTGTACCCATCTTCAAACGGAGGCCTACGTGGCCATTCTCCCCCATCACTCACCTTCCCACCGATCCACCTTCCCAGCCCCTTTTCATTACCACCACCATCACCACTACCACCATTTCCATCACCATCACCATCAACACCATATCCACCAACATCATCACCACTCGGATCTTACCTTCCCACCAATCCACCTTACCATCATCACTACAACCATGTTCATCACCATCACCACCATCCCCGATCTCACCTTCCATCTCATATCTCACCTTCCCGCCGTGGCTTCACACCAAGCCGCATTACTCCACCATCGAACCTCGCACCAAGCCTCTCTTTTCCACTGCCAATAAAGCCCAATAACTTCTACACCGCCGTTCGTGGCCATTCTCCGGCGAGCTTGAAGCCATAGTGGGCCATGGGTACAACCCATCGTGGTCCATTCTCCACCAATTTCCACCAGTACCAGTCTTCGCCGCCTCTCATGGTGGGTACAGCCCGTGAATCCAAGCATAGCCGAACCATGGGTCCAGCCCAAGCACAACTGCACCATGGGTACAACTCGTAAAGCCCAATTCTGTTTTTGTTTTTTTTTGTTCCAGTTTTTTTATAGATTTGTTATTTGTTTTTGTTCCAACGGTGTGATGATATTTGTGCTTCAATTCCGAGTTATGATTGTGCAGATATTTCTTGTTGTTTTTTGTTCCTATATTCGATTATGAAGAGATTTCAATTTGTTTTTTATCCAATAATGCGAGTGTGAAGAAGTTGTTTGATGAGTTTTTGTTCGGTTTGGTTTTTGTTCCTAAAATGTACAACCCCAATGCGAATTGTGCAGAGATGATTTTAACTAGATGGGTACAACTCAATAACAGTTTTGTATTTTGATGTTGGGTTGTGAAGAGTTTTCTTTTTTGTTTTTGGTCATGATGGGTACAACTCAAGAACTATAAAGGACTATTGCAAAGTGATTGTATTGGGCCATGGGTAAAACCTGTTGGTGTGATTAACGTCACGGGTCCGTAGCCATGTAGCTATTTGTCGAGATGGGTCCATACACACATGGAGTTTATCATGGACCACTATCAAGGAGTTAATAAAATAAATAAACAAACTAATAAAAAATTACAAACGGGTCCGTACCCATCAAGGCTTAATTACGAAAATGCGGGTGAGTGGTGTTGGGTCCGTACCCATCGAAAAAACTAAAAGATATATTTTATAATAACAACAAAAGGTAAAGGTAAAAATCCAAATCAGAAAATTGAAAATAGGCCTTTTATAGAATAATTTTTTAGTTAGGCTTTAAAACATAAACTTTGGGTTTGTTATGCCTTCGAATGTATCTTCCTCCAAATTCATACCACCTAATAAACCATCCATGACGTGACGTGATTTGATCGGAAGTAAATTGTTAATTAAATCGAAAAAATAAATAAAATAACGAACTATTTACACCAAAATCACGCCACATCGTGGGTGGTATATTGGATGGTATGAATTTGGGTGGTATATATAACTACTTTTTTTTATAGAGTTTTACGAGATAGGAAAAATTATTTGCCAAAAATTTATCTTCCAAGTAAATAAATCGATTTTTTATCTCACGTATTTAGCAAGGATATCGATAATTTCTTTTTTTTCTCCTTAATTTTTATTTGTTCTAAGAAAAACAATACTATAATTGTATTTGTTAAAAAGATTCATATGATAATTTAGAAACCCAGCAAAAGAAAAAATATATATAGTTTCACAGCTTATTTCTCATTTCACACAAAACCCAACAAAATAAAAAATAAATTGTCACAACTCTCTAATAAACATTATCACGCCAACAATCACACATAAATGAACTGAAAACATTCAAATTTCAACAATCAAATCTTACCATAGAATAACTAACAATCTACCTTCAACAACTAATTTACAGTCTAAAAGTGTCTGATTTTTAGAATATTGAAGTTTTTTTTTTCATATCACAGGTAGATCCGTGTTTATATTGTTACTTTTTGAACATTTTATAATCAGTTGTTACTGAATCGTTGTATATACTGTTAGAATTGTAATTATAGTTCATGATTTTAGGTTTTCAGTTTACGTTCAGAATTTTAGAATTTTTGGGTACTAATACTATTATTCAATGTTGTTATCATGTAATGCATGTTTGAAACATGTAATGTAGGTTCAATTTAGTTTTAAAATCAAAATTTGTTCCACTTAGAGTTTACTAATCTATGTTGTTTACTGATGAGATCTGTCTAATTAACATAGAAACTAGTGTATATCCGATTTGCATATCTGTGGATGAAATTTTGATATTGTACAATGATTTTTGCATAATTTCACTATAGTTACATATATCAAAATTTTATATGGACTGATGAGATCAATACCATCAGGATATATTTATAGTGCATCATATAAATGTAATCTGGATTTTAAGTATATAGTTGTAGTTGTTTGATGGAATTGAAGAATTGTAAGTTATGTTAGGAGTAGTTGCTTGATGGGAGTAAAGAATCGTTGTGTATATAGTTGTAGTTGTAAACAAATAGTTTGATGGGATCAATAGATGTATATAGAGAGAGCTTTTTTTAGGTAATTTGTGGGAAAGTGTGAAGCTCATAGTTACACGGAGGATATTAGAACCCAAGATAAAGACAATAAGTCCAAAAGTGAAGAAAGACCCCCAATTAAGTCACAAAATGAGCCAAAAAATCCAGTTAACTCTTAAAAAATTGCATGAGGATGATGCAAGATTCAGGGGAAATTATATTATAATTTCATACGAAGATGAAGTAGCTCCTATTGTTATGGTACCCAACAACTTCATTTTTCGAGATGAGAGTAAATTTTATCTCCTTATCCTAAGTTAGGACTTGATCATTCTCACTGAAAAAGTTAGATACGGTGACATGTTGATGGTATTTTGGGTCTTATTTGAGAAGATTCTGAGTAATATTTCAAATATATTAGTCTTCTTTAAAAACTCCTTCAAAATGGAGATTTATTACGCATTATAGTGACTATACACTTTATGGCTGGGTGGGGATAACATATGTTTTTGTTTGGGTTTTGCTTCATGGGTTTTTTATGCTAGTTCTTGAATCCTTTCTAATGGACGATATCTCCATTTTCTCTTGGAGCAATGTGTCTCATAGGTTGCTTAGTTCACATGGATTTTATGAGTCTTTAATTGGAATTGACATGGTTCTCGCTCCTTTGGCTATGATGTTAAGAATAATTATTGGAGTTTTGAGGTGGCTAAGCGATTTAAACATGTGTTATTCATGTCTTCACGGGGGGTTTAAGGTCTAATGCATATCTCTTATGCAACTAGCTTCGTGTGGAGCAACTCACGTATTTCTAAAGAGGATTTTTTCTCATAATTTTTTTTTGAATCATGTGCGGCTTCCCAAATGTCTCTTAGTGATTTCTATTCCTGATCTTTGGAATATTTCCTCTCTATTGGGATACCCTTATAATCCAAATATCAATTACACTATTTTTATTGCATATTTTTTGAAAGCTAACCAAATCAATTTCTATTCCCGTGTCCGTAGTTAAATCACATCCTACATTTTAGAGACACGTCATACTCGATCAACCATAATATTGAAGTATGGATCTTTGATGGAATCTCTAATGATACCCATCATATGCTAAACTAAGGGATATCGATACGAACGTCAGCCAGTTAGTTTTCATGGTGGATTTCATCATTTTCTGGTGTGAAGGTACAAAATTTGAATACTCTGACGGGGAACTCCTTCTTGCAAACATTAATTATATTGAGATATGCCTGTGGTGGTGGACAAGTGATGTGAATTTTTGGGGTTTGTTTTGCAAGAGGTCGATTAAGAGATAAGGGTCAATTCCACCTAAGGTGTTTCCTAAGTTCCCATTCAAATACTTAATGTGCATGTTTTTTACCAATAAGTATCTTATATCATTAATCAAAACATGTACACAACAAGTCCTAATTTGACCTAATGACTCAAAGGTCAACCTTGACAAAAACAAACCTATACAACAATTGCTAAATTATCCTAAAATAAACACAAACCAACAAAACAACCTGACATAAATAGAAAAAGGAACTCTCTAATTTTGGAAAGTTTCCAAAAATAGAATCTTTCTAAATTTAGAAACTTTTCAAAAATAGAAACAACCAACGAACCTTATACTAAACATAGACACAACTAATCCAAAGCATATCCATCCAAGCATCAACAACACTCCATCCTCTACATCAACACAAAGTAGGGAAACCAAACCTAAAGTACTCAAAACTAACACCATGTGATCAAATTAACCTCTCACAACATAAACCAACATTCACACCCCAAGAACACAACACTTAATCTCCAGTGTCTAAAATCCACACCTTATGCAAATTCCAACTCATCATAATCATCTCATTGTATGTAGAAGCATGGAATCTTTTGTTCCATAAACTATATCTCACATCATCTTTTATTTTTCTTCACAACCTTGGTCTTAGAGCCTGTTAGTTATTGTTCCATCATTCCTTCACTTTCAACCTTAGAATCTTGTTTAGTGCTTTTATCAAACACTTTGTTATTACCCAAACTATGCATATCCTCAATCACCTTTCTTCCATTTTTACTCATATTCACACTACTATTCTTCCTACCTGGCCCACTCTTAAGCTCACTACTAATAGAAAAATTATTGATAACCCTAACAATCGGCGAAACAGGGATATACTTGGTCAAATTAACCTTAAAAACATCTTCCTTCACTTGATTATTCAAATTCTTCTTTCACGGTCTCATATTAATCTTCTTAACGTTAGCTTTACAACGTAAACAGAATGAGGCAAACCCGTCCAGAAACGAGCGAGAAGGAATACAAAATAATCTACTTCAATGAGAACAAATTTTGCGAAAATAAATATTGGTTCAGTGAAAAAGTTGATATGGATAGTAATGATTAGCTTGTGATTAGAAAATCTAGTATAAAATTAGCGTCAAACCCGGTTAACTAATCAAAAAGTGCGCGTGAAAGAACATCAACACTAATGTCCGACAAAATAAATAAAGTAGATTTGCTTTATCAGCTTTTCACCATTAATGCTTAACACCCCAGCTTAGTAATAAAACCCAACTAAAAATGGAAACTCAAAAAAAAAAGAACCGAATGAAAAACGAAAATTCTGACGAAAAAAACTGTCAAACCTCCACCCACCTACCACCGTCGGTCAAACCGACGGCGTGATCAACAACCACTAACGATAGTTAACGACACTCAACAAAGTCAAACCCTAGTCAAACTCTACAAACCTTAGAGAGAGAATATAAAGTGAAGGACGGGCCATTTAACCTTTTTAGGATTTTTATCGAGTAATTGTTAAAGCCAAGTATCCGAGTATTGATTTGCACCTTTGCTAATAACTCTTCATAACTAAATCTCAATGCATATGTTTGTGTATATGTTTTTTTACTGGTAATAAGATGGTCGTTGAATTCCATCAATGCCATCTCTTCATCTACTTTGTACTTCTAGATTATTATGAACAATAAAACCATACAATTATTTATAATGATGATATTTTTCAAAGGTGGATCATCATTGCTAGTACTGTGATTTATGGGTGACAACGTGATCGATGTTTTATATCCATATTAGTGTTCTTTTTATTAATTAATGTTGGATCTTTAATACTTTCATCTACTTGTGTAGGCTGGGGACGGCTTCATGTCACGGGCTTACATTTCTCTCTCACTCGAGATGCAAGTTGGGGTCCTAAGCCACACGGGAGACACTTAATCATATGTTTAAGGGTATGTTTGGATTAAGGAGGGATTCTTTATTAAAGGATAGGAAGGGAGAGTATAACAAGGGAATAGAAAGGAGAGTATTTAATCTTGTTTGGATTGAATAAAAAGAGAAGGGGGATTTTATTAAAGGATAACATTTATCCGGTGTTTGGATTAGAAGAATAATGGGAGGAAGGGGTTCTTTTTGTAACTAAATGACTCATATACCCCTATTAAAATATTTTATAAAGAAAGAATAAGGGTAATTTAGACATTACAACGTAATAAAAGAATCCTTCCTTCCTAATCCCACCGAATTGGAGGGATTGAATATATGGGTTCGTAATGGATTGCAAGTATCCTTTAATAAAATATCCCCTCTACTTATTTCCAAAACAAACAACGGATTGGATTGTCATTATCCTTTAATACAATCCCCTCCCTCCCAATCCCTGACATGTGATATCCTTGATATAAGTGCGTATGGTTATTATTATGTCTTGGTCGGTTATATGGAACGTGAATGTGCTATCAACCCAATGGATAGACTTTGCCTCTTCCCAAACCTGGGGGAGAGGGATGCCGGGCGGCGTCCGAAGTGTCGGCCCGTCTCATTCAGCATTGTTATTTTCTTGTTTATTTTGTTGATTTTTTCTTTTTTATTAATTTTCCTTATGTAATAAATCTTATTTACCTATCAGACCTGCCCTTTACCCCTTTCACACAAAACATAAGCCACCCAACAACAATCACAAACCCGTCCCCAAAGAGAGAGAAAAGGCAGGAACAGAGAGATGACGACGATTCGAAGGTTCTGCTGTAATGATCTTCTCCGATTCGCATCCGTGAACCTTGACCATCTCACTGAAACTGTAAATAATTATCTTCTTTCTTACTCTTATGCTGCTATATATATTTTCATAACCATTTTGGGTCAATTTTAAATAATAATCGATGAATGCAGTTCAACATGTCATTTTACATGACCTACTTGGCGAGGTGGCCCGATTATTTCCATGTTGCTGAAGCTCCTGGCAATCGAATTATGGGATACAGTAAGCTTATTCTGTTCCTTCCAATTTATCGATTCTTTATTAATTTTGGGTGCTTACTACTTTTATTGATACGAATTAACTTAATAAAATCAGTTTCACAGTAGTTTTATATGTTATTCGTGATTCTCTAGTATTATCAGTACGAGGTTAAGCATTTTTTGGGATAAGATGATTAGGCTCGATGTAATATAGACTATTGGTTTACAAATTTTGGTTCTTATTCTAATTATTCTAATTATTCAGTATGAAATATTACTATTTTGATCTGTTTTAACTAATTTTAAGCATGAATTTATCATATCTTATATCCAATTAGATATGTTTCAATTAAATTGAGAACAGTGTAGGAAAATTGTTACATGTGGGTCAGTTTATGAACAATTGTTGAAAGCTCTTTGTTCAAGAGATAGTCTATCCTAATAACATCTGTTTGCTTGTTTAGCTACAAGCTAAGGGCTTCGGATTTTGAATTGAATCATATATTTTTAATGAATAAGTAATTATAGTGCAAGAATAGGTATCCTATAGATTATTTTGTGAAATAATGTGCAGTTATGGGAAAAGTTGAAGGTCAAGGTGAGTCTTGGCATGGTCATGTAACTGCAGTTACTGTAGCGCCTGAATTTCGAAGGCAACAATTGGCTAAAAAATTGATGAACCTTCTAGAAGATGTTAGTGATAACATGTAAGATAATTCTACTTAAAATCTCTATTTTATTTCCATTTTCACTCACTTTTCTATTTTGTAGTGATAAGGGTTACTTTGTTGACCTCTTTGTTCGAGCATCAAATACACCCGCTATAAAAATGTATGAAAAGGTAATAACTTTCTACTTTTAATGTTTTAAAAATGAGTATAGATTTTTTAAACTTCACTAAGTATATCTACTATTTCAGTTAGGGTATATAATATATAGACGTGTGTTACGCTACTATTCCGGGGAAGAGGATGGGCTTGGTAAGTAATGAATTTCCTTGTCTATTATTACTTGATATATATATATATATATATATATGTAGTTTCTGATATTTATTTTATAATTATAGATATGAGGAAGGCTTTATCACGAGATGTAGAAAAGAAATCTGTGATACCTTTGAAGCGAGCGGTTACTCCAGATGAGTTGGAGTATGATTGAGTGTATTATTGTGTATGTTGTATTAATTAAGATTGTTTTGTTTACAAACATTTGGACATGTTTTATTTGGTTTAATTGAAAGAGCTTTACCAACTAGGAATCATATTAATTGTAATCTCGTGCTATTAATTGTAAGGCTACCAAAATCGATGATATGATTTGACCTTGAATTCATTTAAATGAAATCAGAGAAAGCATTCTTTAAGGTATGGGGAGGTTTGACATGCTAATAATATGCATTACTCTTTAGGAAATGGATTCCATGTATATATATTGAGAAGTTCGAAATTGATAAGGTGTTAGTTAGGGTTAAATTGGGAAAAGTTTCTAGCATGGTTAAACGAGGGTCTTAGTAAGGTAACCAGTGTACTTGGTAAGTTTATTCAAATGAATGAAGTCACTATTGTACCCACAAGGATGAGATATGCCTGAATAAGTGTTGAGAAATGGATCTCAACCAAGAACTCATTAAGAAATGTAATGATAATAATGATAATATGGAAGTCATAGAGGTTGAATACGCATGAAAACCAACTTTATGTACTAAATGCAAGATGCTTAAATATATTGAAAACTAATGCATAAATGTTAAAAGGAAGTGTAATTGAGAAAAACAAAACACAAAAAATGTCTATATTTCTCTCTATTATTCGTGTTTTTGACACGCTGCCTTGTTTGTGTTATATATGTATGTTTGCTTCTGAAATTGAAAAAACTGCTCCGTTATCCTCAAATCCTCTAAAATTGAAAACGCTGCCCCGTCACTCCTTATTTGGATTTTTTCGTCCATTATTTCCCTTCACCTTATTCTTTTATAATTTTAAATCATTATTTAAACCCATAACTTTTAAAAAATAAAAATAAGTCCTAAAACTTTCAATTTTTTTATTGCACGCACCTCTTTACCTAACTATTAAGATTGAAGTTCCAGCTTATCTTCTTCATTCACATGCATATTCACACCTAAGTCCGCGGTCCTTTCCAAATCATCCATAACCACTAATCTTGATATTTCTGAGAGAATCAGTGTTCTCCAACCTCTAGTGACAAAATGACTAAAAAGTTGTATTTTAATTTATTTCCACGTAATGGGGTTTAAGCATGTTCTATAGTTAAAATATTTACCTGTTTCTTAATACCCTTATCAAATCGTATTGCATTTCCTTAGACTTTGAATGTATCATTATCATGATCAGGAGTTGTTGCACATGTAAGTTGAAAATAATTTTTATTAGAGCAATCAATTAATTTTTGAATTAATTTATTATCTCTTCTAATTTAAGATGTTTAATCTCAATTATATGTATCTTTCTGGAGCATTTATGGCTTAGAGAAGAAGAAAAAAAGGTTTATCAACTTTCGCTACCATTACCTTCATGCGCTAGAAAATGAACCTAGATTGATTCTATTTTCGTTTCGAGTAATCGATTTTTGAAGCAAAAAAAAAAAAGACGGGGATCTGATTATACATCTAACATTTTTCTTGATTTTCAGGTTAGAAAGTGGGGCACCGGGGGTTGGGTAATGGAAATGGTAAGGCCCATAATGGTGGCGGAGGGTTGATTGGTTTGGGATGTGGGATTTGTATGCAAAGAAAATAATTAGTTTTGGGGGTTATGTTTGATTTATTAAAACTTATGGAGTTATATGAGTGGTAGGGTACGGAGTTGTATGCAACAAAAATAATAAATTTTGGGGGTTTGTTTTGATCTTTTAAAATGTATAAGGCTAGATAATTATTAAGGTGGTTGTATGTACGACTCATTGAATTTTGGGGGTTGTATCACTCTTACATAATCAGTATTAAGCACAATGCCTATGTATATCATGAAAAAAAAAAAAAAATCAGATTATGGGTGTCAAGATATAGACAAAATTTAACGATATTTCACTTGGGGATTTTATGAAGACCAAAAGAAAACTCATTACATAGCACTGGAAAACTTTGTTTACAAGCAAGATGGATGTTTAGGTTTTTGAAAGGATGAGGACATGAAGAAGGCTCTCATAGGGAAGCTAGGATTGAAGTTGGTGAACGACTCTTCAGCCCTTTGGACGCAAAATATAAGACAAACCTATTTCAAGAGGAACTTATTGCAATATGAGACAAAGACAGCCAATTCCCACATTTACATAACAATCGTAGATGGTATTGCCGTTGTTAAACGGGGATCCAAATGGGTCGTACAAAATGGTAAGATAGTGGCAATTTGGCTAGATACTTGGATATGTAATATGTCACTTATAAAATTAGCATTACAATGGCTCATGGAGATGGGATATATTTTAGCAATTGCTTTTGGTGACTAAACTACTAGGGGTACATTTGGAGGGAGAGGAAGAGAAACAATATTATATGACATTGCAATATGAAACACATAGAGGTGAGATCATCAATTGCTAGTGATGGGGTAACGGAGATGAGAAAAGAGTTGGTGTAGGATAGAGTATGAAAACTCTTATTTCCACAAAAAATTGAGTGTTGATACGGAGAGCAATTAATGAGAGGTTGGACAAGATATCGAATCTAGCAAAACGTGGGGTGTAAGTACTGTCTTGCTGCACGTGTTATGGAATTCATGACGAAACTACTCAACATATTTTCTAGGAGTGTCTTAAATCCTCAAAAATGGAAGTATGTACAACTCTCGTATCATCCCTCCACACCTATCTTATGTGATGTACCTTGACAGTCTACTCGGTGGGTCTATGTGCATTAATCTAGGTATAGATTCTGTAAGCCCTAGTGATTTCTACCCATCTGGACATGGTTGGATTCTCTATAGGATCCCCTGACCTTGTGTCTTCTCCCAGGGTGTGATAAAAGAATGCTGATAAAACACACACCTCGAGAGAACAAATACTTTCTGCAAGTGTATGGATTGTTGAAAAGTAATAAGATAAGTATAAGAGTATCCTCTCCACATGAACTTATGTCATCAACTTTAGACCCATGTTCGTGTAAAGTGTAGAGGATTTAGATGTTAATACTAACAACAAAAATAATAGGAAATAGATATTTATTTGGTTTTTGATTAAGAACTAAGATACAAATAATAAATTAAATTAAGAAAGCAATAAATAAGATTACAAAGAATAGATAATAAATTGGCTTGAGTTTGCTAGCATTCCCCTATCCTACTAAGTCAATAATTCTAGTTATAAGGGCGAATTGGGTCGTTATAACTAATCGGGATTCAGCTATCATTCTAACTTCTGCCAAAGCAGCTTAGAAGGATGCCTCACAATTACTAGAGTCCTTAGGTAAGATTAATTTACGCAAAATTTTGGCGATATTGTTGTCAATTCGCAAGTGTACGAAATTTGACCCAGTAGTACTTCAAAAATCGAGGTTTATGTACCAAGGGATTAGGAATGCTGATTTTGTGCTTTAGATTGGTTAAGAATAATTCGTTATGAGGAAAATCTAAACGCGAAAGATGGATATGAGTACAATTAAACTACTACAAAAGTAAAGACTAAAAGTATCAATAATTTAGATTATAAGGACTAAATATGCACAAGATAAGTTTTAAAGATGAGAAGTTGAGCTTGGGACCATTAAATTCACCTAAGGTAACTAACAAGCAATTATATCTAATAAGGGAGAGATTGATTTGTACATGTTAGTCGAGATTCTAAATTAACAATAAACCCCTCACAGGTGATTATGTTTTACTCTCAAGGATATGGAGCCCCTCTCGGATGAATCAAGATATTATATAAAAATCTAAAACTCATACCCACATCGCGTCTATGTATCATCTAAGATCTCCCAAATAAATAGAATAATACACTCTCAAATTACCTAGACCTACCCTCTAACACCCCTCACGGGTGTATTCAAGGATAAAAGATACCAATCAATTGTCCAAATTAATCAATCACAATTCAATATAGGGTAAAGAGAAACATGTCAATTTCAATCTCAATTAAGCTAAATTGCCTCTAATTACAATAAAATTCTTAATTAATAGACTAGGGTTTCATCAATCCCTAAACTCAATTAGAGATTTAGCTCATACTTCTATAAAAATTAGAAACACAAGGAAATAAAATAGCATGAAGTACTTAAAATAAATAAAAAGAAAAAGTAAATTACAATATTTTGGTAAAATGATGAAGCTTTTAAGATGAGATGAAGTTGAATGTGTTGAAACTCTTTCCAATCTCCTATTCTCAATATTTTACTCCTTTTAATTTGTTATGAGTTGTATGTGAAAATTGAACGAAACATACTTTTTATACCTTCCAAATTTGTGACCCCTAATAGACGAGTTTGCTCCATGGGCTATAACACTAGAATTGTGAAGCATTCTTGTTTTTGTGCATATGTGTCACTTGTGGGCCACTAAGACGATCATAACTTGACTTTCCAGACTTCGAATCGTGCTCAGTTTATTTCCACATGTTTTTCTTTCCACCGGCTTTCTAACGATCGATAAATCAGATCCAAACTCTTCTTAATCATCCTGGGTGTCAACTCAAAGCTTTTGGCCTGATTGTAAGACCTTCCTTTCTTGAGCATTAAGTCAACTCTTGTTTTCTAGGGGTACTTTTTGGTCTCTTTTCACTTTCTTATAGGTTTATCTTCTCTTTTATGAGTCCTTATCTAATCCATAAGTTGTAAGACCCTAAGTGTTCTTATGAGTTTCACCTATAAAGCACAAAACACCTCAAACTGCTCCAATAACACGAGAATCATTAACATTAGCCTAAGACTCAAAATATATCAATTAAGGGGACAAAATCACAACGTTTGACTTAAAATCCCCTAAGAGTAGATGCCTCGAACTATTAAATACCATGCCAAAAGGCGAGATATCAGATATATACTAACCCTTTTGATTATTCGGCTAGGCAAGCCCATCGAGATCACTACCGCACACCAAACATATATAAACTACTTATGCTCCTAAAACCCCCGCCAGGATGACATTTTAAGCACTTAGGCCAATGTATAAGTGATCAAATCATAAAAAGCATAATTTAAATCAATTCATATTCAACTATAATTAAAATTACCAATTCAATTAAATTGAATTCCCAAGTAACATAGATATCAAACATCATTCAAGGTTTATATATTAAAGCAAACCCAAGATAAGGGAATTTAGTGCATGATTAAATAAAGAAAACTAAATAGTAAAAAACTTAGAAAATGGTTAAGACAAAAACTAAATCTAATTACCTTAATCATAAAGGTGGAAAGATGCAGAAGTGATGTAGTAGGGATCCAACTTCTGTTCTCTTCTCCTCTGACTATTCACTTGCTTCTTTGCTTGAAAATAATGTTAATCCCCTTTTTATAAAGTTAATTTCTGATATATATATATATATATATATATATATATATATATATATATATATATATATATATTAAAATTGTTTTATGGGTTGTGGGCCTTTTTTAAATGACCAAATCCAACCCAGCAACGTTTTCCTTCAAGTGTGGTCTGGTTTGAGCCACACCAACTGTAAATTTAATAATTTCCTCCATTCATCTCCAAATCATGAACCGTTAGTCTCTACGTGTTTCTAACAATTCACTTTCTAAATTTGTCCGATAACTTCTTTAACTTTCCAAAAATAGTTTCTTCGTCCTTTAACTGTTTTCTTCGGGTTTGATCTCCCAAATAAGTTTGAGACAAATTAATAAGGATAAGAATCTTTAAGCCTGTCCAAAATAATATCATCCATGTACCTAAGAGCTTCACACTTAACACATAAATTATGTTCAAATAGCTCTAAAAGTAACAATTCTCCAAAGCTAGACACGAAATTATCAATATATAGGAAAAAATCCTCCAACTAAGCACAATGTGACCCTAATGATGTCTCGTGACTAGATTAATCTATCGCGAATATGAATAGATCACCTTGAAAGAGACATTCCTGGCTATAAGTGCCTGAATCCCCTTAATCTAGAAATATTATGGTCCCTTTCCTCTCACTACTTGATCCAAGATTTTGATAACATCTTGCAAATTTATTTTTGCACAAATTTTTGTAGCTCCATTCTCCACAGTCAAGCCCAACCCCTCTTGTATGGATATCATGTCTACAATGAATGATGAGAGGCAAGTTATCTTCAAATAGAAACCCCTAATCTAATTACCTTATGCATCTCGTATTATTTCGCATGCACCTCTGAGGCATCGTGTATGATCCATACTTTTGTGAGTATTCAACTTCCATACCGGACATGGTTTACACTACCCCACCAGCTCTTGTCGGCTTGGGATCCCCATAGGAAGCCCCCCCAGGCACGAATGAAATCAATCGCCAGCCACTTGGATTTACTAAAAACTGACACATTACTCGGGGATTTGATTCTCCAAAATACAATGACCCATATCACCCAAATTATGGCTTTGAAAAGAATGTTTAGTGGTATCCTTGCAAAATTCCATTACGCGATAATTCCAATTCAACCATTTGTTAATCGGTAAATCAGATGTTTGTAAAAAAAGAGTTTACATGATCATGCGTTGTCAAAGGTTGTCTCAGTTGCTGTTATGTCACTCCATTGTGTCTTAAAGAACCAGAAAAAGCATATGTTCTTCTACTAAAATTAGGTTGCCCCTGTTGTGTAACAAACATTCCTGTCTCGTTCTAACTAGAAACTGTTGCCGATGCTTGGTATTATTCAATTGTATACGTGAGTTTCTATCATTCCCATACTATCCATCTTTTACATACTGAAACTGAAGTTGCTGATAACTCGCTGGCCCGCTATCTAGAAGAAAGGCGTTGCTACCTTCACTAAGAAGTTCTCCAAATTCTATAGTACATTGGTCAATTCCATCCATGCTACTCTTCCCCTCCTCAAACCATGGTTCACCCATTGAGGTTGAATACTGCCGACTATAATCTAACTAAGTTCTCTATTAGTAGGACATATACATGTTGTGATGCTTGATTATGTGTAGTTATAATTACCACGGTCCAAGGACCTCCTTTGTATTAAATGAAGTATTTTTTATAATCAAATAATCAAAGACATTTTCCATGAGCGAGTCAAAAGGGGGAGGGGCATACTGGGGGACGCACTCACATATATGATTGTAAATGAACCAAATAGTTCACGAACAACTAGAGTTTGGATAAAAAAAAGATCGTTTGAACTCGTTCACTTATGAACAAACTCAATTTCACGCTCTAATTTAACCCCGATTATAAACAAACTTGTCTGTTAATTGCTCAATATATTTTAAATTGTAGATTACTATTTTATTTTTTGTAAATAACATTATTTACTTTAAATATAGATAGGACATTTTTTATTTCTTTATTAATATCATATATCGGTTTTCATACACTCCATTATTATCAATCGTTTGTGAAAGTTTCTCTTCAAATATAAAAGAAACAAAGTTTTTTTTTGAATAACTCGAATTCAACTAGAAAAAAACTAGTTTAAAAGTTAATAAACAAACACACTTACAAATCTATTACTCGTTTCGCTATAATTTAAGTTCGACTCGAATCGAGAAGTTAAACAAACAAGTTTGCACATCCAGTTTCAGCTTTACTCGTTTACAATCATCATATCAACGGATTTCAGGATCACATGCATATTTGTCTCAGTTTCAGATTTAACTACTATAAAAAAGAAATTTAATCTTATTAGCCGTATTTGATAAAGTAAATATACACATTAACTCTAAATAAATAAATTTTGAAAGATATCCTAAACTCCATTCACTTTTTCTAACTTTTAACCAACTCAAACTAGTAGTCTAGTACTTTGATCCGACAGTGACATTTTCCCTTTTATATTTTTTATTTTGTCATTCCCTTTTATATTTCTCACCAACTAGACTTTGATACTAGCCGCCGTAGGATTTTCCTAAAGATAGTGTAGGATACGATAAAAAAAGAGAATATGATTAACTAAAATTCTGAAAAGATGGGAAGTAGTCGATGATTTTTTAGAATATAACCCAATGAGAAGATGATAATATAGTTAAGTGGGTTCCAGGGAAGTTTGCATGTTGTCCGGTTGAAAGACATGGATATAAGGGGTTGCACGTGCAATTGTCTTGAAAACAATCAAACATATTTCCATGGAAATCTATATAAAGGCAAGTTAGGGGATATGGTGGAACTTTTATATGAAGACATGACTAATTAAAGATTGTTCACCATCCAAAACTGGGCCAAACATGATCGGTTCTTATCTATGAAGGAAAGTAGAGGCATGCATGCAGTACTCATAGTGAAGAGGATGATGGATCTATATTGATCACTTTGCTGGGATGGTTTTAAATGGTCAACAAAATCTGTACAAGATAGGGTTAATTTATCTCAACTAGTCATGTGTCCCATACGTGATGACTTTGCCTGCCATTTTCCAAGCAGACACGCACGAACATAAAGAAACCACTACGACTACATCAATATATGTCCAACTCAAAACGACTGTTGTTTCACCTGTTTAGCTATATACAATAGGATGTCTTGACAGCTGACATGTGGGATGCCCATCTTGTAAAACAAGGGCGGAACAGATTTTATTTTGTGTTTGTGTTTTTAAAGAACCGGGAGGTGAAACTATAATAAATTTCTCCATATTTTTTTTTTTCAAAATACTTTAATTAAAATAGATATAGTCAATTACAAAACAGAATAAACCTCACCCAATCCCACTAGGGGACGGGGAGTTAAGCAAGAACTTAGCGAGTTGGTTAGGAGGGTTTTTCACCCAATCCCAAGGCAATAAACCATAAAACTGTTGCCTCGCGACCCAATCCGCACTCGTATTTTCTAATTTACGAATAAAAAAGAAAGATACTACTCTATTACAGCAAAAGTGTTTAAAATCTAGTAAATAGTTCTTGAACCTAGCATTTGGAGCAGCTTTGGTGTTTTTGAGTATCTCCACTACTGTTTTGTTGCCACATAAAACTCTAATATCTCCACGATGGAAGTTAACAGCTGAGTTCAGTCCATTACATACTCCAATTAGCTCGGCTTCAACTGGGTTGTTACATAAAAAAGATTGAGTGTGGCCATGTATTAGTTTCCCATTTATATCATGTATTAAGCAAGCTGAAGAAGCTTTATAATCTTCTTTAAAAGATGCATCAGTATATACTATTATTGTATTTTCATTCATGTTTTTATTCCACAAATCACTTTTACATTTACCTGTGCTTTTGTTTTGTTCCTCCTTTTTGTTTACCTGGTGTTCTCGGCTTTGTAATACATGTGGTTCATATATTAAGCTTTGATTTTTTTCTTGTTTTGCCTCAGAATTTTGTGTTGTACATAGTATATATTCATCATAGGCATTTATCCCTTGTTTTAGGGTTAGTATAGGGTCAGGGACTACACCTTCATATATGTATTTGTTCCTTGATTTTCATATTTGCCACAATAAGAAAATTCCCAATTCATAGAGGATTCTTCCTCCAATATCTTTTTGTTTCTGTAACATTTTTATATCCATAAACCCTTGTTCCATTCTTGTTGTATAATTTGTCTCAGTTAACATTTGTAATAGGGAAGTTAGCCATAGAGCTCTTACCCATGTACAGTTAAACATCATGTGTTCAATTGCTTCTTCCTTTATCCCACAAATTTTGCAAAGAGGGTCTTTGCACAATTTCTTTTATATTTGAAATCCTCAGTTGGTACTTTCCTTTTAACTAATTTCCAAATAAAGTTTCGAATTTTTAGTGGTACCTTGAGGCTCCAAACATCCTTCTAAATTAACTTTGGGGTTGAATAGGAGCCTCCAAGTTGTTCACCTTTTTTCTCAACTTCTTTTTTTGTTTCAAATTCTTTTAAATGCGCATAGACCTCTTTTGAGGTTACTTCCCCATTTTTTGATATTTTCCAGAATACATTGTCATCACATTTTGTTATAGGAGTATTAATAAGTAGGATTTTTTGTTACATATTATTACTAAACCATCTAGTAATAATTTCAGGGTCCCATATATTTGAGTTTACATAACATAATTCAGAGACTGTTTTTAAGGGGCAATTTTTTGGTTTTTTGATACTTTTGATCCCGGGGATCCAACTTTGTTCCCATATATTTATCAGCTTTCCATTTCCTATCTTCCATTGTAGTTCTTTTTCAATAATATTTTTTCCTTCTAATAGGCTTCTCCATCCCCATGATGGGTTATAGCCTAATTTAGCCTCAATAAATTGGGTATTTTTATGATATAAACCTTTAAGAGTTCTCGCTAGAAGTGAATTAGGACTTTTGATTATTTTCCAAGCATTTCTAGCAAGTAAAGAGAGATTTTTTAGTCTCATGCTTTTAAACCCCATACCTCCATTGCATTTATTTATTGTCATATTGTTCCATTTTATTAAGTGTTGTCTTTTTTTCAATTTATTGTTCCACCAGAAAGCAGCTATAGCCGAGTCTATTTTTTCACAGATAGTAATTGGTAGCATAAATGCTGCCATTGTGTAAGAGGGAATAACACTAATAACTGATTTAATTAGTGTTTCTTTGCCAGCTTCAGATAGGTAGATTGTGTTCCAATTGTCTACTTTTTATTTATTATATCAGTTAACCAGTTTAGAGCTTTGATCTTAGATCTTCCCCAATCTGCAGGTAAGCCAAGATACTTACCCAAATTGGGAAGTTTATTCATCCTTAAGTAATTCAGGATGATTTTACTTTTCTCATTTGGGGTGTTTTTACAAAATACTATCCCACTCTTGTTTAGATTGATGTTTTGCCCTGAGGCATGACTATATTCATTCAGGACATTATTAAAGTGTTCCACATCCTCCATTTCAGCCCTTATAAAGAATAGGCTATCATCAGCGAATAGTACGTGGCTTAAAAGGGGACAGTTCTTTTTCATTTTTAGTCTTCTAATCAGTTTATTCTCAATCTTTTCATTCATTAATGAGGTCAGTCCTTGGGTAACAAGACAGAAAAGGAAGGGTGATAATGGATCACCCTGCCTTAGGCCTTTAGCAGGTCTATCTAATTGAACCTGTTGCCCATTTAAGAGGACAGAGTATGATACGGATGTTACACAGCCCATTATCCATTCTATCCATTTTTTGCAAAAATTCATTTTTTTAATATTGCTTCTAAGAAGTCCCACTCTACATTTTCATAGGCTTTAGCTATATCAGCTTTAATTGCCATGTAATGTATTTCAGTTTTTTTTTTTTTTTTAAGAAATGGCTTACTTCATGTGCTATAAGTATGTTCTCAGTTATTTCTCTTCAAGGTACAAAAGCGCATTGATTTTCACTAGCAATAATATTCATATGCTTCTGTAACCTTTTAACTAAAAATTTTGCGAGTATTTTATAGGGGTGTGCGCGGGTCGGTTTTGTATGAAAAATGCTCAACCCACAAACCGCCCGTTCGTGTGCGGATTTTGAAAAATAAGAACCGCACCCGCCCAATACATTACTTAAACCATTGAGTTTCGCGTTAGGCGGGTTGCGGGTGCATTGCGGGTGATTTAGTTCGATAAAGAAGACGGATTTGTATCCATATTCATTTGGCGAGTCAAATTTATATTACAAATGAAAATTATAACGAAAAATATTGTTTAGGATACGCATATGCATTTTAAATCATCTATGATTAAAATATATAAAATGAGATTTTAGGAAACTAAATATATGAATTGAACAAAGAGTACAGATAATATCATAATTGAAATGAAAAACATATTCATTAGATAAAATATTATTGAAATATTGAGGGATTTCAAAATATTTTTAAACAAGGGGGAGGAATAAAAAAAATGTAGAGTGAAAAGCACATGATCCCCACTATTTTATTTGAATAAAATGAGCAATACGAATTTTATTTGAATAAAATGAGCAATACGAATTTTTCTATTTTTTATACTACAAGGTAATCGAGTATATGCGGGTTTGCGGGTTTCAAGTTTAAAATCCACAACCCGAAAAAATGTGTATATTTTTTCAAAAATATAAACCGGAACCCGCCCAATTAAAAACTAACCCGTATAATTTCGGGTTAGTGTGATCGGGTTGGTCGGGTTATGCGGGTTTTCTAACCCGATGCACACCCCTAGTATTTTATATATCACATTAGCACAACTTATTGGTCTATAATGAGATATTTTTGAAGGTGAGTCAATTTTTGGGATAAGAGTAGTGAGGGTTTTGTTTATCTCATAAAACTTCCATTCCATAAATAATCAGATATACACCTCATTATATCATATTTCAAAATTTCCCAATGTTTTTTAAAGAAATATACATGATAACCATCTGGACCACGGGCCCTCTCATTTCCCATTTCCCACAAGGCTGCCTTGATTTCATTAATGTCTACAGGTTTGGTTAGGTCTAAGTTCACCTCCTCATTTACACTAATTTTAATAGTGTTAATCACTGGAGAGAAGTCTCTAGGACCTTTTGAGCTAAAAATATTTCTAAAGTAAGATTTTATTTCTTCCTCCATACCACTTTTAGTTTCTACCCATTGATCATTTTCATTAAGAATTCTTTTTATTTTATTTCTTTTCCTCCTTCCTTTGGTAATAGCATGGAAATAGGAGGTATTCCTATCTCCAAGTGTTAACCATTTAATTCTAGATTTTAACTTCCAATATATTTCTTCATTTTTCCACCTTTTTTCCGTTCTACCAATTATTGAGTTATATTCATCCCAATTAATAGGTTCAGTGGAATTAATCATTTCTTTTAGTTTTGTGTTATCTATTTTCAGAGATTCTATCTTTTCTTTAGCAAGGTTCTTTGCCCATATAGTCAATTTACCAGCTAGTTTATTTAATTTTTTTCCTAGCTTGTGGATACCTTTTCCTCTCATTAAGGCCATATCTATCCAATTTTTTATAATAAGGTCAATACATTCCTTATTATCTAGCCATGTTTTACAGAATAAGAATATTTTTATGAAAGGTATTTCTTTTTCTTTTTGAATTAGTATGAGCATAGTATGGTCTGAACCAAAGGGAGGAAGTATAGCTACCCAAGCATTTGGGAAGCATATTTCCCATTTTCTATTTATTGTGCATGTATCTATCACTTGTTTTATAAGTTCATCAGAGCTCCTTTTATTAGACCATGTGAATTTACATCCTTGGGATTGTAAATCCTCCATTTCTAATGTTTTGAGCCAACTGTTAAGTCTTTCAATATTAGTTTTATTTGGGCCTTTTCCACCAAGTTTCTCAGAGGACCTTCTATACATATTAAAGTCTCCTATCATGTTCCAAGGGAGATTCGGGTAGAATCTTTTACAATCAGTAATGGCTTTCATTACATCATCTTTTAAGTTATCATCAGGTGGTATATACACATAAGTGGTGCAATATTTTTGATTTTCCTCGGTGTAATTCATACAGTGGATATAAAAGTATGTAACTTCCAATACAGTGGATATAAATTTCTCCATATGAGTTGCAAAATAAGTTTAAAATTAATTTATAGTATATAAGTTCTCATATCATACAATTAAAAAATTAAAGGTAGAAGTGGGCGAGGACCAGGTGCGATTTAGATCCAGAGCATACGAGAAATTCTTGCAAGAAACAGCAGCTTCACCTTGAAAAGTATATTTAGAGAGTCTAATGGATGTGCGTATTGGCTGTGGCCCGAATGGGAATGAGTAGAGAAGATTCATTTGTGCTTCTTGGAGATCCTCCGGATGGTATTTGGGGGCTCTTTGTAAAGGATAAATTGGGTTGGAAGACACCGAGGATAATCTACAATCAAGAGCTAATTGAGGATGTGCTAGATTAGTCTTTATTTGTTTCTTACCAATCCATTAGGATCTCCTTCTGTAGTAATAAAAAAAATTAAAATTTCAAAATAATATATGCCATTTCGTATATTATTATTTTAAAGCCAAATATAATATAGTATAATTTTTTTGTTTGGGGGAAGGTGGAGGGAGGTAGAATTTTTTTTGTTCAAAGGGAGGGAGGTAGAAGAGTATTAAAAGATGCAACATTTAACAAATTAACAACAATATACAAGATTTTATTAAAATCTAAAGATATATACAATATAAAGGTAATAGCAAACAAATGACATGCACACGATTAAAGAGTTAAGGGAAAAAAAAGATAAAAACGAGATTTAAATTGGTTTGAGTTTTTTAGCTTACATTTACTATGCAAGGTATGAGCATAATCAGAATTTCAACTTCTTCACTAGAACTTCTTGTGTCTATTAAAGGTGGGAGCACAAACCTTTACACCATCTTTGAAATATCCTTTTGAAGGACCACACTGGTGTTGTCCCAAACACTAGGATCACAAGAAGGGGGAGTTAAAAGATGAAACATTTAATAATTTAACAACAACTAGGAATAGAAAATATTAAACCTAAAGATATATACAATAGGAAGGCAATAGCAAACAAATGGCATGCACGAGATTAAAGAGTTAAAGGAAAGAGGATAAACACGAGATTTAGATTGTTTTGAGTTAGGACCATCGTCACGAGTTAGGACTTTGTCTCATTGGGAATGTGGATTACGCACCCGTTGGCTAAAAAAATGTCGTTTAGATTTTTTATGCCACCTAATCCACCACTAAGTTTTTCTTTCGATGAATAGAAGTGAAATATATATTACAATTATGCTTATAAATTTTAACTTTCATCTAAACTACTACAAATATTATGTACGATATTGAATGAAGAATCCAACAAAGGCATCATAACATTCGCACAATCCATCTTAAAAAGGGTGGTTTCTATAAGGTAATGTTTTGCTATATTACACAGAAATACCACGCCTAAGGCTTCTGCTTCCTCAAATGATTGAGCGATAAGTTTTCATGTCTTATTGTCCACTAGCCTTCCTCTTGTGTTCCTAACAATATAACCAACTAATTCAACCAAATGAGTTAAATCACATGCCGCGTCACAATCAAATGTAAACATATTGATTCAAGATGAGGTTCAGCTAGGATCAGAGGCAAAACACATCATTCCCCAAGTTCTATTCATGTAAACAATCTGATCACCCCGTTATCAGTCACTAAGTCATACTCTAGGACAACACATGTTGTCCTTGTCTTAATCCCTTAATTGTACCTCCAAAAATCCATGTCGACAACAGTGGTAGTGGTTGCACCTTAACTTGTTTGAGATGGCCAAAAATGAAAAGTTTGTTAATTACTTTACTGTAAACTAAGGGTAAAATAATCATTGCATTATTTATAAAAAACCCTATTAAACAAAAATTATTTGTTAAATAATTTATAATGGCAAGAATAAATATGTCTATTAGACATTTTATAATTTAAAGTTTAACAAAGTTAAAGATTTGGATTTCGTGTAACTGAGATCAATAAGATTTTGGATTATTATTATACCACATGTACTAATGGTTTTATTTAGACATACAACAAGAATCCCTTGAGAACAATGGTGGAAACTCTTAGATCCCAATTGATTGAGGCACATCCTGTGATTTACCTCTCCTACATTCCAAAGAGTATGGGTGTAAGGGGCCCTTAAGGTAGTGGTCCCACCTTTAGATAGACCACAAAGAGGTACTTAACTCAAAAAAGTTGGACAAATTCACACTGATAAGGAGAATTGCCTCTGATAGTGTATTTTCAAGGATTAAGTATACATACCTGATAAGGCTACGCAGATCAAGTGAAGTAAATCTAGTTGTTAGAAGATCAAATGCGGCTACAAATATGCTAGGACAGTAGAAATGGTCTGATATTATCCTTTAAGTAACTAACATTTATATGTGGTATTGCCAACAACAACCTCAGAATGGTGTCAATCATAAGCAGTTACGAAGACATATATCGAATTTCTTATATATATATATATATATATATATATATATATATATATAGAGAGAGAGAGAGAGAGAGAGAGAGAGAGAGAGAGAGAGAGAGAGAGAGAGAATAGACCTATAAATGAAAATATCTTGTAAAGGACAATGATCCTATAATTTTGTATTTAGGATTTATGCATCACATTCATGGAAAAAATATTTAATTTGCATGTATATTATTTACTTTATTTATGTGGTAGAATCCGCTCTATTTGACTGGCGTTATCTGTGGAAACAATAAGTTTTTCATTCATTTTGAGATACTACGATGGAAAAAGCAAGAACTAATAAAAAAAAATTACATTATGAAGATATAAGAGATGGAGAAACAACCTACAATATGCAGAATCAAACAATGCAAATTCACTAAAGGAATAAATAGAAGTTCCACAATAAGTTAAACTACAAGTGACAACAGAATTAGTTGTTCCAATACTTAAATAATGGGTAGCACCAATATTACCACAAGAAGTAACAACACTAACAGTTTTAGAGGAATGCGCAACAATTCAAGAGAATCATGTTCCTTTGGTACCAAATATCAATGTGGTTGTGAATCAATCATCCCGATGGTGGAAATAAATTCACAAACACCGGGACATGTAATATTCTAGAAATATACACTTGGACAAAGATGTTGGAGGATTTCTGCTTATAAATAGAGGCGTTATGTCACTCTATCACGTAACATTTTCTTTCTACACATTCAATGCTACATATAGGAGAGTCCAAAAATAAATAAGCCTCACATATTGATTTGTAAATCATTAGTCTAATTTTTTTATAATCAAATCATTTAGGAGTTTAGTAGCTAGGCTAGGTAGATTATGGGTTAATTGTACAACCTAGGGGGTTTGTTCTTGGTCTAGGGAAGAGTGTGGTTTTCATAGACAAGACAAGGTTGAGGAAGAGCTCGTGTAGGAGACACACTTAGCTTGAAGTCTTCACAGAGTTGAAGTGGTAGATCAAGGTAGAGAATGTCTACCAGTCCTTGTAAATAAATACACAAGAGAAGGCTTCTCGAGCTTATGAAGTGTTGCATCGGGAGTAAAGATCGTTCGCTTAGTTTCCTAGTGTTTGAGACAACACTAGTTTGTTCCATTTAAGTGTGATTTAAAATAGGGTGTAACGGTTTGTGGTCTCACCTTTATAGCAATGAATTCTAGTAAAGGAGTTGAAATCCTAAGGGTACTCATACCTTAGGTAATAGCTGTAGAAACTGAACCACTATAAATCTTGTGTTTTCTCTTTCTACCTTAACTTTTTCCTTTGTGCATGCCTATAGTTTAATATATGACTTTACTTTGCACATATTTTTAGGCTTTGAATCTTACATGTTAGGTGTTTGTTAAATTGCATCACTTGAATCTTGAATAGTTTTCATCATAAATTAAATACATGTAGAGTTTGATTGAGTATTTATACTCATATATCTTATCATCTGAGTGTTGTTCTAGTCTACTTATCTAAAGTCCATATATCTAGGACCTTTAGGTAAAATCAAGTGATTCCCATGTAACCCAATATACATATATATATATATATACATATATATACATATATATATATATATATATATATATATATATATACATATACATATATATATATATATATACATATACATATATATATATATATACATATACATATATATATATACATATACATATATATATATATACATATACATATATATATATATACATATATATATATATATATATATATAAAGTTATTCAATAATAAAAATTTGAATACAAAATTTAGAAATAGAATTCGCAAATGAAAAAAAAAATTCTAATTTTTAATACCAATTCAGAATTTGTAATTCCAAATCTCACTAATGGAAACATGAACATTTTAATTCCTAATTCAGGATTTTCGAATTGAAATCAGCTGAAAGTGGAAATTTTCGATCCAATTTCCACCTCTAACCATAAGCAGTCCAATTCTAGAAAAAGTTAACTAGGTGAGAAAATTATATAATTGGGCCACTTATGGTCCACATCAAAGATGATATTTAGGTTATGCCCAATATTACTCTTTCCAATAATAAAATTTACACGACTACTCATATTGTATACAAGGTAATTAATATAATCGTATTGACAAAAAAAATTAATATAATCGCAAATTAAATCTCAAAATAATGATACACAATCAAATCTGAAAGATCTATTTGTAATAGCTAAAGTCAATTAAAGTTCAATGTAACATGTTTTCCCATGAAGGAAACCTATTGAGATAGAGGTGTAAACTACCCTAATCAATAATTGAGACAAATAATGCTCATTAAACACACAAAATAATAACAGAGGAAACATTTTCATTAAAAATCTAATTTTAATTTTGTGTTTTTCAATGGTTTTCCATTCTAGCGGGTGTACTGCTTGGGTGTTGTTGTAATCCAACTTGGCTAGCTCGAGATAAATGTGTTGTTCACATATGACATCCTGAACAACCATAAATCAAAACTTTAAGGTATAAATTAGATTATCTAATTTTAATTTTCATTTCCGTTTAGGAGAAATGGTATACAAAAACATTACAGCTTTTAGCTATTGATTAAAAACTTTAAGGCGTAAATTAGATTATCTAATTTAAATTTACAATTTTGTATAGAAGAAATGTTATACATAACTATAATAATATCCACACATATTTGCATAAAAAAATATCTTGTATGAACTCTTAATTTTTTTTATCAGAAATTTGTGAAAATTTCTAATGTTGTAATGATGGACTAATTCTTTGAAAGGAATATAACAATTTATTCTCTATATTAATTAATTAGAATTGTGGTAATTCATCCCTTAGATCTATTTTTTTTCTTTTTGCTTATAACTTGTTGAATTTGCATAGTGTACACTTTACTTAGGCTATGTTTAATAGTTTAATTTTTTGGGAAAATCTTTTCATGGATTATTTCCTATACAAGTCTAGCTCACAAACGGTTCGATTCAGACCAAATATTAACAGTTAGAAGGTTTACTTTTCACTCTTTTTTATTAGGAAGCTTACCATGTTGGTTTCAGGTACACCTAAACTAGATGTAAGAGTCATGTCCGGTTCGACCAGTTCGGTTGGGTTTGAAAAAAAATAGCGGAACAAGGAAGAAAAACTCGTAAGTATTAACAGTTCAGTCCAATCCAATTTCGATTTTAATCGGTATTCTATGTAAAAATGCATATTCGAACCTAACCGATTTTTTATTTTATTTTAGGCTTGAACCAGACCAGTTTGGCCTGTCTGGTTTTGGTTCGTTAATAACTGGTGTAGTCAGATTATTATTTGTTTAAACTCAAACCATTAAGCTAGTATAAAAGTGGTGTTCATTTATATTTTTTTTCATTGAAATAATTTTTACAAATAATCACTAATATATGAAAAAATATTATAAATACGAAAAAATATTTTTTATACAAATTAAAACCATTTTTCACATATAATTTTATTTTTCATGAAAAATAAATATTATAAGACAATGTAATTAGTAATAAAGATTTCATGGAATTATATATTTTTCCCAATATATTTCATTCTACAACAAACCATACCCTTATATTTAACAAAATTATTATATTATATATTACATATATATATTTTAAATGATAACTAAATTATTTATAATTATATAATGAATCACTAACTTGTACATTTGTGTTAATCAAAGTATGTCCCACAAAAGTGTAGTGTTATCTAACAACATATTTTGCAGTTTATGTTATTTAAAATTTGTCACACAACAATCAATTTCTTTCTAATCAATACATACGAGAAAAGTCAAGTAAATAAATAATAAATTAAATAATTCATATTTACTAGGAAGATCGATGGTAAAAGACTAAGAATGGTTCGATAAAACTTAATAGTAAAATAAGATACTAACTGCATGATTTAAATATTGATGAATATCTTTGTCGTTGATCAATAAAGAGTAGTAAAAACTAATTCAAGATTCAGAAAAGATATTCAACGAGTCTATATTCTCTTGTTTTAATCCTACAATTACAAATAAAAGCATAGTTTTTAATTTCTGGTCAACTAATCGTTTTCCCAATGCCACCTTACATTTATTTGGATAAATAAATCATGTTGGTCATTCTTGTTGTTCTAACTAACCGAACTTAATCCTTATATAACTTTTTCACAATCACTTCAAGTTTAAATTGTTTAAAGGAATATGTATAATATTGTGGTGTAATTTAAATGTAAAAGTTTATAAATTTTCTATCTATGTCACTATAATTATGACAAAAGAAATGCCATTATTTATTTTTAAATTTTAAAAATACATATTTTTTAACTTTATTTGTACAATTTTTTAATTTTTTATAATTATAAACTAATTACTAAAGGCAGATCCTACAATTGTATTGTGTATTGTGTTGTCGGTTTAGCGCAAAATATAAGTTTGTCTTATAAAATGTAATACTTTCATTTACATAATAGATCATAATTTTTGTAATTTTATCATAGAAGAGTATACATAATATGGCTTAATCACATATTTTAACCTAATCAAAGAATACATTTTTTTATTAGTTTGTAGTCTATTAAAACAAAGCAAAACAAAGATGAATATCTCCTACTTTTTTTCTTATTAAAGTGAAAAACAAGATCATCATTGTGATGTATACCATAAAAATGCATTATTGAAGTATACTAATGACATATATTAAGAATCTAACTGAATCTGACATATACCCTATTCACAAACACTACAAATTGAAATTATTTACAGAATTACATAATTTGTTAGTCAAAATGTAAAGAGGTTTTTATATTTTTCTATTACAATATTAATTTTTATTTTTTTTGAGAATATTTTTGTACTTGTATGCATTTATTAATAAATTACTTAAAGTAGGTCCTAGAGTGTATAGTGTTTCGTCTATTTTAATTTCAAATATAAAATTATTTACAGAAGATAATAACCTTTATGTATAGAATAGACTACAGTTTTTATAATTTTATCAAAAAAGAATATTATATTATCCACATATTTTTTAACTAAGCAACAATTTTAAAAAATAAATAAATTTGTAGTTCATTAAAACAAAATTCAATTATCTCCTACTTTTTCTCTTATCAAAGTAAAAGATAAGATCATCATTGTGAACTATACTAGGAAAATGAGTTGAAGAGTGATTAACATCAAGATATTAAAATAACTATGTTCATGTTTGAGGCCTTATATGAATATTCTCCGTAGGACTAGTCGAGATCCGTGTAAGCTGGTCCGGACAACCCTCGTTATCAAAAAACAAAGGCATGGATTAAAAGCAAGTGAACTTTAAGAATTTTAAAAGTTTACCTTTATTCCAAGAAATTTTCTTTGTTTAAGCTTCTAAAACAGTCCTCTTCTTAGGATGGGAAGAAAAATTGACCCTCTCTTTGTTAATTTTATAATGAGGGTTTAACTTAGATTCTTTTATATTTTTATTCACAAAAAATTTGGACATGAAAACATCATCTTCGCTATTGAGAATGTCAATGCAAAAAGTCTCTTCATCGGGAATCAAGTTCATGCACAGTATCTTGCTCAGGAGAAAATCGCACCCCATTATCGTTGAAGTAGAGAAATTTGGGAGTTACTTAACAACAAAAGATATTCCATACCATCCATAATGACTACTTAATAGATTATTCAAAAGAGATATACGTGTATGATCTTTTTTGTGGGGATATAAAGTGTACCAATACCTTGTACTTTTATTTTCCCTGTAGAGTTTGAAGGATCTATTTCTAATACGGTTGGGTTCTTCTTTATCTTATACAAAACTCAAAAAATTCAAAAGAAGGGTCAACTTTGATGGTTCTTACAATAAGCATGAAAGGCACAAATTCTGCCCTGTTCGTTTGGTGATAGTTGATTGAGACTCAAACAATAAAACCCTAAAATGACATATATAAAAGGGCCAAAGGGGTATCCCATCCACATGTCAAAGTATTGAAGGTACACAGCTATTTCACCTGCGTATCCCTCACAAGCTTTTTTTATCTCATCATGAACCGTAACTTCTACCCCTTGGGAAATATCCCCCAAAATAAGCAAGAGGTTTATGGTTTTATCAATTAAAGAGCATTTTATCTAACTAGGTCTGAACCTAAGGTTGTAACAAAGAATAATTTATCTCGTCTTTTGATGAACAAGAATTTTTGTATAGTATAGTGAACACCTCTACAAGTTTCAAATAAGGATCATCATTTATGACTAGGTATAAAATATTATCATAATTCCCAGTAAGAACATGAATCTCTACAGTGGAATAGTGTTCTTCGATTAGGACATTACACTATATCTTACAAAATGCTCTTTCACAACTAAAGAAGGTTCATGTAATATGTCTTTATGAGTAAAGACAAAATATAATCGAAATATGTAGACATTTCAGAAAATTAATGCAAAAAGATAACAGTCACAGACTTACCTTTGGAATGGAAAATATTACTTGCCTGGGAGGACCGTAAGACCTAGAGAAAAAATGAGGAAGAAGAAAACAGAAAAGGATTTTGAGATTTTGTTACAAGGAAATATATAAGTATATAAGGTCATATACATGGAAGGAGAAGTGTCTTTACCAAAAAATTTGGGATTCATAAATAAGTAGTGATGATTAACTTACTATGATCATGAGCGGAAATCTCAGAATCGTAACAAAGACAAAGAGTTGTAACGACTATTACTTGGATAATTACACCTTCTGTCGAAAAAGACGATCCTAATTGTATCAGAGTTATTTGAATTTCAAAATACAATCCGAATTCAGAAGGATCAATGTGACGAGGTACCATGAAAAGGAGAAGCACGCTTTCATAAAACCTAATATTTTCCAAATAATATATATTAGTATTCAAAGAGATGTTTGATATGGATAAATATCCCGACCCGTTGACTCTGAGAATTGAGTATCTAGGGTTGACGAGTCTATATAGATCAAGTAAAAACAAAGCTAGCTGGGTGAAGTTCGAATGATGCTACAAGAATACAAGGACACTCGATAAGGCCTGATCTTATCCATTGGGTGACTAACATCATATGTAGTGTTACCAGGGACAACCTCAAATTCGTGTCAATCCTAATCAGTTTGGAAGACAGGTGGAAAATTACATATCAGATAGAGAATCTAGCTATAACAATCCTATGAACATATATATAAAAACATCATGTATAGGAAAAGATCCCAAAATTTTGTATAACATGAATTATACATCGAATCCATAGCAAAAATCTTTATTTCGCATTCATTTTAGTAACTTTATTAATCAAATGTTCTATCACACACTATATCCTAAAACAAAGGGCGGTCGAAGTCCCAATATCCATAAGGATTCGAGATAACACTTAATATTATTTAAAATAAATTTTTCTTATAATTGTTTGGATACCATATATATCAACTCTACTATTAGTGATGAGGTATATATATACCGTTTTACATTTATTATTGCATTTATTGTACTTTATGAAATAGTATTTTGGTAATGTGAAAATTGATTGTTTGAGGACTACAATAGGCTTTATAGTAGAAACTTTTAACCACATCAAGAAAAGTATTTTTAATATCGGCATCAAGATCACCATCATCTTCAGAGCAATTGGTGAGCACTAGTTTTACCAGTTCCTGCATGTTTGATTCGATCTTCGTTCCATCTATACTTTCTTTAGAATTAACCTTATTGCGTTGAGAAAGTTGAAGTTGATGACAAATTGTATTGGTTATCTCGCAAAGGCATTGATATATAGGGTGAGACAACAACATTATCTCATCTGATACGTAATGCCCGGCGCACAAATTCAACGTGTGCACCAACAATTCTGCTACTCCTTGACCTTCATCATAATCTTCTTTTCCCCAAAATAGCAACCACTTTAACCACTACATAGGAGGAAAATCAAGTAACAGATATAAATTGAATAACAATATGTATTTACTAAGAGATCGATGTTAAAAGACTAAGAATGGTACGATAAAATGTAATTATAAAATAAGATACTAACCGCATTATTTAGATATTGATGAATATCTTTGCCGTTGATCAACAAAGAGTCTAGTGAAAACTGATTCAAAGTACTGAAAAGAATTTCAACGAGTCTATATTCTCTTGCATTGATCCTACAAATACAAATACAAGCATATTTTTCAATTTCTCGTCAACTAATCACTTTTCCAAAGCCACCTTACATTTGTTTGGATAAATAAATCATTTTGATCATTTCATTGTTTTAATTGATCGAACTTAATCTTTATATAACATTTTTTTACAAACACTTCAAGTTGAAATTGTTTAAAAGAATATGTATAGTATTGTGGTATAATTTAAATGTAAAGAGGTTTATAAATCTACCATCTCTGTCATTATAATATGACCAATAAAAGAACACAATTATTTTTTTAAAATATAAAAATACATGTTTTTAAATTTTATTTGCACAAATTTTATACCTTTTTATATTTATAAATTAATTACTCAAGGCAAATCCTACAACTGTATTGTGTAATGTTTTATTGCGTAGTGTTTTATTGTTTTAACTGAAAATACAAGATTATCTTAAAAAATGGAATACTTTTATTTACATAAGAAGTCATAATTTTTTCAATTATATCATAAAAGAGTATATATATATAATATGTTTTGATCACATATTATATAACCTAAATAAATAATATATATTTTTATTAATTTGTAATTCATTAAAAAACACAATTGAAATATTTTTTATTTTTTTCTTATTAAAGTGAAAAACAAGATCATAATTGTAAAGTATACTATAAAAATGTATTGAATCATACTAGTGACATATATTAAGAATCGAGTTCAATCCGGCACATATATATTCACAAACATTACAAAGTTGAAATTATTTAAAGAATCACATAACGTGTAACTTAAAAAGTAAATAGGTTTATAAACTTTATCTATTTCAATATTAATTTTTTAGTTTTTTAAATATAATTTTGCACTTTTATACATGTATATACAAATTATTTAAATTAGGTCCACCTCTCGCTTCACACCCTTTTGATTATTGAAAAGATAGCAGGCTGTCCAAACCAGTTGAGCTAACCCAACTAGTTATATAATAACTTTTTGTATTGAATAGATTACAGATTTTATAATTTTATCACAGAAGAATATCATATTATCTAATCACATAATTTTTAACTAAGCAAAGAATTTTTATTAAAAATTAATTTGTAGTTCATTAAAACAAAATCTAATTCTCTCCTATTAAAGTGAAAAATAAGTTCATCATTGTGAACTATACTAGCGAAAGGAATCGAAGAGTGATTAACATCAAGATATTGAAATAACTATGTTGGGGCCTTCATGAATTGAAATCCAAATACTGTGTTACTTTTTTTTATAACAAGTCAACAAATTTTGGCAAAATGGTTTACAATTTACTCCAAAAAAGTTTGCAAACATGATTGATTATATTCAATATGTAAAAAGGACCTGAATATCCATAAATATTTGTACTAGGTGCTTCACGACATTATAGTTAGGTGTCTAGTTTAAGCACAATTAGTATAGAGGTTGATAAAAAACATGTTAAATCAAGCTCGAATATAAACATAGCATTTATTAGTTTCATGAGTTTAAAATGTGTTTACCTGCCATTGGTTGTTTGGTCAATGTTAAAGCCGTATTGAAATTGGTGAATGAAAGTAATTTTGTGCTCCCTAGAAATTTGTTTCTTGCTAAAGTAGGAGTCAATTGTTTCGATAAGAGCTACGGTTTTAGTCCAAGCAAGCCGCTCTTTTGACCTTTCGGGCTCAAATACAGTTGAAGAAGCCAAATAGTATGCGAGAAGAAGACTTCTTTTGTTCAATCCAAATTCAGCAAGACCAGATTCACCATACCATCTGTATATCGAATGAAAAGTAGAATAAAATACTCTCTCTTCAAATTAACAAATTATTAACTACGAAACAAATCTTAAAAAATTAATTTAAGGAAATAACAAAGTAAATAAAAAGAATTTACTTTCGAATGGTTTTCCATTCTAGCAGATGTAATGCTTGTGTGTTGTTATAATCCGATTTGGCTAACTCAAGATAAATGTTGTTGTTCACATATGGCATCCTGAATATAAACACCATGCATTCAAAACATACAAAAACATCAAAACCGTTAGTCAGTTGGTATACAAGTGGTATTTAATTATATTTTTCAAAGAATTTATTTTTACAGATAATCACTAATATATGGAAAAAATCATAAATAACATTATTTATTTATTTATACAAATTAAAACCAATTTTCATATATAATTTAAACTTTCATGAAAAAAATAAATATTATCAAACAACGCGATTCAAAATTGATGTTTTAACACTTATAAAAAAGTAATATTTTCTTTGTTTAAATTTATTGCTAATTCTTTCAGTGATTTAGTTTTTAAAAAGAAAATATTCAGTATTGTTTATTAATTCATATAATATTAAGATACTTTTTTATTTTTTCAATATTAACTTTAAATAAATAATTTAAAAATATTATAATATACTATAACTCTATCTATATTATATAAAAATAAATAAATTATTAATTTATAAATGATTTTTTGATAAGTAGACAACAAAGTTGGATAGAGGGAGTATAAATTTCTCACGTGCAGTTAATATTTTATGGTGGCACTAAATTGTATGGATGCATGATTGAATCAAACAAGGAACTGAGCTTTCCCATATATTGACTGCTGTTTTAAATCATTGGGCGGGCTCAGGCTCTGGCTCAGGTCCAGGTCCAGGCCCCATACCCATACACTACTGGTTCATCTCATCTCCTATTGGTATTTTTTCTTGTATTGCCGACTACTCTATTCTTTTTGGAACAAAACAAAAAAGACTACGGTATATTCCATAATATAAGCTATAGTAAGGGTTTCTTAGCTTTTATAAATGGAAAAAATCTCTTACACCGTTAATAAATGAAAAAATAATTATCTATAAGATTTTTTTTTTTTTTAAATATTTGCCTACTTATGTTTTAATAAACTATATTTTAGTACGACATACTAGCATAGTGACAATAAATATAAAAGTAAATTACAACTCACTGCATAATGGTATGTTAAGGTCCATGTTAACAAAATATTTACTGTAGATGAAAAGATTAACAAAAAGCAAAGTTTTTCTTTTATTTTGACGGAAATTTAGCAAAGATTCCATTTCCTACTTATGGATCATGGTGGACTGGGCGGTGAGAAAAGACCAAAAGCGGCTCTCCTATGTATTAAAAAAAAAAAAAGACCAAACATTTTTTTTTTCTTTTTGGATAAGTATCACTACAATCATATGGTTTTTTTTTATACGTTATTCATATGGTTTATATTCGTATATAAAAAAACAAAATATTATTGACAATTTCTAAAAGAGTATTAAATTTTAATACCTAAATGTAGTAATAATTAATAAGAAGTTGAATGATTTTTTTATATAAAATAGGTAGTCTAGGCCAATTTATTTACTCCATTACTAATCTCATTAAAAATATACATTTCTCTCCTTTATACACTCAATATTTCCAATCTTTAAGTGAAGAAAGGTAGTTTGACCAAAAAAAAAAAAGTGAAGAAAGGTAGGATTTGTTATTTAACAAAATAGGAAATTGATTTTTTTACCTGTATAAAGTTTTGCCGATCCATACATCATTATCACCACCATAATGTTCCAAGTAAAACCTGGTCTCGAGTCGAGGTAAGCTGGCATACCATGGCACGTCCAATGCATAACCAACCTGCATGCATGTATTTTCTTTCTTAGGTCTAAAAGAATTTATACAAATTCAATTAAGTCTAATCAATATTCACTTTTAAAAGTACGCACCTCGCCAGGTAAATCTTTGGTTATGATCCATTTATCAAAGAGCTCATTTTTGGCTCTTTTTTCATGAAGAAAATTAGAGGAGTATTTTTTGGCATGCTCAAGTATGGTTTCCCCTGGAAACATCAACTGAGAAGCCCTATTTAGGTTATACATTCCCGTCACTGCCTGGTTTGATTGTCCCACAAAGCAAAAGAATTCACCATTCTTCTCAAAGTGTTGGAAAACATCTATTGTTGTAGTTAATCATTACATTTTATTTAATTAATTGATAAATTCAACTTTTGAGATAGTCAACTAGAATATTTTTTAATAGAGTAATTACCAGCAGAAACATTATAACCATGCAGTCTTAAAAGCCTAAATCCAACTGCTGTATCATCTATGTCATGAACTCGAGAATTTCTTGCCCAACATATTCCTTCATCAGTCCAATATCTGGCACATATATAAGAAGATATAATGATGATAAGAATCTAGACATTTGTTTTTTCCCATGTTGTTTGGTTTATTGTGACAAGGACAAAACATAGTAATTAAACATATTATATGTACATACCTATGGACGTAATCCATACATTCCTTAATTTCTAATTCAAAATAACGTGAAATTCCAAGTCTTTGTAAGCGATCAACCGCCCATAGACGCTCAAATAAATCCACCGGGTAAACGTTCGGGACTAATTAAATCATCAAAATAATTAGAAAAAAATAAAGCAAAAAAGGACTAGGTAGAAAAAGAAAATTTTATTAATTAAGTAGGTACCTCCGCCATTAAATTTTTTAACAAGTTTTTTAAGATAGTTAAGGCAATGATGATCTTTAGTCTGGATGAGTGCAAAGGCAGTGGAGGATGGAGAAAAGAGAAATGAGCCATCAATGCACTGTAATTTTAGTAGCTTTTCCCACTCCAAACCAGGCATACCTTCTAAGCTATGTAGTAATGTTGTGGCCACTTTATGCATTGTCTCCTTGGGTATCCTGCCCATAATTATCATCATCATAATCATCTTAATTATAATATTTCATCATCTCTTGTAGTGGAATAAAGCATGATCTAAATATAGATTATGTACCTCGTGAGCTTGAGATTTCTTCTGTCGTATATCTGTTGTAGTGCAGGAGAATCGTGATCTTGTGGAATATCAATATCTAACTTTTTAGCTATTTCAAGGAGAGATGGAAATGCCACTTCAAATCCAATTGGCATATGTTCTGCTTTTTCATCTTCGAGTTTCTCTATATTTTCTCTTATAAATTTACTACCTATATATTAGCCTTTAATAATTAGTCTCACTATTCACTAAACTCCAAAAACTAATCCCATCATTAGAGATTGAAAGTAATGAATAAAATATTAGTACTTTTAACTAGATATATTGAACGATTAAATATTACTTAAACAACAAGTACAACATACTAGTAAGTAATAAAAAAACCTTTTTGGATTTTGTCGTGATGCATGTTCCAAGATTTCAATGCAATAACGCATGCCAAAGTGCTGATAATACGGTCATGAGCTGAAAAGATGTACGTGTCACCCCATGAACCATCAACTAGTTGATTATTTGCAATCCATTGTATGCTCGAAGGAAATTGAGGATCTCCATTAACATCTTCAACTAGTGCTACCCATGCAGTGTCGTACGCTGATATTGTTATCTCTCCATCATCCATTGAACTTAGTATTGATCTTACTGATTCAACCCCTTCTTTTATCAGTCTTACTCTCCATTCCTTATAAACCATGCATATATATATAAGAAAGTTATTTAAAATAAATTGTAGCTAATCATAATTAATTAATGTTTACCTGTGGAGTTTTTAAGTCTAATCTTTGTTCTAAGAATTGATTCCAGTCAATTACTGGCAAACAATTCTGATACAAACCTACGTATTCTGCATATTTGGAATCTTCTGTTTCTGTGCGTGGAGTTGATGACGTAGCCTTGCATTGCAGAGTAAACCTGCTTCTGCTAGGTACGTGCCTCACCGCCCAACCTCCTATTGGTAAACAATTCAAACACTTTCAGTATTTGTCCTTCAATTATGTTAGCATTTCAAGAAAATAATACACTACTCAGAATTAACAAACTACTAGCTAAAATAATTGATCAGTCTGAAGGGAAAAAAATAAAATATTTGTCGAACTTCGTTCTTAATTAATTTTCTATGTTTTTACTGCTATGATATAGAATAAAACCAAGCCATGGAGTTGTGTGCCATGAGGCATCAATAGTACTTTAAAGCATCCAAGAGATGAACGTATATATATATATATATGTATGAAGCATTAAATTATTTTTAAGATCAGACTACAGAACAATTTTTTAACGAATAGCTAATGCTCGAATCATGAGTTATTTGTTAATTACTTACTGGGAAGATATGGTGGAGGAGATTTTGGTTGAGAGAAAGATTTAAATATAGAGGTGGCGATTGTGGTATGAGAAGACATTGGTAAAAGTCGTGTTCGATCGCTTGAGAATTAGAAAGTAAAGTGTTGATGTTGATTATGAGAAACAGAAAGGTAGTGAGATATATATAATGGAGGAGGAGCTGGATTTAAAAGGAGATTTGAGAATAGATAGTACTGGCCAAGAAGCAGACAGAAATTACTTCCCAAGAGATTCCTCACGAAGGGGTACGGTGCATATAGGATCATCCAAATTCATCAATATCAACACGAGGGCACTTTAGTCTTTTTATCATTTTCCTAAAAGAATTTCTATTTTAACGATATATACCACCCAAATTCATACCACCCAAATGTCATCCAATGACGTGGCGGCGTGAATTGGTTGGTTACATATCTTTAATCAAATCAAGAAAATAAATGCATTAACCATTTGTAACCAATCAATTCATGCCACGTCATTGGGTGACATTTGGATGGTATGAATTTGAGTGGTATATATCATTACTCACATGTCACCTTTTTATTAAGAGTAATGCTATATATATCATATTTTTTCTTTATCTTTATATCAACTTTTATGTCTCATCTTATCTAGAACTAAATAAAAAAAAAGAAAATTAATAATTCTGAAAAAGAAATTGTTTGATTGATATTTAAAATCTCTACATAAAAGTAATGATATATATCTTTTTTTTTAAACTTTTATATCAATGTATTTAAATAGAAGAAAGAAAAAATAAATAATTAGAAAAGAAAATATATTACTGGTGTTTAAAACCTTTACATAGGAGTAATCTTAGAATATATTATTCCTTTTTATTTCACTTTTATATCATCTCTCCTATGTGTCACTTTATCTGAAATTAAATAAAAAAAAATTTAGTAATTAGGAAAGAGAAATGGTTTGATTGGTGTTTTAGACCTCACATAGGAGTAATGTTATATATATATCACCCATTTTTTTTACCTTTATATCACCTCTCATGTGTCACCTTATCTGAAATTAAATAAAAGAGAGAAAATTAATAATTAATTAAGAGAGTGAAACGGTTTAATTGGCGTTTAAAATATCTACATAAAAGTAATGATATATATTATCTCTTTTTGTTTCACCTCTCATGTGTCACTTTATCTGTAACTAAATAAAAGAGAAAGAAAATTAATAAAAGTAATGATATATACAATTGTTGACGGATATGATTTGAGTGGAAGAATTTTTTTAAGTTATCTATTTTTTTGATTTGATTGACGATTTACTTCTACTTAAATCACGCCATATCATGGGTGGTATTAATTTAGGTGGTATATATCCTTACTTAATTAATAATTATAAGAAAAAGAAATAAGATTGGTGGGTCTTTGAAACCTCTATATAGAGTATGATACAATGGTAAAGTAAAAATGAAAGATATTCATAATTCGTTTTATATATAAAAATTGATAAAACGAATTAATTATATTTATATGTTCTTTTTATTCACCTTTTAGCTAAAAAAAAAAATAGACAAATAATCATTCATTTGAAAGTAATTTAACTCTAGCATTTTCTATTAATTTATTTCTCTATATATAATATAAGTAATTTATTTTCATATATAGTTCGTTTTATATATTAAAACTGACAAAATGAATTAATTATATCTATATATTCTCTCTGTCTTAGTTAAAAAATGGACAAACAAATCTCTATTGGAAAATAATTCAAAGTCGACACTTTTTATTAATATGTTTATATATATATATATATATATATATATATATAATTAATTTATTTTCATATTCAATTTGTTTTATATACAGAAATTGATAAACCAATTAATTATATCTATATTTACTTATGTTTATTTTTATTTGTCCAATACTTTAAAAATATGTGTCATAATACTTTTTAGCTAAAAATGAACAAACAAGCATCCATTTGAAAATAATTTAAAGTTGGAGACTTTTGAATAATTGTTTTCTATATATATATAATATATATAATATATAATTAATTTATTTTCATATATAATTGATTTGTTTTCATATTCAATTTGTTTTATATGTAGAAATTGATAAAGCGGATTAATTATATATAAAAATAGAGAAACTATATCTATATATTTCCTCTGCCTAATTTATTTGTCCAACTTTCTAAAAAAAATATGTTCAATATTGTTTGTCATTTTTTCAATACAAAGATATTTTTCTATTTTTTATAATATACTTCTTGTTAAAAAGTAAAAAGTATTACAATAAATACCTTATGTATATAAATTAAAGATAATTGTTTAAAAAAGAAGAGTATTAAATCATTTAGTTGGACAGAGAGAGTAATAACACAGATCTTCTTTAGAAGTTCAGATCATCAACATAAAAGACGGTATATATTGTCTAAAACCCTTAATTCACTTCTTCGTATTAATGAAATTAATTGTTTTTTACTAATAATAAAATTTAATTATCGCTTATAAAATCAAATCATTCTATATATATTTACTATATTTTTTACCTTAAATTTAATTTTTTTTTATATTATAAAATATTTTTTCTTTTATATATTATGAGATAAAAAACCAATATATATATATATATATATATATATATATATATATACTAGGTATTGCCCGTGTCTGAAGACACTTTGGAAAAAAATTAATCAATCGTCAATTTACTTACTTCAAAAATTTAATAATTCTAGATAAAAGTACGTTTAAGATCATGATTTCGTGGTCTAATATTTAAAACCCGTGTATGAAGACACTCTAACAAAAATTTGAGTGGAAGTCAAGTTTATGGTTAAGGTTTTTGAACAGAAAAAAAAGGTTAAGGTTTAGGTCAATGTTAAAGTTATTGTTTAAGATTTAACATTTAAGGTTAAGATTTAATAATATATAAAGTTTAAGGGCGAATATTCGCACGATCTTCATTTGGTTAAGATTATGGTAAAGGTTAAGATGAAAATTAAGTTTAAGATTTAAAGTTCAAGATTTAAAATAAATTTTAAAGTTAAATGTTAAGACTAAGATAAAAGTTTAAGATTTAAGATTTAGGGTTCAAGGTTAAAGTTAAGTTTTTACCTTTAATATTAAAATGAAGGTAAAAGTTAAAGTCAAAGTTACGGTTTAAGGTTAATGATAATGTTTAAGGTTTAAGATTTAAGTTAAAGTTAAAATGAAGATAAATGGTTCAAAGTTAAGAGTAAAATTAAGGTTAAGTTATAGTTAAGGTTAAAGTTAATATTAAGAATATGATCAAGGTTAATATGGTAATATGGTACAAAAATCCCTTTTGTAAATAAACGTTCTGTGAAAAAAAAATCCCTTTTGTAAATAAACATTTCCACTTTCCAAAAACTAATCTCATGCCATTCACTTAAAAAAATTCTTGCATCTCTAAGTGACAGCTGCAAGTTATATTATCAACTCTAAAAAAATTCTTGCATCTCTAGCCCTTGTTTCCCTACAAAATACAAAGCGAACAATTTACAATATTGGTCCTTCATCTTTTTTTTTCCTATGTATCTTAAGAATTATACATGAATAAACCATAACACTTATAACTAAGTTCTCATAGGAAAAAAATACAAACACCGAATCTCAACACGGAAACTATCGAATGGTACACTCCATTTTTTTGTTTTTATTGTCATCGTTAATTGATCACTCTTGTGTAATCGAATCCCCGGACGAAAGTCTTTGTTATGTGAGCATATAAGCTTAATTCATCATATCTCTAATTACGCTACGAAATCTTTGATTTGTCGCTCCATAACAATTCCAAAATAAGATATTTAAAGGTTGCTTAGAGCTTCCCCACTGATTATCTGAAACATCTTGTGTATACATTATTAAAACTAATTAAAAGATGTTAGAGTAGGAGACACCTGAAAGCGCGCTAATTTGAAGACATGGCCATTTCCACGTCACCATCTTCTCGCTCCTTGCCGACGTTTGAATTATTTTCTAAAGGAAATTCTGGAACTTGGGATTCGGTCATATAATAATCCTCCTCTCTGTCCATTTGTCCTTCGGTAGTTGGCCCTCTGTCTCGATCTAGAAGGTTAGACATCTTCTTGGGAACAGTAGCTGACTTGCTGAAGTATTGCTGTTGTGTACCCATATTTGACTTTTGTATTTTGTCTCCCGTGATGTTTATAACTTCATCACTAATAACAATTTGTTCATTTTCCTTACCAATACCGTCCAGCCCACTAACTTCTGACCATCACCAATTACAACTCCAATCTGACCTCTAGCCAATCCTTTATCATAACATCACTCTCTCTCCTGCTTCCTTTCCGCCAATTGAAAAAAAAAATAGTTGATCCTATCTGCCGAAGAACCATAATTTTATGTTCTACTCCCTTTTTAATTGACCATTAATCAAATAAGTGAAATAAGTAACATATTTTTACTCCATCATGACATTCTTGAATTTCTGAAAGGATATTCATAGCCTGCAATTAAACATATCAAGAAATAAGAGACTTCCAATGTGAATTACCTCAAATTAAAAGGATCAAAATAAAAAAATTAAAACACAAACCTATACTCACCGAATAATTTTCCAAAATATCTGTTAGAATAGACCTTCTAGAAATATCATCATCGAAAGTAGAATAGAACATCAGATGCTACATAATAGATTCACTCCTGAATACGATTTTTACTAAAGATGGTACAATAAATAACAGAGTGCAATGTTAATTGAGAATGAATAGCACATGGACCTACCATGTAATTAAGAGTATCTTAATAAAGAGAGAAATGACTGGATTCACATGGACCAAGACAATGCAAAATAACCCACATGATACAGACAATGCAAAATAAGCTAAACTGTAAATCTGATACAATTGTTTCTCTTATAGAAGCATTACTTGAATTAAAACATTTCTCAACTGTAAATGAACCTGATTGGTCATCTCGATGAAGTGCAGGCAATTTATCAACCACAGGCATGAGAAGAAAACAATTGAACTGCAAAAGTAACCGTTATTTAAAAAGAATAAAACCGTATAAGAATGCTGTAGAGGCTAGTGTGTTTATGTTTACCTTTAATTCCACAGATGCTAAATAGTATTCCCTTATTCCGTGAAATATTTGTTGTACCAAAGCATAAACGATCTGTTCAGAAGGAGCGAGTTTTCTATTCCAAAGGGTAGTATCTAAGAGATCCGCTAATCTTGTCTCATTACTATGATTACTCGCACTTGAATCATTTCCCGAAGATAAATGGCTAAGTTTTACATTGTTTCTAGATTTAACATCTTGCTTATCATTTGATAAGGATACAGAAGATAGCTCTTGAGAAAGATCCGTTGATGGCTGTTAATGTAAATGAACCTGATTGGTTCATCGAAAGTTCTCCGGAATGCTCAAGAAGCCTACAAATTTACACTATCTTAGCATAAATTACCTTAAATACAAACAATAATTCGAGCAAAAAGTATTAAGAACATGACAATTTGTTTTCGTTTCTGCTTTATCGAAGCATTCGAAGTGAGAAAAGCATCGCTTACCTGTGAACCACTTGGATATTTTGTCACTTCAAGAGCTTGATTGTTAGCATGTATACATTCCTATAACGCAAAAAAGGATTATACAAAAAATTGAGTGGCACCACTCGATAAAAAAACATTGAATAAAACATAGCACCCTAGCAAGAGCTATTCTCATTCTCCATCCTCCAGAGAAAGCTTTTGTTGCTTTTAACTGCATCTCTGGAGTAAAACTGAGACCCTGAAGAATATTAATTAAAATATTTTAATATTTAATTCAATTTTCAAAATCGAAGCTAAAAAACTAACCGAAAGTATAGAAGCTGCACGTGATTCTGCAGAATAAGCATCGATATATTCGAGTCTTTTGTATATATCTTGTAGTCTTTGTGCTACAACATTTTTTGCTTTATCTCCATTTTCTTGGGTCCCATTACTTTTTCCATCTTCAGCTTCTTGGTCCGTTTTTTTCTGATGCGAAATTATATGTTTAATTATCTATTTAAGGAGGAATAAAAGGTTAATACTAACCTGTAAAGCAAGTATAGTAGCTTCTTCTTCTAAAAGCTGAGCTCTTTCAACATCAGCATTTAAAACACAATGTAAAGTTGTAGTATTATCACCAACAACTTCTTGTTCAACGTGTAATATTTGACAATTTCTTGGAATACCTTTAATAGCATGCATAGCCATGTATCTAAGAAAAGTAGTTTTTCCTGTACAAAAAATTGAGACTCGATAAAAAAAATTGAATAAAACATAGCACCTGCACAAAAAATATAAATCTGGATTCTTCTCTTTTACAATCTCAGTAGGCCTCATCTAATTTGAAACAACCAAGATATGTAAATATAACTTGTAAAGTTAGCTAAAATGGGAGAAGAGATTCAAATTCAATGGAACTAACCTGTAACTTTGGAGGTGAGTGTTCAGGATCGAGAAACAAAAAACGATCTTTTATGGAGACTACATGAGGAGACTACATGAGGACTATATGTGCAATTAACCCTTCTTCCTATTTCTTGTCCGTTCAAGGTTTTTCCTTGGGTTCTAAAAAAAGTCCGAATCATCTTGGTTAATCTTTCTCTTTTTTATTTTCTGAAGAAATTGGACCACTTTTAAGCTTCAAGGTCAGTATGAACCTACAAAATGGAGCAAGAGCTATGTTAGATTTTGGATTTGGTCCAACCTTCTATACCCTGTATTTTAAATTTTATACAACCTTGATAAAGGGAGATCATAATATTACATAGGATAACTCAAACAGATACAATTTCCTTTCCGATTCTAGCATACAACTTTGACTTATTTGCACTTTTAACCTCATACATTCAAGATTACATTGGTAAGGGAATTAATGTCCGGCGTGTATTCCTGCAATATTAAGACGCTAAATCAGAGATTGAATTCTAGTCTAGTAAGATTAAATCAAAGAACTGTATAATGAAAAAAAGTAAATACCATATCATTTTTTATACCTCCAATTTTAGCATTATCTCTTTCGTTGTAGTCGGAGCAGAGTTAACTATATGGAGAGCAACTGGTTTAATGAACTCTTCTTTAGCAACAGTGTCAATAAAAGCGAGCAAAGAGTTATAGTATCCATCAACATTCAGTAAACCAACCTAAAAAAAAAACTTGAGAATGAGAGTATAACAACTTTTTATTTGTGGCCAGGATTAATTAGCGGTTTTAATGAATTCCCAGTTGTGTCCATGTGATCATTTCCAGTATTTCTTCCAATGTTCCGTATCCTCCTAAAAATTGTTGTGAATTATAAAGGGTCGAAATGCAAATAGGAAAAATATGAAAGAAGAAATTCTTGATATCAAAGAATTACCAGAAAGAGCCATTGCAGCTTCACGCTTGTGCATATCAGACACAATTTTTACTTCTCCAATGGTTTCTCCAGATATCTTACATAACATACAATTTTTATTAAAATAATATCCACTCATAGTAACACTAAATCAAATTAGATTTACAACAATAAGGAACATAAATCAGTTACCTGTGTCCATTAATTAAACTTTTTAATTACAAAAAGGAACAAAATGTTGGTATAAGCTAAAACAAATGTTAATAAATCTGCTATTGATTGTGAACTACGCCATAAAAACGTTTGCTTCCATCAAGTAGAGAGCAATAACATATTTAGAGAGTAATCATCATTTTCACTGGTAAGTTGCATCAAAGTCCCTGCATTATCCAAATGCATTATTTAAATAGGCAAATATACTATGGGTAATTGAAATCATACCATAAGTTTTGGAAAACCATAACTTCATTTGATTGGTTCAAAGTATTTAATTCTTAGTGTTAGAAGATACTAACCTGCTGCATCAGCTACAGAGCAATGCCGACACTGGTGCGATCGAAGAGAACAGCTAATAGCAAAACACCGATTTATATGATCTTCATACGCAATCCCCCTTTTCTCCAATTCTAGAAGCAAATTTGTGGTTTCGAGAGGAGAGTGAATGAGGGTTTTTCTATAGCAGAACAAAGAAGGTCGCGATGGTGGTGTGGGAAGGTTGAATCGGAGATGGACCTGTAGGATGGATGATGGTGGTGGGAGGAATGGTGGAGAATGGTTCGAGCGGCGGATAGCGGCGGTTGTCTTGTGAAGGAGAACGACTCTCGTAGTGGGAAGGTTGAGGGTTTCGAGAGGAGAGTGAATGAGGGTTTTTGTTTTTTTTTTTGTTTTTATACATGTTGTGTATTAAAATAATAATAATAATAATAAGTGGGGACAGAATCGATCCTAGCCACTACTTATCTTTTGCCAGAATCGATCCTGGCCACCACTTATGTTTTTCCAGAATCGATCCTGGCCACCACTTAAGTGGGTAAATCAGGACCGTAGGAAAAACTTCGAAATATAATATAGATATATATATATATATATATATATATATATATACACAAAAGACGGTCAAGATTTGTGGAGCCCCTTAATTCACTTCTTTGCATTAATTGCATCAATATCTTTTGACTAATCATAAAACTTAATTTTCCATTATCCCACTCTATTAGACATATGAAGGTTCTGTTTTTTTTTTTGGGTTCCAGAAGAGGTCACGAATGACCGAAAGCGCAAGCTTCCTATTTATTGCCTATCTAGAACCACTCTCGGCACGGCCCACCCACACCGATCCTTGGTAACAAACCCCAAAATCCTTCCGGGGGGTCTCTAAGCGACACTGAACTTCCATCACTATTCGATCCCATCTTCGCTAACTAGTCCGCGCATCTATTTGTCTCCCTATAGCACCATACTAGCTCAAAATGCTCCCTCGATGAAAGAATATCTTGACAAGCATTCACGATATCGTTTGAGAACCCTCTTAAGTTCGCACCGCCCTTCACTAGCGCGTGCAACTCACACGAGTCGGTCTCAATGACTAAGGATGTGAACCCTTTACACAAAGCCATATGCAAGCCAAAATGTAATGCAAGAACTTCCGCCTAGAAGGTTCCGTTTTCGATTCAATATATATATATATTATATATATATATATGAAGTAATTGTATATTATATATAAAGACGAATTAATTATATATCATATATAAAGAAACATAATTATATATACAATAATTATATATAAAAACAAATCAAATAGGTCATCAAAATAAATGTCTTTCGTATTTGAAACAAAGGCGGTCATTCAACATACATTTTTAAATGGTCCACATTATTTATATAAAAGACGATCAAGATTGTTTGTAACACATTAATTCACTCTTTCGTATTATTGTATTAATTATTTTTTACTAATAAAAAATTTAATTATCTCTTATCCTACTCCATTAAACATTAAAAATGTCGTGTTTGGTCCAATATATGTATATATATATATATATATATATATATATATATATATATATATATATATATATATATATAAACAAATTAATTATATTATATATATAAACATAATTAATTATGTATAGAGATGAATTAATATATTATATATAGAGAAACAAATTAATTATATATAGAAACAAAATAGGTCATCACAATAAATGTCTTTTCGTGTTTGAAGCAAAGGCAGTCATTGAATGACTGCATTTGCTTAAAACATGCATTAACGGTTATCGAAAGACCTCTTTTCTTTGTTAATCAACTGTTAAGGAAAAACAGTCATTGAATGATCGTCGTTCAAAGAGCCGGTGGTCGAACCACGACCAGAGTGCCAGACTCCAAATTACTTTCAAATGGGTGTTTGTTTGCATACTTTTTAGGCAAAAAATGATATGCTTATAAAACCTCATTTTTTGAAAGTTATAAGTCCGAGAAATATAGTGTATGCATATTTTTTATAAACAAGTCTAAATCGACCCTCAACAATCGATGGTCAATTTTATTCTCGAAAATCATACATTTATCTACGGGAGATCACGGATCGGTTTTACCCGGTTTTGAGGTTAGGCTAAACCAAGGGTAATATATTTCGGTTTAAGGAATTGCTTGGGTAACCCAAGGGTAGGGTAAAAGAAAGTTCATCCTCGGGTTAATTCGGGTTACTCTTCGGTTACCTTCGGTTTACCCGCGTTAGTCAACATTAGTCAATTTTTTTTAACGCATAAAAAAGTTTATAATAATGACAAAATCTGAAAAAACCGGTACTATTATATCTCTTAAGATCAAAGTTACAATTTTGACATTACAAATCAAGAAGTAGTGAATCGAATACTTCAAAATAAGTTATGCATGTTTGAAATATTCAAGAAGCCAAATGAAAAGATTCCTCTAATATGCATGTTTTGTATTTCTTTTTATATTATACGGTTTTTCGGTTTGGGTATACCCAACCCAATAGCTTGGTAATATATAGGTAAAATATATGGACCCGAAAAATCATAAGGTAACCCGATGGATAAGGTTGACCTTGGTAAAATTAACATATATTTTGGATCGGTTTGGTTAAAATTAACTCGGTTTTTCGGGTTTGTTACAATTTCTGTCATGGTCTTTAGTTTCGAAAGCATAGATCTACCAAAAAATGAGGGATCCATGTCTAACTATCGAGGCAAGAACCACAAAAGAGATAACAAATAAACAAAATAAGAGGAGGCACTAACTTAGACATGCAAGAATCTCATTAATTAACAAATAATCAACTCTACAATTCAGAAAGTTGAGCAATAGCCCTACATAGTGGATATGAAAGAAATCTCGGATTCAACTGGTCCATATCTATCTATAGGTACACCTATTCACTTTGTGAGTAAATCACGCAAACTTTATACACACTAAACACTTCACTTTTAATATATCGTTTCTGCAAACACCATAACATTTAGAAGGCTTATTTCCTCGGTTAAGAACGAATCTGATCCTCAGAGAGTCAATGGGAGTCTTCCTCTCTTTGGTGAACTGACATGATTCTTGCAACTTACATTCAAAAGATAAGTACAAGATATTGTTGAGCAAAAATTTGAAAAATCAAACACATATTAGTCTCCCCAAATACCTCAGCAAATTAAAGTATAGCAAATACATTATCAAGGGAACTACATAGGTCCAAGACCCATTGATACATGGATAAAGAAGCTCAGATCAACCAATAAAGTTCTCAACTTGGGAAGTCCTCCTTTGAAACTATCACTAAGGTTCAAACCATCCTCCTTGCTTGCAAAATGATGTCTCTATATATTTGGATTGATACATCAACATGTATGAGCTACACATGGAGTGGATGTTGTCTCCTACAGTGTGATAAAATAAGCTACTAATTCAACACCCTTAGAGAGCTAACCAACCGAAAGTGTACGGATCGTTGACTAGTAATAAAAGTAAGTATTAAGAGTTATCATCTACACAATGAACATGTTTCTTAATCTTAATATCGTGTTTTTAGGAAGTTTAGACAACTTAGTTATTAGGATTAAAAGACAGAAATTGAAGATATATTTTCTTGGTTTTTATGATTAAAGACTAAAGTGCAAATAAATATAAACTAAACTAATTAAATAATAAAGAAAATAAACTAACTAAGACAAATAGGTATGAGAGATATAACTCAAGTTTGTAAGTATTCCCCTATAGTACTGATTCAACTATTCTAGTTATGGGGGAAAATTAGGTCTTTTGCTAAACGAGCTTCTAACTTCCGTCAGGGTAGCTTAGAAGGCTTCCTAGGAAAAACTAGATTACTCGGGCGAGGGGATTCTACATAAAAGACCTGCTCTAACTGTAATTACCCTATATGATTATCCGGCTATTCAAACCCGTTATCACTAACGTACACCGGCCAGACGTTAATGAACTAACTATATTCCCAACCCCCCTCCTGTTAGGGTGACAATCTAGGGCACTAAGGTCAATCTATATTTTATTAGGATACATAAATCTAGATTAAATCAAATTATAAACATCTATAATCAATAACCAGATTCAGTTAAATGTAAGGTGGTCCCAAATAACATAATAATCTTCAAAACAATATTCAAGGTTCATACATAATCGTAAAATTAAGCTAAAGAAGAATTAGTTCATACTCAAAGCAATAAAATCAATGGATAAAAGTAATAGAATCATGATTAGGGAAAAAACATAATACTAATTTACCCTAAGATCGATGGTGGAATGGTGTAGAAGTGGTGTAGTGGGGCTCCAGTTTCTATCTTCTTCTCTTCCGTCGTGTGTTAACTATGTGGAATCGATGGGGGCCCTTTTCTAATGATAAAACAGATATATATTTATATATATACATACATATATGCCATCATGTTTTTGGTGTTATTCGCCCCATTTAAAGGGCCCAAGTCAACCCAAAAATGCTTTACAAAAGGAGTGGACTAGTTCGAGCCACGGTAGCTGGAGTGTTTTTAGAATGAGTTGCAGCAAAACAAAAAGTAAAAGATATAATTGTTAATTGGATTTTTAATGAAGTACTAGAATGAAATTAAAGTAAAATAATTATAAATTAACTAAATGAATAAGAATGCAAATACTAAGAATGAGATGAGAGAAGTATAGCTTGAGAACTCGCAAGTAACCCCCACTAGTATTGATTCAACGTTTATTGTTTAAGGGTGAATTAGGAAATATGCAATAGACGGACTTCCAAACTCTTCCTAACTCCCTTCTGGATAGCTTAGAAAACTACCTAACACCATTGGAGACCTCTTGTAAGTTACCTCTAAGTGAATGCTCAGTGTTAAAATGTCTTGTCATATTGTCTATATGACTAGTCAAGCCCGTTAGGGACACTAACGCACACCAGACGCTTATGTACCATTTTCTGTAACCCGAACCCCCTTATGGGAAAAAAATCCTAATTACGAAGGGAAAACCTATACTTATACATATTAAGGGGTGAAAATTGAACTAAAATACATAATCAAAGCACAACAACTACCAAATCATTTCAACATTATACTCCTGATTTGTATAAAAACATAAATTCAATCCTAGGGTATACATATATCGACTCTCAAGCTATAAGAAGGTTTATTTCATAATTAAATAATGGAAATTAACAACAAAAAGTTTAATATTTATATTCATAATGAGAAAAAAATAAAATTACACTAAAAATTGCTGAAAGATGATGATGAATAGGTGGGGAATAACTTGTAATGCTTCTGTTCTTCTTCTCCATGCATTAATGGTTGCTCTCCAAGCGTTCTAATATTCTGCAACCCTTCATTTGATCTTTAGAATATGATATTTACTATTTCCAAAAAAAATTGAAGTTGCAGGCTCCATTTAAATGGCCCAAATCAACCTAAAACATTTCTAAGGGCATGCAAACTGGTTCGAACCACGACAACTACAAATTAAATAGCTATTTCATCCTAACTATAAATTACAAATCGTCACCTCTCATGCACTCTTAACTTGAACTTTTCCATTAGACCAAATGTCTTATCCACAAGCTTAGACGATTGAGCGTGCTGGCTCTCATAAGTCGATTTCCAAGTCTTGTCGGTAAATACTCTAACCGTCCAAAAGTGGTTGAATTATCCTCTAAAACCGTGACTTGGGGTTAATATTTCCTACGTGACTTCTTATCATCGTCTCGGGGTCTTGAATCATCCAAGTACATAAAAGTTTCACATTTAATACACATTTAGCGCACAAAAGCTCTAAAAGTAGCATAAAAGCTGAAACAGTATAAGAAATCATAAAACGTCAAACATAAGGGAAAATACATCAACTAAGTCCTAAATACCCGCAAAATTGTCTCTCTTGATAAAATTATTCTATCACATAAAACGAGATATCAATGCACCTAGAATAGTCCCACAAAAAATATGCACGCCTCCTAATGCATACCTCGTGGTAAATCAGAACTAGGTTTGCCATGTTAAGGGAGGGATTTGAACCTTGTACCTCTCGTTAAAACCCATAAAGTACATAAAAAAGTAACAAGGTCCTGGCCAGTTGAGCTAGCCCAACTGGTTTTGTTGTATCCTATTACTTTTACTCTATGCAATCAACGCTCGTCGGACTGTGTACTATGGATGTAGAACACTGTGACTCCTAAGGATTACTTCCTATACGGAAATAATGAATGATAAATCTATGTGTGTTGAATTTTCCGTCTCGACGTACATGTATATTATACCTATTTAGTTACTAATAAATATATTTAATGTTTTGTATTCAGATTTAACATTAGTCTGTATAGCTCTACTTTGAATTCATATTCAAGGTATATGGAACTTGGTGTGATCGATTTTTAGAGTTTTGTAGACATAGGATATGTCTATAAGGAAACTCAACCTATTAACAAAGGAGTAATTAAGGCCCTAGTGGTTCTTTGAAGAAACTCATGGATAATAACTTTTGTATTTTATGCTCAAACCTTGATGGTAGTGGATTCAAATGGTTCTCGGACAATTGACCCATGAGCTACCGGTAATCTTTGAGATTCAATGCATGGGTTTTAGGTGACCAAAAGATTAAGGAGAATTCAAGCTAAGAGTAAAAAATGGAGCCACAATCTAGAACCGTGCGCATGGGAATATCTTGTTAGTATTCAATGAGTGCATGTCTAAACTGGATATGTTCCAAACATGAGACAAAGCATGTATTTGTTTCCATGTTTATCGAATTTGGATATTCAATTAGTTTTAACAACGCGGTGTCTATTCATAGAAATGTACTTCTTGTCTATTCTAGCACTACAAGCAACTCATTTGTCTTGCACCCTACTATAAATGTATTGCACAATATGGAAACACACACCAAAACAAGATAAATGTTGCTCAAAGGAATAAAACATTCTTGTGGCATCTGAGACTGGGACACATTAATTCTAAAATAATTTCAGAATTTGGTAAGGAGTATACTAATCAGTCCATAAGATCTCGATCAATTCCCACAATGTAAATCTTGTCTAAAAGGTAAATAATAAAACGGTCTTTCCCTGTGACAGACATAGATCACCGAATGATTTGGAACTGATAAGCACCTATGTTTGTGGAACAATGAGCAAGCCCGCTCGTTGTGAATATCAATACTTCATCAACTCCACTGATTATACTCAAGATATGGTTGCCTTTACTTGATTCACTAAAAGTCTAAATCATTTGAAAAGTTCAAACACTTCAAGGCCAAGGTGGAGCTTAAGCTGCACTTTGGTCTGATCTGAGAGAAGAATATCTTTAAGAAAATTCATAGACTTTCTCACACACCATGGGATTATAACGTAGCTTACTATGTCAAGTGCATCCTACAAAAATGGTGTATCCGAGAGAAGAAATATGACTCTTTTAGACAGGGTTAGATCCATGATGGCTGACGCAACACTTCCCACGATGTTTTAGGGATACGCCCTAGAAACAACATCTTATATACTTATACAATTACCTTCAAAATCAGTATCTATGACACCCCCAAGAAATGTGGAATGGAAGGAAAACTAGTTCCAAACACTTCCACATTTAGGGATGCCAATCATATGTACTAAGTAACAGTGTTACTAAACTAGAACCACAATCTAGGCTGTGTTATGTTATCAGGTATCCGAGGAATCCAGAGGTGCAATATTCTATCATCCCATGGAGCACAAAATGTTGTTAGCATCAACGCTAGATACTTAGAAATGAATATTTAATCTAAACTAAGCCTTGTTATTTTAATAGATTACTCAAAACCCAGTTTTTGATAACACGTCACAAGAGGTTGAAACACATCAACCCACTCAACCGTCGGTGCCTCATTATAGTGGGAGATTATCCAGACAACCAAGTCGTTATTCGATGATCTCATCACAATTAACTGTGAATATTAGGAGAATACCATTTGCTATGAAGAGGTAGTTACAAATGATGATGTTGGCCACTGGAAAATATCAACGAAAAATCAAGATTAAGTCCACGCATTCGAATTACGTATGGGATCTTGTAGTTGAACCAAAAGGTATAAAACCCCTTGGATAAGTGGATATACAAGCAATAGAAAGGTGGTGACGGGAAATTAGAAACCTACAAATCCAGATTGGTTGCAAAGGCATATACGTAGAAGGATGACGTCCATTACGATGAGACATTTTCTCTTGTTGTAATGCTCGAATCATCCGGATATACTGTCCATCACGTGTCACTACGACTACGAGATATGGAATGGATATCAAGACATCTTTCCTAAACAGAACTCTTGGCGGGAGCTTATATATATGTAGTTTAAATTAATATAGATATACTTGAGAAATTATTACAACCATCTAAAACCAAAATCCTCCTAGAACATCTAGATAGACTATCATCCAACCAATTAAGGGAACAAGGGATAAGATGAATACATGTTTTAGATTATAGAGTGATCCACATAGAAGATGGTAGAATTTTTAGTATGAAGACCACTATTGAAAATAGGCCTAGTTGTTAAGTGTCTTGTTTTGAATTATTTTTAGGATATATATGGTATGTGCCTATAATTTCTCTTCTTTGATCTCACTCATTTGTATTGTTTCTCCTTTGTTTCGGTGAAAGTTAACCCGTCTGACAAAAAAATTAGCACCCAAAAGCCTATTACAACACTTACGAGAATCAAATCATACTTTCATCCAACTCATATATAGTATTTTTTCCTACGAGCGACTTTTTTTCTTCACCAACTGTATAATTATTTATGCCATTCCAGACCAATATTCCTTTGAGTACTTGAGAAGGATAGTACTAGAGAAACAATTGCAACCATTTGAAACCAAAGTCTTCTTAGAATATCTAGATACATTATCATCCAACTGATTAATGAAACGAGACTCAAAAGCATATATTTAAAATCAAACTCGTATATATGTTTTTCCTTTTAAAAGTAAGAGTGTAAGACCAACAAAAAAATAAATAATCTTTAAAAACGCTAGAAGGAGGGGTCGAACCTCCGGCCTTGTGGTTAACAGCCACACGCTCTAACCAACTGAGCTATTCCAGCAACATGGCCTAAATAATTGTGATATTGTCTATATTTAGGGCTACAAATCAGTCGATACTCTCATCAAGGGCTCAGGTTTAAATTCATTAAAGATTCGTTTGATTTTATCTAATTATTTAAAGAATCCAAGCTCAAGATTTAAATTCAGGCTCGTTTAGTAAATTAGTCAAAATCAAAATTATATAAGTTTGACTCGTAAAACTCGTGAACAATTTCGCAAAGGTTCTTCAAAAGCTTGTTAGTAGGATTAGTAAATATATTCAATTAAAAATTATCAGTATATATACAAAAATGTAAAAATTACGTAAAACTTTTGCTTATTTAATTAATCATAAATAAAGTAGTCTATATCTAGATGTAATTTTTTTTTGTTTTCTTTACGTCAAATTATGTTATATGTTATATATTAGTTATACTCAGTTTCATTTTAAATAACTGAAAGTTCACCAAAAGAATGATATATATTATAAAAAAATAAACGAGCCTGAAATGCGCCTTAAACAAACCAAGACAATTCGAGCTCAATTTTGGAAAAAATTAACGATTCAAACCCAAGCTTGAATATTAAGGCTTGTTCAAAATCAAGCTCAATTCAAACTCACTAAAATATTATCAAACCAAACTCAAGATAGATAAAGTTTGGCTTGGCTCAGTTTGTTTGCAATCCTAGACACACTTACTATATGAGTCAACTTCGATCATTACCGAGAGCATGTGCGTAGTACCTCGGTTTTTTATTCTTGTCGTTGATCCATCTTTATTGACTGATTGGCAGAATGGTTCATATGAAACATCACTATTTTAAATAGAGTCTAGTTACAACAAAAAAAAATAGAGTCTAGGTATTTTGTATTTTGTTTTTAGGATTTTTGGTATGTGTCTATACTCTGGGTATAGTGAGAGGCCTAGTGTAAGATATTAGAGTATGGATATCAGTCCCAAGTTTGATTTTCTTATGTAGGCTGAGCTCGATGTCGATACTCTTTCGTGCTTGGTGGCATACTTTTGTCATATCATGAGGGTTCATAATGTTCACAAATTTGAAGTGAGACATGAGATGCAGATACCCATAAAGGTCAATAAGTAAAGTCTTCATCAAATTCCCTCACTAAAGTGGCTATTGTCTCTAATCTAGTCTCCCATGCTTGCTTGCCAGTCATAACAACAATAGAGACTTCTCACTTGATTGGAAAATCACCCTTACTTTCCCGTAAATCCTTAAAAAGAAGTTGGGGATTGTTCTAAATGGTGAACAGAGGCCGTAGGAAAATGATGCAATTTATCCAAGACTGTATTCACAGTTTGACAGATAGGAAGAGATCCCTCATCGACAAACAAAAATAGATCATTGTGTGGGCCACCATTCTCAATGACCGAGGATACTAGAATAGAAGAGTATGTCGACGTTTTCTAGAAGAGTGAAATAAGATGCTTTACCTAAGAGAGAGAGGGGGTGTATAACTATCTAGAGGCTTCCGAGTACTATAGTCAGCTTGCAACACATCACAGAATTTATCATAAATTATGAGTGTAAAGTAGAAAGATTGGCACACTTTCATAACACTTAATAGTTGTAAGGCCACAGTGCTTTAGAAATTGTCGCCTAGGCGTCAACTTTTCCCCTCAGCCGCCTACACCTAGAAAAATACTAGGCATTTTTTTCTAGCGCCTTATTCGTCGAGAAAAGGATGCCTAGTCTGTATAGGCATCGATTAACGGCAAAACATGGTCGCCTAGACCCTCTTTTTATTTTATTTTACCCTTCAGAATCCTTGAACTGATATTATAACTTAAATTTTAGTATTTTTATATTTATTATAGCGTTGTTAGAAGTATTTTATGACTTAAATAGTTAAAATTATTATAAATACTTCATATATATTACTAAATATACGAAATTATATAGCAGGATTCTAAACAACCTAATCTCGCCTAGGCCGTGTATAATCCCGCCTGAGCGCTAGGCCCTGGTTGACTGTCTAGGCCGCAAAACTTTGTCCAACAACATAGGATACAAGTAGTGTTTGAAGAGAAAGATACCCCAAAGGAGAATGAGTATACGCAAGAGGTCGGAATGGGGGATGTTTTTAAACAATATTTTAATCGAACCACTATTAAGAGTATTTGATTCATGATCATTAGATTTGGATGAGTTATATCCTCTCCATATCCTGTCAAGCCTGCCATTAAAAAAGCCCATGCAACTTCTGTTAGCATTGGACCTTGAGTCAAATTGAACGTGTCATGTGAACCGGGATTCATGTTATAAGGGTCCAATCTAGGGAAGCAAGAACGAGAAAATAAGATCGAAATGAGAAGTCGTTACAGATGTTAGTAAGTTTCACATTTCTAGAAAGACCACATATTTGTTCATTTGGCGAGTTTGGAAGGAAATCATAAATAGGCTCTACCAAGGATCGTCAAGCATCTGGCTTGTTTCCACTCATTGAAGATTCTATACACAAAAGGTCAACATGGGATACCACAAGTCTGCTCGAAACATGTCAATTACTAATCCATTCGTGCTTCCCTCTCAAATGGCTTTTGCTAGCCACTAGAGCAAGTAAGAGAACCTTGAGTGAATGAACTTAATGAACCACATACTTTTACCGGATTCGACACATTTATATTTGTATAGCTTTCTTACACTCATTTGTAATATTTCAGATGATTGTAATCGTTTATCTAGTGTATCTATTTTAAATGTTTGCCGAACTCTTAAGGGTGAAGTAATGACGCATATTAGAAATTTAAATTTGTTTCAGGTCAACTCCACTACTTACAGGGATTAAATTAGATATTTTATTTATGATATTCTTATTTAATAGGTATATACAACTTAGATAATAAAGTCTTAGGGTCTGTTTGGATTGATAATATTGAAAAGAAAAGAAAGGAAAGGAAGTGATTTTTAATATTTTCTATTGTTTGTATTGGAGAATTTTTGAAAGGAAAAGTAATTTGGGTGATCACTTAGAAACCACATTTTATATGCACTCCAAATCGGGATCAAATGGATAGAAACGATTTCATAAATAACTAACATGTAAAAATTAACTTTGGCATCTTACAAACAATGATAAAAATTAATATGTTATTATATTTATATATTTATATATTTATATATTTATCTTTTTTACAATCTAAACAAAAAATATTCAAAATCTTTTATGAATTTTTTCTTATCAAAATTTTCTAATCCAAACAAAAAATTTATTTTCCTTGCATTTCTTTTATAATTTTTCTTTCCATTTCTTTTATTATTTTTTCCCTCCTGAATACCAACATACCCTTAGGTACAGAACGTCTACGATGCGATCCTTAAGCCCTCTTTTCATACTTTGATTATTTTTTGCTCTCTATATTTTTCATTATGTGTTTTTATTAACGGATGAACTAATTCCTATAACTTAGGATGATATGAGTATACGCAAGTGGGTGAATTGAGGGTATATATAGCAATATTAGTATAAGGGATGTAGAAGCATAAATATATATCTCGTGTGTTAAATAATTGTAAGGTTTTAGAAGGGGTGAATATGACACTAATAAGAATTATTACTAATTAGAAACTTTTATAATAAATAATAATAATATAAGTCAAAAACTCTTTGAGGAAACACACAAAACACTAGGTGGATAGTAATCAAGAAATTATTAGTTTACAAAAAATTAAGGCATCTATATCACAACATAAAGTACAAAGTGTAGGTATAGAAATTAAACAATCATTTGAGTTGGTTCGGTGTCCCTCCACCACTACCTAAGATAGCCACCTTAGGATTTTGAGCTCATCCACTAAGATTCTCATTTTGCTTAATGGTGAAAAACAAAACCGATATATGGTGGTTTTTATGGGCTCTAAAACAACCTATATACCGTAATATTTATTGGGCTCAGTCACAACCCTAAGCGTGATTATTTACGGGCTCAACCACAAAAAATAAACCGAGACTTTTACCGTGATAAGGTACAACCTAAGTGATATATTTGCTAGGCTCAATCTTAACCTTGAACCAACTCTTCTCTAATATAGAGCAAGAGAAACCCTTGTGATTGTTTGATTATTATAATAGACACAAATGAATCCTAGAGTGTAGATAAGAAAATAAAACTTGTTGACTCCTTGATAAGTAAATCGAAAATGATGATTGGGGATAATCTTCTCTTGAGTATATGGTATATTGATGCTTAATTGACTCCTTCTTAAGTTGATTTAACAATGAAGATAGATTTCCTCCTCTTGGGTGGATATGAAAATTATGATTATCAAGCTTTGATTATGATAAGAAGATGAAGATTTAAGTGATTTATAGATATTGATTTAATTCTTGAAGATGACGGTATTTGATGATGATCAATAGTGTAATGAATGCTTCCTTGTGAGAGGTATTTATATTCCATTAAGATCCCAACGGTTTGTAAATAAAAAAATCTGGCTCAAGCAAAATCGGCATCCCATTTATTTGTTATCCAATTTGGGTTGAGTCGGAACATCTTTTGAGTGTAAACTCAAGCTCTAGGGAGACTCGCTGATGGCTAGTAAAGAGAGAGCCAAAAGCTCACTCTACATTATCCAAATATATGATCATACCGTCCCTAAGCCGACATTACAACCTTAAAGAGCTTATGATTTTTTACTATGTGATCTAGGAGCGATTGGACCAATAGAGAGTATGAGATGGACCATTAAATGCTATGTTAGGATCGATAAACATCTTATAGCCACCATATCGAACTAAGAGAAAAATCTATCTTTCATGCATTGCAAATCTAATCTAATCTTGAACTTAACCTATGTTGATTGCTTATGTGATAATGTTATACATATGATTTAGTTTGTAGATATTATTACATGAAACTTCTAGGTAGTTGTTTTAGGATTATTCTTTACATTTTTCTTCTCCCATGCTTATTTGACTTTAGATGCTATTATGAAACTTCCATACTATTATCATTTCTTATTTTGTCGGGACAACAAAACTTTGAGTTGGGGGTTTTGATGTCTATATATTTGTGATAGACTAATCTAGTCACGAGACATCAATTTAGGTTCATTATGTGCTTAGCTGAGAGATTTTTCCCAGTTATTTGATATATTTTCGTTTCTTGTCTAGTTTTGGAGAATTATTACTTTTAGAGCTATTTGGGCATAGTTTGTATGAATCTCTTAGGTACATGGATGATATTAGATGCCAAATCATGACTAATAAGTCAAGTAAAGGAGATCAATTATAAAAGCAAGAGTTAAAGGACGGAAAAACCATTTTTAGAAAGTGAGACAGTTGTCGGCCAGATTTAGAAAGTTAATTGTTCGAGACTCCACATGAGATTTACAAATATTCTAGAGGATACCTTTGAAATCCAGCTAATATTGTGAGTTAGTAACGCATGACCGCTGACGGTTCATGATTTGAAGCTGAAACGAAGAAGTTATTAATGTTACAGGTGGCGTGACTCGAACATGTCCACTCTTGAAGGAAAACGTCTTGGGTTGGATTAGGTCACTTAGAAGAAACTCATGACCCATAAAATGTTTTGAACCTATAAATATCAAAATTTAACATTTGAACATGTCCTTGCCAGCCATACATCAGTTTTTATAGTGAAATTCAGCCAGTGAGAGGAGAAAGTCAACCTAGAGGGGGAAGTTATAAAACTGGAGCATCATATCACCAATTCTGCATCTTTCCACCGCATCATCAGGGTAATTAGCTTTAGACTTTTGGATTAACCATGTTTCTTAACTTTTTATTCTTTATTTTTACTTCATTAACTATGCACTAAATTTACCATAGCCTGGGTTTGCAATATGTATATCACCTGATTACAGTTATGTTATTTTATGTTATTTGGAAATTCTTTCAATTGAGTTGAACATTTAAATTATGACTGTGTATGAATTATATTGATTTATGCTTTTTAGAGATGGTACGCCTCTAGATTGGCCTAAGATCCTACACTGTCACCTAGGGACCAAAACGTTTCATACTCGTCTAGTGTGCGGTAGTGATCCTGAAGGACTTGCCTAACTAAATAGTCAATAGGGTTAGTTTTTACCCTCAATGATTGCATAGGGCCCACTTACCCAAAACCCCTAATAGTGTTGAGGTTGCCTTTTAAGCTATCCTAACAGGATTCAGAAGGATTATAGAATTTCGACCGGTTTTATTAGCTTAATTCGTCCTTATAACTAGAATAACAATTAAGTAGGACAGGTTTGTACTTGCAAAACTAAGCTATCTTCTCTCTCATTTTCTCTCATTCTTATTAGTCTTATCTTATTGCATGTGTGTTTAATTTTGTAATTGCATTCGTAGATAATTATTCAAAAACAAAGCAAACGTTTATTTTATTTCTGTCTTTTAATTTAAACATTTAAAATCATCTATACTATTATTGAACACAAGTTCGAAACTAACTACCTAAATTTCTAAAGAACAAATTTTATTTTACTTACTTATTACTTAGACTGATGCATACACTTGCGGAGAATTAATCCTATTTTCTCAAGATGTGTATGTTTTGTATCATTATTTTACTGGTTTGGCTTTGTAAGAATGTTGTGTCATCCTATGATATAAAAAAGTGTCCAATTGAAACCAGACGACTAAAAGATATAACATATAAATTTTAATTTTATTATTGTACCTACATAGTGGCTGGTTGGGTGGATATTCTTTTCCATTATTTAATCTTCACAATTTATTATAAAGAGGCAACACCCAATTAATTACGTAGAAAAGGTAAGTATTCCTAATTAATTGCAACTTCGACTTAATTCTTAATTAAGCACAAAATATTATTCAATTACCAAACTATCCTTCCATCTATTATTAATTACTTTAATTATATATTAAATTAATTCTAATTTTTTTTACGAAATTTTTTTTCAAACATTTTTTTTACGAAATTTTTTTTTGCAATTTTTTTTTCAAATTTTTTTTTCGAAATTTTGTTCCATGAATACACAAATTTGAGTTTTATGTGTTCCATGAATACACATATCTGAAATTTGTGCGGTCCAAGAATACACAAATCTAAGATTTGTGTGTTCCAGGAATACACAGGATTGGAACAAACAAAATCAAGTTTTGTGTATTCCAGTAATACATAAATTCGAGTTTTATGTGTTCCATGAATACACAAATTTGAGTTTTATGTGTTCCAGGAATACACATGATTGGAACAAACAAAATCAAGTTTTGTGTATTCCAGTAATACATAAATTCGAGTTTTATTTGTTACATGAATACACAAATTTGAGTTTTATGTGTTCCACGAATACACAAATTTGAGTTTTATGTGTTCCATGAATTCAGATATCTGAAATTTGTGTCTTCCAAGAATACACAAATCTGATATTTGTGTGTTACAGGAATACAAAAATCTGAGATTTGTGTGTTCCAGGAATGCACAGAATTGAAACAAATAAAATCAAGTTTTGTGTATTCTAGGAATTCATAAATCCGAGTTTTATGTGTTCCATGAATGCACAAATTTGAGTTTTATCTGTTCCATGAATACACAAATCTGAGATTTATGCGTTCCAAAAATACACAATTCTGAGTTTTGTGTGTTCAACGAATACACAGAATTGGTACAAACAAAATCAAGTTTTTGTGTATTCCATAATACACAATTCTGATATTTGTGCGTTCTAATATTACATAATTAAGAGATTTGTGTGTTCCACGAATACACAGTATTGGAATAAACAAAATTAAGTTTTGTATGACATGGAACACACAAAATCCTAAAACATAAGCACACAAAAAAAGTGTTCGACAAAAAGATAATATATCAAGATAGTTAAAAACGAGTAAAAAACAGGGTATATGCGATTAATAAAAGAGAAAAAAAATCAATTTTGTTAAAGAAGATAATCCTTTAGATCGATTTTATGATTTTGTGTGTTACATGAATACATAAATCTATATTTGTGTGTTATAACAACACATAAACCGGAATTTCGATTTTTTAAAAAAATTTGCGAGAAAAATGAATTCGAAAAAAAATTCTGAAAAAAAAAATTGAAAAAATAAATTTAAAATTTAAAATAATTAAAAAAATCATATAAAAACAATAATGAAAGATAAATATAATAATGTGTTCAATTAGGAATTAAGTTGATAATTTGTGAGTAAGTAAGAAGTATTTTACTTTTTTTTTTTTTTAAAATGAAAAATATAGAATTTTAATTAATTAAGAATTATCCCTATTATAAAACTTCCAATCCCATATTCCTAATTAAAATTCCTTGAATAACCTAATGTGAATATGATCAAGCAACATTAGCACCTCGCTAACGTCCACTTCCGCACATGGCTGTAACCCCAAATCTCAAATGCATTACATCACGCATGGCTATTAATTCCCTAATGGGCGGTAATACATACCTAGCCTTCCATCCTTAATTCCTTGTCTTCTATCACCTACATTTTCCTTTCTTGAAATTGTCGTAGAGTTTGGAGTCTATGCGCTGGAGCGTAGTGGAATTCTTTATTCCTATGAGAAGATCAAGTGAGTCCATACAACCTCAACACTATTTTGTGACTCAATACTAAAAGGTGAAACAAACACGGCGTTACCAACAACAGAAAGATACCAAGAATCCTAATAATTACATGTATTAATTAGATATCAACTACAAACTGAAAAATCTACCCATTCATTCAAAAAAATCACCGAGTTTCATAAGAATACGGGCCTATTAAATACAAATACATTCCCAAAAAATTTAATGAATAGACAGACAAACTTACGGAAACGGCCAAACATAGGATTACAATTACATTACATCGACGAATTGATACTATTATGGAAGATTTCAACAGTATAAGGATCGGATTAAGCAATCTTGAAAAAATTATTACAGCAAATCAGATGAAAAAGAAGAAGTAAGAGGCCAGTAAAAACCAATATTATGGCAAAAAAAAAAAAAATAGTATGAGTAACTTATATTTTTCCTGCTATATAAGTTTCTCTTTTAAACAAAAATAAATTATGTATACCTTTTCTAAGAAAATCTAAATTATTGAAATTTCTCTTAATACAGAAAAATATAAAACCCTTCCATTTCATTAGGTATCAATTATTCTTTTTCTTTTGGTGATTTTTTTATCAAAAACATATTAATAAAAATACATGTTAGTTACCTACAAAGTCTGCAACTTAACGAGTATGGCCCAAGAGGTCCAATCCAATTAAAAATTATAAATGCCTTCATCAGTCAAAACCACTTAGATGTGCTCCATAAATTCACCGTAATTGCACAACCCTCCCCTCCCCCCCCCCCCCCCCCCCCCCCCCCCCCCCACACCCCAATATTCAACAATCACCCTGATTACATGCAAGCACCTCAAGCGTTTAATTTTCAGACAACCCAAATTAAAAGTAATCTCTAATTTCTCTCTATAACTTAACAGAAGAAGGCAAATAACAACATGAGGAAAGACTGAAAGTGATTTTTGGCGGTAAAAGCACAAATGCAAAAACAAACAGAGAGAACCAAGCAGACGATAAGGGAAAATGTGTATTTTTTGTGTTTGTTATTGTTTCACGTAACCAATTTTAGTTGTATGAGTATAATACTTAATATTGTCAACAATTGTGTGGTGTGGGTTTGCATAGGGTTGTTATGTTTGAATATATATATTAGTTGATTGTGGGTTGGGTTTCACACGAATAATGGATGGTGTAATGAGACTTGATTAATATATTATTAACATTCTAAATACACAATAAGTTAATAGTACTGAGTGTATATTCTCATTCGTAACCCAATAATTGATAGTATTTAGTGTAGAAGCTGATCCGTAACCCAATAATTTATTAGAAGTAGTAAAAAAATTACAGAGTGTTGTTGAGTTATGCAGAGGTTTGTACTTTTGAAACTTGTTGTTCTTTGATTTATGTTATGTTTGGGTATGAAATTGGGTTGAAATCCCTGGTTTTGCATGTGTTTAGTCTGATATATAGGGTTAATATTTTGTTAATTGATTTGTAACCGTCTAATACCCAATATATACATATATATATATATATATATATATATATATATATATATATATATATATATATATATATATATATATATATATATATATATATATATATATATATATATATATATGCATATTGTTGTAAAATAGTAGAAAGAAAGGAAGAATAAGGTATTACTGATGGTGAAAGAGCGTACAATTACATAGCATTATAGTCCTATATATAGAGACTAAGTAACCCTAACTCTAGTCTTTATAGGCTTGACTACAAGTCCATGGGTTTGGATTGACTATCCACATATTGGGTTATAACACTCCCCCTTGGATATTCAAGTCTTTGAACTACCTCATTAAAAACCTTCATCTGAAAAACCTATTAGGACAAAACCGTGATGAAGGAAAAGAGTGTAGCGCGTGGTTGTCTCCCTCTCTTGTCAGCATCTCAGGGAAGGTCTTGAAGTCGATGCATACCTATCTTGTGTAGAAATTTCTTGAATGTAGATGTAGGTAATGCCTTTGTGAATAAATCATCCAAATTGTCACTTGAGTGAACTTGATGAACATCTATTTCACATTTCTCCTGGAGTTCATGTGTAAAGAAAAACTTTGGTGAGATGTGCTTGGTTGGGTCACCTTTGATGAAGCCTCCTCTGACTTGAGTGATACAAGTTGCATTATCTTCATATAGTATTGTCGGAATTTGTTTGTTTGTCGAAAGGTTGCGTTCTCCTTGAATATGTTGAGTCAATGATCTTAGCCAAACACGTTCTCGACTTGCCTCGTGAAGTGCAAGTATCTCAGCATGATTTGAAGATGTAGCGACAATGGTTTGTTTTGTAGAGCGCCATGAGATAGCCGTGCTCTCAAAGGTGAATAGATATCCAGTTTGCGATCTGCCTTTATGTGGGTCATATAAATACCCAGCATCTGCATAACCAATCAATTTGGGTTTATGATGTTTTGAATATAGCAATCCCATATCGTGAGTTCCACGAATATAACGAAGTATGTGTTTAATTCCATTCCAGTGTCTCATTGTTGGTGCTGAACTGTATCTTGATAATAAATTTACACTAAAAGAAATGTCTAGGAGAGTATTATTAGAAAGATACATTAATGCACCAATTTTACTAAGATATGGTACTTCTGGGCCAAGAATTTCTTCGTTATCTTCTTGTGGACGAAAAATGTCCTTTTGTGGATCTAGTGAACATACAACCATTGGTGAACTCAATGGATGAGATTCATCCATATTGAATCGCTTAAGGATTTTTTCGACATAAGCTGATTGGTGAACAAATATTCCATCTGTCAAATGTTCAATTTGTAAGCCAAGGAAAATTTTGTCTTGCCAAGATCTTTCATCTCAAATTCCTTGCATAAATAAGTTGATGCTATTGTGAGCTCTTTAGGAGTCCCTATTAGATTTAGATCATCAACGTAGACCGCAATAATAACAAATCCAGAATCAGACCTTTTTAATAAAAACACATGGACTAATGGGATTGTTGATGTAGCCTTCTTTAAGAAGGTATGTACTAAGACAATTATACCACATTCGTCCAAGTTGTTTTAATTCATACAAGGATTTTGTAATTTGATCGAGTAATTTTCCCGTGGGTATGCGCTATATGCTTCAGGCATTTTTAATCCTTGTGGAATTTTCATGAAAATGTCACTATCGAGTGATACATAGAGTTATGCAGTTACCACATCCGTCAAATGCATATGAAGTCCTTCAGTAACTACCAAGCTAAGCAAAAATCAAAGAGTAATCGTATCCCCTACATGAGAGTGTGTTTCTTCATAATCAATCTCAGGTCTCTGTGAAAAACCTGGTGCTACAAGTCGTGCCTTGTATCTTACAATCTCATTGTTTTCATTACGTTTTCGTATGAATACTCGCTTGTATCCTACAGGGCTTACATTTTCAGGGGTTTGTACTATAGGTCCAAAAACTTTTCGTTTTGCGAGTGAGTCTAATTCGGCCTGAATTGCATCTTTCCATTTTGGCCAATCATTTCTACGTTGACATTCTTGAACTGATTTTGGTTCAAGATCCTCGCTTTCATGCATTAAATCAATAGCAAATTTATATGAGAATATTTGATCACTATGGATTTTGTTTCGGTTCCATCTTATTCTTGTAGCAACATAGTTCATCGAGATCTCTTCATTATCAATATTTAAATTTTCAAGTGTTTGAGTCTCGGCTGAAATTGTCGTTTCAACTATTTCATAAATCACGTTATTTACAGGATTGTTAACAATCTCTGAGTTGCCATCTCTCTGATTTTGTCTTTCGCAGATTTTTGTCTTTGGAACCGATAGGTCTACCACGCTTTATGCGTGTATTTGACTCGTTTGCTAATCCGCTAGTTAATTGCTCTTCTGGAATATCAATTCGAATAGGAGCATTTTTAGCTGGTATATGTGACTTAGTCACTCTCCTTGTATCAGTGAATGCATCTGGAAGTTGATTAGCAACATTCTGCAAATGTATAATTTTCTGAACTTCTTGTTCAGATTGCTTTGTGCGAGGATCAAAATGAGATAAAGATGATACATTCCATGAAATTTGAGATTTTTCCAGCTTTTATTTTTCTCCTCCTAAGATTGGGAATTGAGTTTCATTAAATTGGCAATCAGCAAAACGTGTTGTAAATAGATCTCGAGTTTAAGGTTCAACATATTTTATAATTGATGGAGATTCAAAACCGATATAAATTCTCAATCTTCTTTGTGGTCTCATTTTTGTTCGTTGTGGTGGAGCGATAGGTACATGTACCACGCAACCAAAAATTCTAAAGTGGGACAAAATTGGTTCATGCCCAAGCACAAGTTGAGATGGGGAGTATTTATAATAAGATGTAGGTCTAATTCGAACCAGAGTGCAGCATGTAATATGACATGTCCCCAAACAGAACTAGGCAACTTAGTTCTCATAAGTAATGGTCTAGCAATCAACTGCAGTCTTTTAATAAAAGATTCTGCTAAACCATTTTGTGTATGTACATGTGCCACAGGATGCTCAACTGTTATCCCAATAGATACACAATAGTCATTAAAGGGTTGGGATGTAAATTCGCCTGCATTATCAAGACGGATTTTCTTGATTGTATAATCTGGAAATAGTGCACGTAATCGAATTATTTGTGCAAGAAGTTTTGAAAATGCAGTATTACGAGTTTGATAACAAACTCACATGTGACCAACATGTTGAAGCATCAATAAGAACCATAAAATATCAAAATGGTCCACAAGATGGAAAATATGCTCACAAATATCCTCTTGAATTCTCTCCAAGAAAGAAGGAGTTTCATTTATAATTTTAGTAGGGTATGGTCTGATAATTAGTTTTCCTTGAGCACAAGCAGTACACGATAATTCGTTTGGTAGGATAATTTTCTGGTTCTTTAAAGGGTGTCCATGAGAATTTCCAATAATTTTCCTAATCATTGTGGCACCCGGATGACCTAGGCGATCATGCCACAAAATAAAAATCCTTGGGTCAGATACTTTATTGGCGACCATATTATTGGATTCAATTGGATTTATATTTGTGTAATATAATCCTGAAGATAATCCTGGTAATTTTTCCAACGTTTTCTTTTTACCAGACATAAGCGATGTAATATAGAGATATTCTCAGTTATTTTCGTTCATGGTTATATGTGATACCCATTTTCTCGAATATTCTTAAGGGTCAATTACCCAAGGAGTCTTGTGAAACATCTTAGAGCCATATAGGAACCAAGTGAATTCTCTGTCCTACTTAGAGGCCTCAAAATTGACAAATACATTTACTACCCTTATAGTGTATATAAGACAAAAAAAAATTCTTCTCTCTCCTCCATTACCTTTACTCTCTCTCCTCCATTACCTTAATCTCTCTCCTCCATTACCGACCACCGACCACCGCCGACCACCGCCGGATAAAGTACTGAGCATAAAGTACTGAGTATGGAAAAAGTACTGAGCATGGAAAAAGTACTGAGCATAAAGTACTGAGCATGGAGAAGTACTGAGCATAAAGTACTGAGCGTGGAAAAATAGTTCTGAGCATGGAAAAATAGTTCTGAGCATGGAAAAATAGTTCTGAGCATAGAAAAATAATTCTGAGCATAGAAAAATAATTTTGAGCATGGGGTACTGAGTATGAAAAAAGTTACTGAGCATTACTCGTGTGCTCAACAAGTTTACTGAGTATGCTTGTATGCTCAATAAATTTACTAAGCGTTAAAAAAAAGTTGTTGAGTTTAATTATTTTCTTAATTTATATTTATTTATACGAAAAAAATAACTCAAATTATTACAAAATTGTTAAAGAAAATAAAAAAATTCAAAATTATTACAAATAAGTTATCATTAAATTAAAGATTATGCATTCAAAAATCACAAGGAGACTTTTTCTACTTCCACTTAATCATATTGCTCATTCTATTCCCTCAAATTATTCATACGCAACTGATGGCCCCACCTGAACACAATAATAATAATATATAAGAAACAAACAAACAAAAAACTCAACCAAAAAAAATCACACTACCCAATAATATACAGACTCTCATGCCATAGGCTGACCATCATTTGTAGATGAGGTTATTACTTTCTGCAGCCACCTTTTCCAATTCTTTACATTATACCTCCCAACTAAAAAACAATACTATATACCTCCAATTTCTAACTATTTTCTAACTTCATGGTTAGGTTTTTCTCTTTTTTACCCCTCCACGTGATGGGTACGGCCCGCGTAAGTTACCTATTACATTAACTCATCCCCACACGGTCCAGCCCCATATCGATATAATTAACCCCATGGGTACGGAACTATGCCACACACAAACAAACACAACTCAACACTGTAAATGGGGCTGGCCCCTACATGAATTAACGAACTAAAACACAACATATTCAACTCTGTTATTAAGAAATCCATTTACAAACCAACACAAACACAGGATATACACCAACTAAAACCAACATATTCAACTAATTAAGCAGAACAAACCAACTTATTACTAAAACTACAATACAGAGTGATGGGGCAAAGTAATGTAACCAAGTTGTTCAACTGATACAAACAAAACATTTTCTCGTAAACAACCTCTAGCGAAAAAAAAGAATCAAAAACAAAACTCAACTCATCTACATATACAACCATTGAAGATAAACAATGGTGCAACAAACAGGCTGGACCCAGCAAGCGTAACTCCAACGTGGGCTGGCCCCAGCAAGCATCATTCACAACGCTTATTGGGCTCTATTGGACTGGACCCAGTATGATAGTGTTCTTGGGCTGGCCCCATTGTGTAATTGTTTGGGCTGCACACTGAACCCGATTCTGAAATACCAAGGATTGGACCCATGAGGATAAGGAGATGCGAAGGAGATTCAAATCAGTGGCTATTGATTTCCGATTGGCTGGCCCCATTTCTTGATTTGGAGCAGTTTTTCAGATGGGGAAGGGGAGGTGGTGAGATGCTGCTGCTACTGAATATGATGGTGGTGGTGGGGTGGCGCTGGTGGTGTACCTCGGTGGTGGGGTGTGGCTGCATCTCGGTGGTTGGGTTGGTGGTGTACCTCGGTGGTGGGGTGTGGGTTGGTGGTGTAGCTTGGTGGTGGGATGGGGCTGCATCTCGGTGGTGGGATGGGGCTGCATCTCGGTGGTGGGGAAGGGGCTGCATCTCTGTGGTGGGAAGGGGCTGCATCTCGGTAAAGGGAGGGGGCTGCATCTCGGTGGTGTAGCTCGGTTGTTGGGTTGGTGGTGAGGTGTAGCTCGGTGATGGTGGTGTTGGTGGTGTAGCTTGTTGGTTGGGTTGGTGGTGTACCTCGGTGGTGGGGGTGAGGTGTATCAGAGAAGAGGGAGAGTGGGTCGGTGGTGGGGGTGAGATGTATCAGAGAAAAGGGAGAGTGGGTCGGTGGTGGGGGTGAGGTGGTGTACCTCGGTGGTGGGGGTGAGGTGTATCAGAGAAGAGGGAGAGTGGGTCGGTGGTGGGGGTGAGGTGTATCAGAGAAGAGGGAGACTGGTCGGTGGTGTGGTGTATATATAATGGAGAGGTAGGGGGTTTTTGGGTTTTTAACCCATTCTAGTTGGGCTTCCAACTAGTAGTTGGATTGGAGGAGGTAAAAAGGAAATGGGGTGAGGATATGGGCTGTTTTAAATAAATGACCCTTTGTAGATAGTTTCGACCCTGAAAGCATAAATATGAAAGAAACTAGTAAAATGATTTTTAGACTACATACATAAGATATTAAAATACTTTTATTATTGTTTTAGAAAATTAAAATAAACACCTCATTTGTAGTATGAAATTCAGACCTCTCCTATGATACATTCTCATCCTTCACAACAAGTTCCATAACCTGCGAAAAAAGAGTGAATATAGATACAAACCCACTTTCAATTTCTATATGAAAATTAAAAGAAAAAAACAATTTTGGAAACTTACGGTTGATCGAATAATACCGGGAAGACAATAATCAGCATGAGGTGTAAATACACGACCTTTCTTTACTAAGAACTTCAATATCCCGAGATCTGAAAAGAATATAACCAAATCATAAAGTCAATTAAACAATGAGAACAAATATTAAAGTAAGAGACTAATTAATGGATTACCATGTCAAACATTGAAGGTTACTTCAATTAAGAGTAGATCCACCAAGAACACAAGACCACCTCCGTGGCCATGGAGCTTTGAATCGCGGCCATGGAGCTTCAGATTCAACTCCGGCGTATTGACCAAGGCAACCGCCGCACAAGACCACCGCGACTCACTGTCGACCTCCGCGCCTCACAGTCGACCTCCGACGGCCTTCTTCTTCTCAGGCGATGCCATGGCAGTGAAGAGAAGCTTGGTGTGTGCGACTGGAGCAGGAGAGAGAAGAGAGGTTAAGATTTTAGGGTTACAGAAAACAACATTTTATAATATTCCTAAATGAAAATAGCATATATAGCAGGGGAAAAAACAAAAGAGGGTATAATAGTAAATGTGAATTTAGGTGCATAGTGTTAATTCTTTTTTGTGACCTTTAGTAACAAGAGAGAATTAGTGAAGTCTTGTTGGGTCTTAAGGGGGTGTTTTCAAGACCCTTTAAGTAATAATCTCTATTCTTAAAGCTTAGTAGGTTTCTGTTTGATCTACTAGAATATAGGGCATTGCTTATTAAAATATTTGTACCACCAGGAAGTACAATACAACTATACAAGCGTTTCCAAATCCTTCTATTAGGTCGGATGTACCAGATATGATATTGACATTTGCTTTAGAAGCTTGTAGATTAGATAAATATATTTTATTTCTTAAAATTGTATACGTTGTCGTACTGTTTGCTAGACATATTTCTCCACTATTTTTATCAAGTAAATCCATATCTCTTTAGAAAAATAAAAAAATAAAAAAAATATTGAAATAAGAAAATATTGAAATAAATAACTTTAAAATAAGTAAAATAAACTAAATTAAAGTTCAATGAAATAAAATAACCAATCAAACCAACGATAGTCCAACGTTCAAATTACAAGGAATTTAAATGAAAACAACTAAAATAAAATAAAAGCAACTAATAAAACCATCAATCACGATGAACAGATCCATCACCAATCAAGTGGGAGATATCGCCACTTGGATCCTCAAAAAAATCAGAGCAATCAATGTCTGTGATGTCTAGTTGAGGTGAATTGGCATGTTCAACATTGTTTCTTTCTACATTTTCTTTTCTTAGTGAGGCATGATAAAGATTAATAAGGTGATTAGTCGTACGACATTCATGATCCGGAGGATTATACATCCCACATTTGGTACAACCTTGACTTGAATTTTTTACGGGGCCGTTGTAAAGGTTCCTATTCCCTTGGAATTCTGGCTTTTTTACTTTGTAATTTTGATATCCACCATTAAACCAAGAATTATTCTGACCACGACCACGATTATTTCCACGTCCACGTGCATAGCCGCGACCCCTATTACGACCATAGTTATGAGCTGACATGGCATTCATTTCCGGATATACTTCTAAACCAGTGGGTCGTGATTTATGATTTTTCATCAAAAGCTCATTATTTTGTTCCGCCACAAGAAGGCGTGAAATTAGTTCGTGGTATTTTTTGAAACCTCGCTCTCGGTATTGTTGCTGTAAAAGCATATTCGAGGCATGAAAGGTAGAGAATGTTTTCTCTAGCATTTCTTCATAAAAAATCTTATGTCCACATAAGTTCAATTGAGAACTAATTTTGGATACTGCAGAATTATACTCACTTACAGATTTAAAATCTTGCAATCGGAGATGAGACCAATTATAACGAGTTTTAGGAAGTATCACTATTTTGTGGTGGTCAAATCGGTCTTTCAAGTTTTGACAAAGCTCACGCGGGTCTTTTACAGTTACATACTCAGTTTTCAGACCTTCGTGGAGGTGGTGGCGAATGAAAATCATTACCTTAGCGCGATCCTGAACGGTGGATGTATTTCCTTCTTTAATGGTATCTCCAAGGTTTTTAGCATCCAAGTGAATTTCAGCATCCAAATACCATGATAAGTAGTTTCTCCCGAAAGGTCAAGGGCAACAAATTCTAGTTTTGTGAGATTTGACATGCTGTCATGGAATAAGATAAATTTATCAGTTGTGTTATATATGAGGATATAAACATATACATTATACTATTAAAATTGGTATATTATTCATCAAAAAAATTAGAGTAAATTAACAACGAAAAAAAAACTATAGACATATGTTGGCATTTTCTATTTTGTATATAATTTATAGATTCACTTCTGATACATGAAGAATAGTGTTAAATATGTATTCGTATCAAGTCCTGGTTCACTGCATTATGACTCAATAGTATTTTACAAGATTTATATAACAAGTTTTAGTGTAGGTTAATTTTTAACATCAAATACATGGTCACAGTATATAATGCACTATACCATAAACTGATTAAAATTGAAACATAGTCAATAATTGTGCGATATAGTGCATTATTATGAAATCTAACAACAATTAATGCATATATACACATCCTGATTTGCGCAGTAATTGCTCGTTATTTGTTACATGCAGTTACATTTATAAAAAAAACTGTTAATTAATTTATACAGATTTATTGCATGAAAGCCAATATAAATCTTTATTTTGGTGGATGCATTCCCACTAAGACCATTATCTCAAAATATATTACGACAAAGCCTAATTCACTGTGGTGAACTCTTTATAATGATATTGATTCATTATTATTTTTTATTGTTAAATAAGGACTAAAATACACGCATAAAAAAATGCAGTGAGCTGCTCTTTTTTTTTTTTTTATTTAATGGTCAAAGCAACTTTTAACTTTTGACATTTGAAGATTAAGATAAGTTACATGATCTCTAACATACATATGATGCATTTATTAAAATCTAATGTTTCTCTTTATTTTTATTTTCTTTTTTGTTTTACAGTGATGACTTTTTCCTGTTTTTTCTAATCACGTGCAGGCTGCATCCATTGGATGCCAAAGCTATGTGATTTACGGAAAAGTATATTACTATTATTATAAATATCACCAAAAATTGATGATATAATAATAATGAAATCACAACAAAATTAATGATAATGAAAAAAAACCTGTTGTGTGACCGAAATAATCAAATGGCCTAAAGAAAGTATAATTGTCCAATTGTAATGACAATTGATAAAAGAATTCCTTTTTTTTTTTTGTGAATTTAAAGCAGTGATATATAAAAGTCAATATTATTTAGAATTGCTTTCAATTCACAGCAATAGTATATCAAAGTCAACATTATTTCAGAATTGCTTCACTGTGGTGAAGATATTTGAATTTCATGAAAGAAATTTGTTTGACTTTTTTTTAAACACTTCACGTGAAAGAATGAAAATCCAAAGAAAAAAAATAAAGTAATGCATTACCTAGTATTTGGAGTGGAGAGACTATTGCGTTGATAACGTGTTGTAAATAGTAGAAAGAAAGGAAGAATAGAGTATTACTGATGGTGAAAGAGCGTACAATTACAGAGCATTAGAGTCCTATATATAGAAACTAAGTAAACCTAACTCCAGTCTTCATAGACTTGACTACAAGTCCATAGACTTGGATTGACTATCCACATATTGGGTTGAGTAATGATATTTGTCACCCTTTTTGTATCACCCATTTATCACCTCCTACGTGTATGCCTACATGGACCAATGAATTGATTTCTCTATCCTATTTAATTTTTCTCTATCTTCTATTCAAGGAAATCAATACATATATATAGAAGGGTGATAAAAGGGTGACATGAAAAGGGGTGACATATATCATTACTCTATTGGGTTATAACACATATAACTTTTTTATTGCAGTTTTTGAAATTGATTATATTAAATTATTTGTAACCCAATATACTTATAATAAACGTTGTCCATATTGTGTGAATTACCCAACAAACAAATATGCAGATAACTTATTCTTTTACAAATTTTAAATTTGATTTTGTTAATTGATATGTAACCCAATTTACTAGTGATAAACACCATTGATATTGTGTGAATTACCCAACAAATGCGGATAATTCATTTTTATTGCGATTTCTAAATTTTATGTTGTTTCGTTGTTTGTGGATAACTCGGTAAGGAAAAATTCATTGAAGATCCTTCTGTGAGGCAATATGTGTAAATAAAAATACTAAAAAAATTCATCAACAGAGGAAACACAAGATTGAGTTTGAGTTATGTGATATCAATGGAGGAAGCAAAACAGACGATAGAGAGAAACTAATATGATTGAACTCTTTTCATTTAGAGTAATGGTATATACCACCCATATTCATACCACTCAAATGTCACCCAATGACGTGGCGTGAATTGGTTGGTTACAAATCTTTAATCAAATCAAGAAAATAAATATATTAACGATTTGCAACCAACCAATTCACGCCACGTCATTGGGTGACATTTGGGTGGTATATATCATTACTCTTTCATTTAGATATTGCATATATATATAGTCTTTAATTATAGGTGTTTGTTATAATATGTATAGCATTAATTATGGTCTCTTGATAATAAAGGTAAATTGATTAATAAAATCAGATTATAGATGGATATTAGTTGAATATTAATTTTAATTTAGACCTTTTAAGGAAATAAAAAATCATTGACTTATTAGGAGTGGGTTATTAGGTATTTGAACTTTTTAATCTAATAACTCTAAAAGTATTTAAATTTTAGAAACAACCCCCAATAGTTTACTTTATTAAAAATCATCTCACTAAACTAAATAATCGTAAAAAACGATCTATCTATCCTTCTACACCTAAATTACCCTTATTTCAAATATATTATTTTATATTTCATATTTAATATAGTATTTATTTATGGGTTAATACTCAATAAACCCCCTGCAGCCTTGTCCACTATCCCGTAAAAGGTACCGTCTTTTTTAAATAACAGTGAGTTCTGCAAAAATTCTCAAAACTCAAAATCTGAGTTCCAGGAATTTTTTCATAGCTCAAAACTCGAGTTCTGGGAAGTTTCCTATAACTCAAACTGCTCTTTTTATGAGCAAAAAAAAGGAAAGAACAAAATGTATGGTGCCTTTTATGGGAAAAAATGACGGTTGTGGTGAACGGGAATTAAAACTAGCGGCCATAGCCACCGGCATCACCAACAACTCGGACTATTTTTTTAATCATGTTGTAACCGCCACCACCTCTAGCCAATTTTAAAAAAAAATTGACCACCACAGTTGTCGCCATTACTCACACTAGCCATATTTTTTATAAAAAAGAGTTTGCCACCGTTGTCGTTACCACCACCTCCGGAAAATTTTGTTACTGTCAACATGAAATTCATTGGTCGAAATAAGAAATTTATTTTTTGAAATAGTGATTTCATGTTTGATTTTTTTATGTTTTGAACATGAAATTCACTATTTTGAATAATGCAATCCTTGTCGTGAACAACAGATTTAATATTTCAAACATTGAATTTCATGTTTCGAATACTGGTCCAGATGGAGATGGGTGGATATTGGAACACGATGGGTTGTACCCATGGCCCACTATGGCTTCAAGCTCGCCAGAGAATGGAACGAAGCGCAGTGGAGAAGTTATTGGGCTTCATAAGCCTTGTGAGGTCGGACCTTCAATGGTAGAGACGGAACCAGACAATGCCAGTTTTTCTTGTGTTGGAGGAGAGCGGCTTGTTCAGTGGGTCGATGGTGGAGAAGAGCAATTTTTTGCGATGTCGATGATGGAGAAGAGCGACTTCATGAAGGTTGTGGTCATGAAGATGGTGGTGGTGATGATGGTGATGAAGAGAGAGGAAGGTGGATCGGTGGGAAGGTGAGATCCGAATCGTTATGATGTTGGTGGAGATGAAGGTGATGGTGGTGAAGATGGTCATGAGGGGACCACGATGGCCAACAGTTTTCTTCTGCAAGGTGCGCCGGGAAGGTGGGATAGAGATCGTGAGGGAGGGCTGGATGTGAAGAGAGAAAGGGAGGGGGTTGCCTCTAGCAGTTTGTGGTGGTGGATGGTCAGAGAAAGGTAAGGGAGGGTGGCGATGTGGTGGGTTTTCTTGAGAGGGAGGGTTTGGTTCCCAATGGAGAAGAGAAGGGGAAGGATTGATTCGTTGCTTAGTAGGGGCTGGGGTTTGGGATTTTTAGTTTTTTCAGTAGGTTATAAAGAAATTGGGGTATTTTTGGTTTTTTTTTACCCCTTTTAGGGTTTGTTTGGATGAAGGGATGGGGAGGGAAGGGATTGTATTAAAAGATTCTAACAATCCATTCCTTTGTTTGTATTACACGGGATTGGAAGGGAAAGGTTAGTAAAGGATTCTTACAATACCTTATGTCCTTATATACTCAATCCTTCCAATTCGGTGGGATTATATGGGAGGGATTCTTTTATTACGTTGTAATGTCTAAATTACCTTTATTATTTCTTTATAAAACATTTTTATAGGGATATATGAGTCATTTAGTTATAAAAAGAATCCCTTCCTCCCATTATTCTTCTAATCTAAACACCGAATACCTATAATCCTTTAATAAAATCTCCCCTTCTTTTTCTATTCAATTTAAACAAGATCTCTTTTTTCCATTTCTTAATTATACTCTTCCTTTCTATCTATTACTAAAAAATACTTCCTTAATCTAACCAGACCCTTAGTTGAGCCCTTAACTACTAGTAGTAGGAGATAAAGATTTTTATTATAAACTTATATGTGCTTTAGGCTAATATGGGCTTGTTCCGGAGGAAAGGGCATAGTGCATAGGTCCACATAAAAGATTTGAGTAGCTCAATGATCCCAGTATGAATTTGGGTACAAATTTCGTAAGAGGTGTGCACATAAACCTAAGATCACATTACAACCCAAATAAATATATTTTTATTGCTCCGTTAGGCTATTATCATTTCCAAGTCGTGAGATACCATCACATAAGCCCAATGGCCAAATCAATCATGTGATTAACACGTGACACCCTTCAAAGAAGAAGACATTAATTAATTGTTACTTAGTACATAACTAAGTTACATTTACAAATTACAATCAAGAAGTAGGCAACCCACTCAAAAATGGTGTCTTTGAAATTCCCCTTCTCGTTTTCTCAGCCACCAAAGTCGGCCACCACCAACGCATCATTCCGATCCATCGCCACCGCATGCTCAGCCGCAGTCATTACCGGAGCAGGCATCACTGCCAGCATTTTAATTTCTCAAAACCCCAACAAGAACAATAATCCATTATCTGTCAAAAATGCTTTCAACTCTTTTTTCTCCACTACCTTAACTCCCATGTGGGGTTCTCTATCTCTATGCGATAGCTCAGCTCCGGTTACGGAATCTCGGACCGGAATGTCATTTCCGGCACTTCTGAAAGACTCTCAGCAGCTTCTTGGTGTTGGTGTTCGTAAAAAGGCTGTCTTGGGATTGAAAAACATCGATATTTACGCCTTTGGTACTCCTCTTTTCTACCTTTGATTTACTTTTTGTATTTAGTTTGATAACTAAATCAAATAAATTTCAGCTTTAAATTCTGTTTAAACAAGGATCAGACTTAGGATAATAGCTCAATTCGAATGTTTTGCTCACCTTATATTGTACAAATATTGACTCCATAAATCTTGTTTATTTGACTGGAATAATTAGATAATTCAACTATTGATCACTTAATCATTACCGTTATATTGCGCCATACTTCCGTGAGTAATGCAAAACTAGTCAAATATAATCATGTGTTTTAAAAAGTAGCAAAAATACACCTGGGTATATTTAATACTTTTTAGGACAACACGGGACCATTGATGCAATTAACCTTTTAATAAAATGAAAATAATGTTATATAAATGTGGAACTTGGTAGGTGTTTATGCTGATGATGTTGATGTGAAGAAATTTCTTAATGAGAAATATGGATCGCTTTCTGTTTCCGAGTTGAAGGAAAAAAAGGAGTTTGGAGATGATGTGATGGAAAGTGACATAAGCATGACCATAAGGCTTCAAATAGTTTATGGTAGATTAAGCATTCGATCTGTACGGAATGCTTTTGAAGAATCTGTTGGAAGTAGATTAAAGAAATTTGGTGGATCCGATAACAAAGAGTTGCTTCAAAGGTACATAAGATTTTTACATCTTCGTGTTTCTCAAATTTTAACTTAAATAAGTATGTTTGTCTCCAGGTTCACTACTTTATTCAGTGATGAATATAAGATACCTAAAGGATCAATTATAGATATATCAAGGGAACAAGGACAAATCTTGCGATTGTCAAGTAAGATGCTCATGTTTTGTTTTATTATATGTTTAATAATTATAGATCTATTACTAATAAAGAGGCATCTTTTGGACTTTGCGTAGTTGATGGGAAGGAAGTGGGAAGTATTCAGAGCAAACTGCTGTGTCGTTCTATCATTGATCTATACATTGGTGATGAACCATTTGATAAGAATGCAAAACAAGATTGTTTACTCAACTTAGCTTCTCTTTTCCAAAACTAGTTTAATACTTACTCATCATCATAAGACAAAGAAATTTGTATTTATATAATTCAGGCACTAGTTTTGCTATCTCATCATTTTGCCATAAAAGTTTCATATGTATGTAGACCACTTGTTAAAATATATTATAATAAATATAGTTTTCAACCAACTCAAACCAAATAAATTTTGCCACATAGCATGAAACATGTGATGCTTCATTTCTTTAATACTCTACTCATCTAGAATGAAGAGAAAGTAGAAATCCAAACCTAATCTAATGGAGTAGTATAATGTATTTTTTTTTTTTTTTTGGTCGAACGAAGATGAAGGTGGAGTAGTATAGTGTATGAATGAGAGACTTATAATAATAATATAAAGAAAGATATTAAATGAAATAAATTCCCAAAAGGTAAAAAAACCACAAATTGAAGAAATGTATAGAGGGGGTATGTGGTTAACAAGTTTTAATTACTTATGAGTTTCCAACCATTTACTGGGTTAGCAATCCTACTTTTTTCCATATTTCATCAAAAAAGACTTTTACAACCTCTGCTCTTCATGAAGGCTTTAAGTTGACTAAATTGGGTTTTCTTTCATCCACAAATTGGTGATGACTTGTGACTTGATTTACTATTTTACTACTTCGAGAAGCTGAATCAATCTTCTTTTGAGCTTCACTTGTTGGGCCACTTGAGTTGGGGTTGATACTAAATTGTTGTGTATTGCCAAAAGCAATGTGATGAGGAGTAGTCTGGGCTTGGGCTTGGATCAATTGTTGTTGGGCTTGGGTATGGGCTTGAAATGGAAGAGATGAAACTTGGTAGCCAGGTAAGTATTTGAGATGGGAATGAGAATGAGAAGATGGGATTTGATTATTATTATTATTATTAGTGGTGGTGGTAGTAAGAAAAGAAGAAGGATTTGAATTTGAATTTGGTAAATGGACAAAACTAACTGTTCGACCAGAGCTATCTATAACAGCAGTTCCCATAAGAGTAGAATTTGATGATGCTTGTGTACTACTACTGCTATTTGATTTCGATCCATTACGAGACTGAGATTGAGATTGAGATTGAGATTGATTATTACCTTTTTTCTCCTCGGGTAACTGGAAATTCTTGTTATTACCATTACCACCACCAGGTGCAAACTGATATGTTTGGCGACTCATATCGGGTAGTATCTGAAAACCTGATGGAGTATTTGAAGAAGCTGAACTAAAAGACAAACCAAATGCTTGAGGAGGAGGAGGCATCACTTGGTTAAACTGTTGTTTACTGTTTGACTTTTGACTTTTTTGATTACTTTCTGCTGCAGCTGCTTTTCCAGCTGAATGGTATAACGAGGCTTGTTGATGCTGATGTTGATGTTGATGCTTCTCTGATTGGTGTAACATCATTGGTGTTTGATGATGAGGATAATAAGTATTATTATTATTGGGACCCACCGTTTGATTATGAAACATTGGAGAAGTATAGTATGAACCGTTAAAGAAAGGCATCATAACAGCTCCTCCTCCTTTGTTCTGAGGTGGGCCCCCATTAGTTGTTGAGAACGATATTGGATACCCGTTATTCTGAAATATGGTCATATATGGAGAAGCTGAAGCTGCTGCAGCATTTGAAGGCATATTTGTATGAGAGAAGTTTAAAATTGGTGTTCCTGAAGAAGTTACTTGAGAAGCTCCTCCAGACTGATGATTAATCTGCTGCCCAACTTGAAACATAGTAGCCTGATGACCATGCTGCTACAAAATTCACCACAAAATTTGTAAATTAAATTTAAAAACAGAGGATTAAATATTAATTAAGACTATCACTATCACTATCATACCAGCATATTAGGAGTTTGGACTTGTTGAAGCATCACCTCCTTCACATTATCTTTACTACCATATCCACAAAAACTCTGCAGTCCCTGAGACGTATTCTCGTTCATCATGTCTTGACCTAATGAAACATCATTAACATGGTCTTGGTCTAGCTTAACAGGTAATGACTTCTTAATAATGCTCTGGTGAAGTTTAATGTTACTAGCAATATCTTCATGTCTCACACATCTCTTTCGTCTCGGTTTCGACAATGAAAAACTAGGCCCCTCATCTAAAAAACAACAAACAATTAAACAAAATTTAAATCGCGTTTTAAAAATAGAAATAATAAGAAGAAAAAGAAAAAGAAAAATTACCTTCTCCAAGAGAATGAGCTTGCAATTGAATTGGCTCTTTCTCAACCTCCTCTTGTGGTTTATTATTATTATTATTATTATTACCACACCTCTCCTGATAAAACATCTCTGACCCCTCCATTTTTTTACCAACTATGCTCTCTTCATTTAACATCACTTTTTCACCCTTCTGTATTAAAAAATGAAATTAAACTCAGAAAAAACAATGAAAACTAATAATATACTTCATACTCACCATTTGAACATCCTGCATCACTATTTGAGGATAACTAAACAAGCTTTCCCCCTTTGGAGATAAAGACATAATAGTAGGAGGAGGAGGAGAAGTCTGTTTCTAAAAAAGAAAAAAGAAAAAACTTATTTAATAATTAAAATAATATACAAATTTGTATTCCAGATTCAGTCTTACCTTCAGATCAATATTGAATTTGGTCTCTTGCATTTTCTCAATCTTATTTGAAGACCCATCCCTGAAAAGACCCACAAGAAATTAGTATCTTGAAAAGATACAAAAAGTAGAGTTAAAAAAAAAAAAAAAAACTAGATGCTCACGCTTTTGCTTTTGATGATGCTGAATAGACAGGATTATCATCATTTAATTTACTAGATTTTCCAGATTCTTCATATATATCTTCATGAGCTGGCACCTCTTTTGCTTTTCCAACACTTTCTTCTTTCCTCAACTCAATCGCCTCATCAGCCTTTATTAAACATCTTTCAATTTCCATTTTCGGTGCCTCCTCATTATCAGCTTTCATTTCAATTAAATTACTCTCAATTGAAATTGCCTCCTTTCCGTTTGCACCTATATTTTGAGAAATTTGGTATAAGTAAAAAAATAAAATAAAGGAAGAAATTAAGAATCAATATCCAATTACCATTAGGAGAGCAAATCGATCTATCATCTGCAACCTTATCAACACGATTCATGAGATCAAATAGAGCTTCGGCTACCTCGATCTCAATATCATTTTGAATTGGTGAAAATGATTTTGTACTTGTACTCGAAAACCTAGTTTTAACCATCGATTTCTGTAAAATATAAATCAAAAAAAGAAAAGAAGAAAATCCTTTAGCTTTAAAAAGTACATCAAAAAAATTAAAAATAGTTTAAGTACTTGCTGCGATTTCTAAAAAGGTACAAACGAACCTTTTTTTTATTCCTTATCGAACCACTTTGAGATGAACTCGAAGCAACATCCAGTGGTGAAAATTTCCGGTGACCCTGTTCCTCGCCCAAACTCCAATTCTCATGTAACCGCTTCGATGAAGCTGTAAATTTCAAATAAAAAAATATTAAAAATACTGATAAATTAAACAAAGAAATCGTTATTTATATTAATCAATTCTTGTACCGGAACGGGCTTTTCTGGGTACCGGAGCTCCGATTATTATCTCATCGATAATTCTTGACGCCGACGGTGAGCGGATGGATCCTCTAGCCGGACGACGGTTACTATGACTTGAAATTGAAGAATTAGCCGGCGAAATTCTCCGGTTATCTTCTTCGTCGGCACTGTCCACGTCAGCACCTTCATAGTCTTCTTCTTCTCTGTTAAATCTCTTCTTTACAGCTAACCTCTCAACTTTGATTCTCTTGTTCTCGTTTAACACTTCTCGATCTCCATCTGTATGTATACAAAACAGAAATAAATTGAATAAATTCGAGAAAATTGAAAAAAGAAATGAACTGAGCTGAGCTGTATTTGATTATGCGAACCAAGTGAATCTCGAACACTGGTGATTCTGTGTCGACGTCTTGTTGACATGCTTCCTTGTTTTACCTCTTTGTTTTTCTCCATTAAATTGAATAAGAAAATACTCAAAAAAATTAAATATAAAAATAAAAATCTAAATTCACGGCCAATTTTCCACCATTCACGCCGGCGAAATATGACCGGAGATAAACAACGCACAGCACACACTCGCAACTTTTTGCTCTATCTCTATCTATATATATATGTGTGTATTCTTTTCTAATCTGTTATTTGAGCTCACGAGGAACCTACTGTGTAGTGGTTCAACGGTCAGGATTTGATTTTGACGCCGAATGGATTCAATCTAACGGTTCTAGAAAGGAAATGCTTACTTGGCAGAACCATCACTTTTCAGACCCTGAAGAATGCCACGTGTTTTCTATCGCGTCAACGTTTCACATTTCGCGATTCGGTAAATCGCTAACCTAGCGCGTGAGATAGGGGACATATTATCTGACAGGTTTGTTCCAACTACATCGCTTGGTCCCACTAAGGGAGAAATAAATATACATGGGAATGCTATCAATGGTTATCTTTATTTAATTATATTATTAGAGAATTAAATTTAAAATGAGTAAAAAAATTCTAAAAATATTAAAATCTACCCTTCTGATAAGTAAAGAAAATTCCGTGTTACATCCTATTTATCGAGAGGCCAATACTTGTGCGGATTTACTTGCGAAGAAGGGAGTGGAAGCGAGCGATGGACCGTGCAATCTTGAAGATCCACCGGACTATTTATGGGACAAGTTAAATAGTGATAAGAGTGGTATTGCGATTCCTAGACTAGTCTTAAACTCTCAATGAGAATCTCTTAGTTGAGTTATATCAACTTCGGCGTATTAACGCCTCTGATGTATGGAAAAAAAAATTCGTGTGAATTGCTGTAGCTTGATAATTAGATATAAAAATATAATTTATTTCATAAAAGTAAATCATTTATGAGATTGATAGGTGGTCCCCATCAAGATACGAATTCTCCTAAAGTTATTAGAGTCAGATTTTAATAAAAACATTTCAGTATTCCATTCATTTGAAATAGATCTTGAACAAAAAAAAATTATGTCACAAATCATCTTCTTGCGAAGTCATTAAGTTGGGTTTCATCTCTTATATCCGAATGTGAAAAAAAGGTTTTCAATCATTTAATTCATACCAAATTATGCAATCTCAATTTTCGAATTCTCTAAGACTTTTTGTAAAAAGTTTGTTAGCTTAGTTGTCAATTTCTGGTGAGACGTTTAACGCAAGAAGAAAATACATTAGATTATGTGAGAAAATATTTACCTCTAAAGCTATCGACGAAATTAGCTTCCGAGACTTTCAGAAGATGAATATGAAGTTGCTTGCAAATCAAGTAAGAAAAATCCTCCACAACCCGAACTTGCTCGTTGTAAGTTTTGTTAAAGGAATCAACTTTTTTTAATTTGACTTTTTGGGATGCAAAACTGAAGAAAAAAAAATCATGGAGTTGGAGTAATATATTCAATGGATTGCAGGTGTTAAATAAAAAGTGCATTTTTCAAATTGGCAACAGGATAAACACAAATATTTGGGAACACTCATGAATTAATAAGAAATGTATCTTAAAAAAACTTGTAACTATAATCTATATATTGTGGCGCGACATTGGTTAGAGTACTATGACAAAAATCTTTTGCTTCTCTCTAAAATACGCTCTCTCTTCTCTGTCTTCTCGGGTAAGATTTCTTCGTCGGAAAATCTTTGATCCTCTCTTGTTAATCATCACCTAGGGGTGCCAATTTTCTTGAGTGGTTTCTTGCCACACGCTTCTCTTTTCTCCCATCTCGGAATGGGGGTTTCGTCAGATGGATGATTAGGGTTCCAAATAGGTTTTCCCTTTTTTAATTTGGGGAAGAACGAACCTAATTGGAAGGAAAAGAAAACCATAGAACGAGCTATAATCAGTAGAGAGGTTGTTGAAATCGAAATTAATGATGAGGAATTTCGAATAGAACGGAAGCCGTCGATTGAGCTCTTCGAAATCGAGTTCTCTGCAGATCAAATAGAAACGAGTCCCGAGGTTAGGAAGAAATTAAATAATTTTATTTATGATTTTGGTTTTCTTTCTGTGCAGGGATCAAAAACGACAAACCGTAAAGCTACATGGGGAGGCGAAGGGACGAACCTTGGCGTGTCATCTTTGCACGCTGTAATAGGCTTATCAGAGAAAGCTATTACAAATTGGTTTTTCCAAAACCAATTATGAGGGTAGGTAATAATGATAGAAAAAAAAATAAAAGAAATCACTGCGGTTTAGACCTCTCCATTACCCGAAGATCTCGAAGAAACAACCCAGCAAATCTTAGCGTTATTAAGAAGTTTTCTGAAGAAGCCTCTATATCTTGCCTATATATACTTTGCAGTGTGGATTGGTTCTCCACACTCTCTACTCCCATTATTACTTGTTATTTCTTTCCTCCTTCTGCAATCTCCTTTCATTTTCTCTACCTCCCTCTTTCTTACACAGGTTTTATTTCTTACTCATGTTACTTTGAACTGTGTTGTATTACCTTTCACTGTGAGCGCAGGAATCTTAATGGCAACAAGAGAGCATCACGCTTTACCCATCATCCCTCTAAATGATCATAAATCTCGAAAGCTGGGGGTGATCAACATTGGCTCGAAAGCACGACTGTCTGAGAGCATGAAGGAAGAAAAAGCTATACTCATCAAAGCAATAGGAGACTCACCAATTTATGCAGTTCAACGCAGAAAATTCATTGAAGACAGGTGGGGTATACAAGGGCATTACAGATTGTCAGGTGTAAAAAACAACATGTTCAAGCTCGAGATTTTCAATGAGAAAGAGTTCAAGCGAGTTTGGGAAATGAGGCCAGGCCTTTATCAGAAGCTTCACTTAAGTATGACTATGTGGCCTTTGGTTGTTGACTTCAATGACCTAGTGACAGACTACTCTTCTATTTGGGTTCAAGTCAGAGGACTTGCATTTAAACAAAACAATTTAGACACGGTAAAGGCTTTTGAGGTGTGTTTCATAAGGATTGAAGCTGTGGATTTCCCTACTGCTCAGAATTGTGATGTCAAGATCTTAAGATTTCGTGCAAGGATTAACACCAAATACCCCCTTCCCCCTTGTGCTTACTTATATCAAGAAGAAGGGCCGGCTTGGGTGGTCTTTCAGTATGAAAATACAGGCCTCTTATGTTTCAGATGTGGGAAAATAGGCCACCAGTATGGAGATTGCCCAATCAAAAGTATCAAGCAAGTGGAGGATATTGACGAGCGCAGGAAGGTGTCCTGGAGCATTGATAATGTGGCGAAGTTCCCTCCATTCAATCCGATATATGGTTTACATATTAAGAATAATGGGGAATTTACTAACTATTTTTACAATGATAAGATTATTAAAGATGCAGGTCCAAGCTACAGGAGCAATAACCCAATCCGAGGTATCCAAATTCGCGAAGAATAAGGTGATATCCTGAGCAAATTCAATTACACAAAAAAAAAGGAAGCACGGGCAAAGCATACAATCAAATCCAAAATGATGAAGAGAAGGACAAAGAACAACAGGAATGGGAGAACTGGAACAAACAAATACATGATCTTCGTAAGGAATTGCACGAATCATCTTTAAAAATGGAGGCATTCAAAAGGACTCATGGAATCATAGAAGAAGGAGAAGATGGTAACGAGGGTAGTATTCGAGCTGCACTTATGGCGTTTGAAGAGGAGATGAGAAAGATTAAAAGAAAATATGTTGCTAATACTAGCAATACCTCTGATCAGAACATGGACACTTCTTCAAATACTCAACAAACTGTTAAGAGAAGAAGGGACGCCAGAGGAATCCGAGTTGAGTCAGGAAATGGGGAGGTTGGTTCCAAGATGGCTGGTAACTTCAAAAAGCTTAGGGTGGTTGACCTCATCGAGGACTTTGTTAACAACAATCAGTTTAGTATATTGGAGAACAAAAAAGAAGGGGAAGAAAGAAGCAATACTCCTAAAGGAAAGGGTAAAGACATGAAAAATTTATCAAAAATTACTGATGAAGAGTACTCGCAATTTGAACCTGAAGAGGAAAATGAAGGTAATTTCGAAAGCAGTGAGAATTACTTTGAGAAGGACTACGAAGGTGGTGGTGAGGATCACGACGTGAATTTTCAGTATGCAGATGCATTTGAGGATGAGGAGGAAGTTTATGAGGTTAATAATGGAGGCGGCAACTCCAAAAAAAGCCGCAAAAATCAAATGACGACCTTGTTTTGGAATGTTCAGGGTCTTCGAGCGCCCTTAACATTGACCAAAGCTAGCTCGTTGGTGGCTCAATTCAGACCTAGTGTGGTGGCTTTTTGCGAGACGATGCTGAGAGAAGTGGACTCTCAGGGTGTGTTGGCTCGGTTTGGTTATGACAACTCCTTTTTTGTGGAACCCACTGGAAATGCCTTTCACTCCGGGGGGGTCTTGATTTTGTGGCACTCTAATGTGCATTTGCGTATTATTTTTAGTTGTAATTCCTTTGTTATTGCGCGTATTAATGAACTTTCTTTTGCTTATTACATTGTGTTTATTCACGCTCCCAATGATTTTAAACTAAGATTAGATACTTGGAATGAAATTACGAAATGGGGTGAGGGATTTAAAGAACCTTGGACAATTATAGGGGACTTCAATGAAATTCTCAATATTACGGAGAAAAAGAGCAAGAATCAAGCCAACATTGATCACATTAATGCTTTTATTGATTTTACTAATTGTAATTCTCTAGCGGAAATAAATTCTAACGGATGTTTTTTTACTTAGTCTAACAGGATGGAAGGCGAGAAGAATGTTAAAACAAGAATTGATCGGGGATTAACAACCTTCGAATGGATGGAAAGATTCCCGAGATCACAAATATACATACCACCGGCTATTGGGTCGGACCACTCACCCTTAATCCTTCATTTTGATATTAACATGAAAGTAGGAAAAAATACTTTAAATTCGAAACTAGGTGGCTTGATGACGAGAATTGCAAAAAAGTCATAGAAGATAGTTGGATAGTTCCCTATAATAGTAGTCCTATGCCTAATTTTATAAAAAAGAGGGACTACACAAAAAAATAACTAAGCAATTGGAGCTCGAAGAATTTTAGAAATCACGAAAAAACCATTAAAAAACTCCAGGATAAACTTATAGAATTGAATAAAAAGTAATAATAAGGACACTACAATTGAGGAACAGGATATTAAAGAAAGAATCAAAAAAGAATACGAAAAAGAGGAGAAATATTGGTGCGATAGAGCTAGACAGAATTGGCTTATTTATGGTGATAAAAACACGAATTTTTTTCATTTAGCCACGATAAAAAGGAGAAAACTGAATAGAATTACTAGAATTAAGGATAAGGATGGTAATTGAATAGATGACTCAGATAATATCAAGGTTGTTTCCAAGATTATTATAAAAACCTCTTTGAAGAAAATATTGGGGAGGAGGAAGCAATGGAAAAAGCTATTGAATTCATTAAACCACGAGTTACTTTTAACATGAATGAAGAATTAACGAAAAAACCAAATATTGAAGAAATCGAGAGAGCAGTCATAGACTTATCAGCTTCAAAAGCTCCAGGACCTGATGGATTAAACGGTAAGTTTTATAAAGAGTTTTGGGATATAATTAAAAATGATGTGATACAGGTAATTATGGATTTCTTCAAAAATAATCGCTCAGTTGAAACAATTAACGATACATTAATAACACTGATTCCGAAAGGAACGATACAAGAAAACTTAGGCGATTACAGGCCTATATCTTGTGTAAACTTTATTTACAAAATTATCACAAAGATCCTCTCGAATCGGTTAAGAGAAATTATGAATCGCATTATATCACCTACTCAGTCAGCTTTTATCAAAGGGCGAGCAATACAGGATAACATAATAATTGCACAAGAAATTTCTTTTTTTATGAGTAGGAAACGAAAAAACAAGAAAAACTTGGCTGCTATAAAAATCGATATGGCTAAGGCTTATGATCAGGTAAGATGGACTTTCCTTTTTAAAGTTTTAGAGAAATTAGGTTTTTGTGAAACGTGGATAAATTGGATGAGAAACTGTATCACTTCGGTCTCCTTTTATATTAACATTAATGGGGAGAGACTTGAAAATTTTAAACCAGGGAGAGGTCTCAGGCAAGGAGATCCTTTATCTCCTTTCTTATTTTCAATCATGACCGAATCTCTCATCAGCATTGTAGATCATTTTATTGATAATAAAATGATTAGTGGTATTAAAATTAATAAGAACTGCCCGAGGATTTCTCACCTTTTGTTCGCAGATGACTCGCTTTTCTTTATTGATTTAGACGGAACAGATATTGACTATTTTAAAGATTGTCTTGATATATACTGTAAAGGATCAGGACAAAGAATTAATTTCAACAAATCAGCTATCATTTTCAGCAAAGAAACAACAGAAGATATCAAGGAGATTGTATAAAAAAAATGGACATCAAAGAAACAGAAGATTTGGGTTACTATCTAGGAATTCCTTTATGCCATAAAAGGTCAAAGGTAGAATCTTTAGAATGGATAGCAAAAAAAGTTTTTAGGAATACTGAAGGATGGAAAGCTAAGCTTCTATCAGAGGGAGGCAAGGAAGTACTCATTAAAGCAGTTCTCCAAGCCATTCTCAATTATTATATGTCCATTTTTTCTTTTCCGATTAAATTTTGTAATAAACTCATATCGGCCATTTCTAACTTCTGGTGGAATTCAGGTGAAAGAAATAGGATACACTGGGTAGCTTGGGAAAAAATAACGGTTAGCAAGTTAATTGGGGGACTTGGATTCAAAGATTTCAAAAAGATGAATACTGTATTATTGGCCGCTCAAGCATGGAGACTTATGAATAACCCGACCAATCTGGTAGCGAGACTTCTCAAAGGTATCTATTTTAATAAATCTAATTTTTTATCATGTAATATTAGACAAAGCAGGACATGGAGCTGGGCAAGTATAATGGAAGGAAGAGACTTCATAAAAAAACATGGAATAAAAAAGATAGGAAACGGAAAGGACACGAATATATGGAATGAGAAATGGATAGATACTGATTGGAAGTTAGAGAAACTGGAAGGATCAAGTTTTACGAAAGTGAACGAACTAATGATAAAGGACAGGGACGAATGGGATCTCAAAATTTTAGACAATCTTTTTCCAGAACCGATTATCCACCTCATAAGGAAGACAAAAATTAAGGAATTTGATGTAATTGATAGATTTATTTGGCCCTACTCAAAGGATGGGAATTACGATACTAAAACGGGGTATAAAGTGATAGTAGAGAAACATAACAACAACAAAGCTACTACAACAAAAACAAGAGCTATGCAAGAATCAAAAATTTGGAAAACTGTATGGAAATCAAACATCCCAAAAAAAAAAAATATTTATGTGGCGACTGGTCAACAACGCAATACCGACTAGAGTCAACTTATCAAAAAGGAATTGCGCGGATGGCACAAATTGCTTATGGTGTAAACACGAAAAAAAAGATATTGAACATTTACTTTTACAATGTAATATGTGTAAAGACATATGGGCGGGATCCTTTCTACAAATAAAGATACAAGAGATAATGGAGGATAAGTTAGAAGAGTGGTTTCTCAAGACAATAAAATCGTTTACAAAAGGGGGATGTGATGAGAACGTAGTACGAGACTTCTTAATGATCAACCTGTGGAACATTTGGAAAGCGAAAATGAAAGGCATTCATGAAGGTATTGCAGCTAATGGAACCGGGATTAATATTGCCTCAGCAAAGCTGATGCAAGATATACACGAGATTAACTGGATTAAAGAAGGGTATAAAGGATTTAACGGTACGGAAGAACAAAGTGGAGAAATTGACAGCAACGAACAAGAGGAAGATATAAAATTTTACTGTGATGCATCTTTTTCGAACAAATGGGAACCTACGGGAATCGCAGTCGTTTGCAATCAATCTGGAAACAACTCAATGTTCAGACACTGTTTTAGTACTGATTGCAATTCGGCGCTAGAAGGAGAAGCGAGAGCAGTATTTGAAGCAACACAACTTGGAGCGAACTTCCCAGAGAAGAAAATTGTTATCCACTCGGACAACCTTGAGATTATTCAAGGTATAAAGCAGGTGTCAGCAGCACGTTGGAATATCCAACCCATCCTACAAAAATTATCCACAAAACTGAAGAGCTAGGGCTTGTTTCATTTAAGCACATTAACAGGAAGCTCAACAGGGAAGCGGATAAATTGGCGAAGGAAGCTAGGCACGCGGCAACTTTTGTTAATCGAAATACGCTTAGTATTTTCGAGTTATCTGTAGCTTTTAGTAGATTAGGCATTGGATAAATCTTTTGTTTTCACAGGGTGCTTCCGCACCCTTTCATTGTCCAAAAATATATATATATATATATATATATATTGTGGCGCGACTCTGTAAAGAATATTTCTCATGTTAGAATCATGACATTGTGAACCAAATATTCCAACACTTGTTAGGAATGAAATCATAAAAAATTCACTTTTACAATTAGACCCAAAAGACAGGATTATTTGGCCCTACACTGAGAATAGAGTTTACTCGACAAAATCGGGATATCACGTGCACATTCATGAAGAAATGTGTATAAAATGCCAATTATCAAGACGTGTAAATCAATGTAGTCCAAAGGTTGACATCATCTTGCATGTAATCAGATAGAAATACTGCAATGGGGCGTTACCAACAAAGTATGCGTTGTTTAAAAGAAAATGCCAAAAAATATGATTTGTGAATGGTGTGATTGATGGGTCCTTGTGTGTTATAAAATAAAATGCAAAAGATAAGGACTCACAAACCGAAAGTGTACGGTTGTCCAAGTAGTAAAACCGATAACTCGGATTCGTTCGCAGGGACAGATTAGGTACAACTCAGGTGTGGATCAAATAGTGGAATAATTGCAATAACAGGAGAGTAAATGAGATGAAGGTTTGTTTTGGGTTTTTGATTAATAACTAGAATGCAAAAGTAAATTAAAGACTAAGTAAATTAAGCTGAAATAATATAATGTAAATGAAGGATGTAGACGCAAGGAAAGAAGTAGTACTTGAGTCTCGCTAGGGTTTCACCTCAAACTTTCTTAATTAATGTCTTCTTTAAAGGGTTGAATCATTATTATTATTACGCTAGTCAGGATTCTAAAGTCTCTTAGCCCCCGTCAGGGTGGACCTAAAAGCTCTCCTACAGACTTCTGAACCCCGTCAAGGTGATTAGAACCACTTTTAGATGATTAAAACTTACCACATTGGCTATTGTCTAGTCAAGCATGTCAAGGTCATTGGCGGATACCAACGGCAATTACCTAGTTCCGTATCTAAACCCCCCGTCAAGGTGATCAATACGCCACTATATTGAATAGCCTAGATACTAAACTCACCCTTAGTTCATGACTCTAAGGATAATAAATAAGCACAAAATAAAAGCCAACGTAAAATAATAATTCAAATTAAATTCCAAAATCCCAAACGGAAAAACAATAATTAATCCAGTTTGGGTTCAACCCAATTTGCGATTCTCAAGTACAAGGGAAATTTAGCTCATAATTAAAGTAAAAACAAAAGAAATAAAATTAATTGAGTTCATGTTTTACAGAAAGAAAATAAAATAAAGAAACCTAATTAGGAGTTTAGATTTGGCTGTTGATTTGGAGAAGATGAATTCTCCAGCTCTTGGCTTCTTCCTTTTCCTAGCTTCTGACTTTCTCTATGTCGTTTCTGACTTTGATAATATGAGTTGTGTGTAAAAAATAAGTCAAAAGGCCTATTTATACTAAATAATTCGGACTTGGGCTATTTTAAGTGAATTGATGAAATAAATTAATGGCCCAAGTCCACTCTTCAAGTCCAAATCTTGTAACTGGTGTACACCCTACACTAAAACGGCTTTAACTTTCTCAATTTAACTATGAATTGACTCATTCAACTTGCTAACTCTTCGTAACTTGATAAAGAACAAATCTTCTTTACAACTCAGAGGTTGAATACAAGTTTAAGTTGCTCGAAATCAGCAATTACTATAGGTCTTCCAGATTTGCAGCCCTAACTTGTCAATTCTTCGGGATATTTCTTCTCGCCTTTGACTTCTTTACACGATCTAAGACTTCCATTCTTGATTCCTCTCCTTGCTAGTATTAGAAACCTACAAACGTTACACTAAAACAAACCATTTAACGTGCAAAAACTCAATAAATGAAAAATACTAAAATCCAAGGAGAGAAAATGAAATATATCAAATTAACACTAAAAGTCTATCGAACTAGTCAAATAATCACCCAAATTGATGTCTCCTAAGGGAATATAATTAGAACAAAAGAGGAGACATCAGTGATCATAATTCAAAAACTTCAAAAACAATGAAGAATTTTCTCCTTTTTTGCCCATATGGTGTGGTCAATTTGGCCACGTCCACTCCCCAAATAAAGATTGATTCTGATCAACAACTTATGATCGAAGAATGCATTACAAATATTATCCAAGGATATTTAAATAATGTATGGGATTGCAAAATCATAACGACTTTTATTCTTTGTACACTATGCAACATTCCGAAAGAAAAAAATGCAAGTTTTTTAGAGAAGAAAGAATGGAATCCCAGGAATATATTGACCTTATTTTCAAAAGTACAACAAATACTAACCTAAATACACTAATGACAATGAAACTTCATGATCATATCCAACAAGAGAGCAAAGATATTTTTTACTTAACGACACGACATTCTCTAACAGATGGGAAGACACTGACATCACATTCGTCCCCATCAATAACCAAGTAATTATTATCCATAACGAGTTCAAGTGCATCAAAGCTAAATCTGCAATGGAAGGGGAAGTATGGGCTCTCCTAAATGATATGGAAATAGTAGTCAAGGAAAATCACTCGAAAAAATTATATTACTCTGGTATTCACAATCAATAATGTACTAATTAGAGAATATATACAATCATACATGAGATCTGGCGATGGTTGAAGAAATTTCTATCTTGAAAAATCTCACATCAACATATTATACAACGAAGTTGCTGAGATCCTCGTAAGATGTACCAGAAAAAAAAACGTCTTTGTAGAAAGATAAATCTCGTTGTTTATTTAAAAAGAAATTGTGTAAATGTAGTGAGATCGGCCGCCTCTTCCATCTGTTTTTTGAAGCGTTGCTCTACAATTTTCATTTATTTTCCTTCGATAAAATAAAATAGGCGCGGCTCTGGTAGTTAAGAAATAATATCTATACAATAATCATAAATCGTTGAAAATGAATATTACTTGAATCAAAATGCTCTTAAATATATAAAAAAAATACAGTAAGTCCACATGATTCAAATGGAATGTTACAGTGATATTGCGATTATGGGGTAAAATTTAGGAATTAACCCAAAAAGGAGGTAACATTTAGGTGAGTCAAATTTTTATTTTTGGTACTAGCGTCATATATGTATCAGATCACTCACCTTGTTTTGTCTCGTTTATTTCTACAAAACGTGACAAGAATGACCTTTCTTGGTTTTTTAATATGTGGGTGGAACATGAGAAGTACGACGAGGTGGTAAGTAATGGATTTTCTAGAGAGCATGTTGAAAGGACGAAATAACGTGTGTTTTGTAAAAATTGAGGAGTTTGAAGTTCGATCTAAGAAGTTTAAACATGAAAAACTTATCCCATATTTCTGAGAGAGATAAAATGGTAAATGAGACTTTGGTAGATGCCGAGATTAGACTTCATATTGGAAGAGATAATGTAGTTTCAGAAACAAGCGACTACACTAGGGATTATGTTTCTTCCAACAAAAGGTTAGATGTGGATATGAGCTTAAGAGTGAACGTTGCTCAAATTTTTTTTATGGCATTGCAAGGAGTAAAGAGATGAGAAAATTTGAAAAGGTTACGCTTCCCAAAGTCTCTAACACAACATTTAGTTACCAAGTACATGAGGCATTCACGGGCTACTAAAAGACTTTGTTGGGTAGTAGTGGAGATACTAGAAAAAGGTCAACATGGGGGTGTTTGATTGAGGCAATGTGTTAACTAGAGAACAAGGGGTTGATTTTGTGTCGAGGTTACTAGTGAAGAGATTATAGAGGTTATATTTTCAAATGGAAAATGATAAATATCTAGGTCCGGATGGGTATTCTTTAATCATTCTCAAGAAGTTTCGAAGTGTGGTGGTGTTGAAACTATCTTAAGCAACTCAATAGACAATCATCTTTCTTATCTATAGAAAAGATAAACCTTTGAAGGTGGAAGAGTACCGTCCAATTCCATGTTGTAAGGTCATATACAAAGTTATTACTATGATCATTGCAGATAGAATGAAACCGGTACTAGATGAACTTGTTGATAAAGCATAAAGTGTCTTTGTGTTTAAAAGGTTAGTGTATGATAACATCTATTTAATGCAAGAGATTTTGAGAAGGTACACAAAAAAGAGTAGCTCGCGAAGATGTACGATAAAGATAGATTTGTGCAAAGCGTATGACTCGGGTTTATGAGATTTTAATTAGAGAGGTACTAAAGGGGCTAGATTTTTCTGGTCTGGTGTATTAATTGGATTATGGCTTGTGTTACCACTCCCTCATACTCTGTGGATATTATGGAGAAAACCATGATTTCTTCAAGGGAGGTAATGAACTAATACAATGTAAACCATTGTCACATTATCTATTTAGTTTATCCCTTGAGTATTTTTCTAGAATCTTGAAAGTGTGGCAATTTTAGTATTACACATTTAGCATACGTTGATGAATTGATACTCCTATCCAGAGGAGATTCTAATCCCGTAAAGTTCTTATGGAGTGTTTAAAGAGTTTTGCAAAGTATTCTATTTTGGGGTTGAATATGCTCAAGTTAAACATATACTACGTGGGAATAAAAGAGGATATGCTTAAGGATATCTTGGAATGCTCCTTCATTATCACTCACGGGTTTCTTAGGGCTTATTATATTGGTCCTACAAGCGGTGGTTTGTGTTGGCCTATTGCCCCTCTCAATATGTTTTTATATGACATAGATGTGTGCTTAATATATTAATTGCTTGATTATGTGTAGTCTTCTTTCAACATATCTTGTAATATCCGTAGAATCATACCCAATCTAAAATATGTTTATAATTTTTCACATATCTATTAACATATTCATGTTGTGTGTGCATTTATTACAGTTGATCATATTCTAAACTATAACATTTTATGTGCATATGTGAGCCAAGGTGATCAACTATAAACTTGTTTAGTTACACATTTAGAATTCAACACATGCTAAAAGTACAAGCATCTAATCGTCTTTCTAAGGGCTACATGTGCATCCATATAAGTTGAACACTTTCTAGAGCACAACTCTTAATTTTATATTGTATTTTATAAAGTTTTGACAAATATTTTTAGGCGTATCATAATAAATTTCTCAGTGTTATAAACAATATTACCCAAGCAACATTTCCCATACTAAAACATGAACTTGCGCTTTCATATAATTTGAACATGTTTTATGACCTATCAGTTTGTGTGATGATTATGTGGAAATTCCATGAACTAAGAATTTCCTTAGACCTTTATTTGAGCATATCTTGTGAAGGGAGTTTTAAATTTGAGTAACATAAAATATCCTTATATTCCAAATACATTACACATCGGTTACCCACATCTAGAAAAAATCAATCCTGATCGAAACTGGATAGCCGTATTTTGAAAAATATCGGGTTGTCGATTAAAAATTATACGACATCGTTCTATTTATCTAAACGTTGATCAAAGGTATCACATTAGATCTTACTGTTAGGAAGCAAAACCGGGATGACACCCTTCTCAAACTGGAATATCGATTAGAGCCAATCTGTAGAATTTTATATGTCACATAGACATATCTATTGGGAACTTTCTTGGCTGTAAATTATTGTTAAATCAGCCTAGGCCCGTAGGTGCTAAAAGGTAGCTTAACTTCTAAAACTGGTCTAGACGGTCTCCAAAGGCTCCCAGAAGGTCCTAGGCGGTATAGAAGCCCAAAATTTGAAAATTTTCATCCTTTTCCACAAAAAATTATATAACCCTATTTTACAAAATTAAAATTAACCCTAACAAAAATAAATTAAAAAACAACCCCAAGGAAATATTCAAATATAATCTATTAACATTCACCTTAATTATATCAATTATTTATCTAAGAAATAATATTTAATTGTGTTTCCTTAATCTTTCGAGTACGGTTTGTGGATTTAAAATAAGTAAACTAATAATATATATAATTCATAAATAAAATTCAAAACCTCCTAGGAAAAAAATGTCTGGGGAACTCGAAGATGGTTGATCGTGTGTGTGGCGCCTAGTGCTTTTTAGAACAATGCTATAATAGGAGCTTATTTCAGCCATTCATCTCATCTATTTAATCTACATCTTCCATATCATCAAAGTATTCATCCCACAAGATATCTCAAGGTATAATCATTAATTTTAGATTATTATATTATCTTGATGCACATCATGGTCATATCCACTCATTAAGAGTTAAACATTATTCATAGTAATATCTATTCTCTAGGAATTTATCTTTCATCCTTGTAATCAATCATAAACACTTATAATCTAGCTCTAGTTAGGAAGGGTGATTCTTATATTAAAGTAGAGGCTTATTACTCTCTATAGAAGAGAGACTTCATATTTTAGAAGTGGTATAGGGTAGAATTTGATGTTGTTAAAACACTTGTCCAGGTTGTGACTTATCCCGCAATAGTCACGTTGAGGTTGTGTGGTTGACCGGTCAAACTCACGTGTAAGGGTTGTAAATTGAGCCCAGTAAAACCATGGTGTGTCGGTTTTTATATTAGCATTAAGAGATACGAGAAGCTAAGTGAAAAATCTTAAAATCCTATGGTGTATACCTTAGGTGGTGTACTAGGCCCTCAAGAGTTCAAACCCCACTCTAAAATTATTTTGTACCTTATGTCCATTACTCTTTACATATAGTTTTATTTGCTTATGCCCATATATTTATTGAAAGTCCTAGAGGGGGGTGAATAGGATTACTAATAAGATTAATGCCTAATTAAAAAATCTTTCGGACAATTATAAGTTTAAGAAAGAAACTTCTAAGTCAACTAATATATCAAACTCCTAAGGGATCATACAATGGATAAGCTAAGAGGTTCGATATATAAGTGATACAAGTAAAACGAGTTTATAATCTCTTACTACTCTAGATGACAATATGTTAGATAAACTAGATAACCAATATCACAATATTCATACTAGCATATTATCAAACATATAAAGTGCGGAAAGTAAATAGAGTAGGGATAGAAAGATACACACGATGTATAGTGGTTCGGTTTCCCTACATCCACTACCTAAGGAAGCCTCCTTAGGATTTCAAGCTTTTCACTAAGCTCTCGTGTCTCTCTTAACCGGGTCGAGAACACAATAACCCTTACAACCTCTTCGATAACACGAAGGACAACCTCTTCGAAACCACGAAGGAAACTCTTGTGTAATCACAACACAAGGACACCGAGTATACTCCCGATACTCAAATTCTCTCTTAATCTATCTATTACAAGAACTAGACTTAAAAGGATAAATACAAAGTGTTTAAAGGGTGAAACAACTTTGCTAATGAACTCCTAAAGAGATGATATAACTATAAGCTTAAAACTTCTCTTGAGTTGATAATAACTTTGAAGCTCCTTTGATTTACTCCTTGAATGAGTAGATATGACAATTATAGCTCTTGACACCTTCTTGGATGATAAAAATTAAGCCCCTTAGTGTATATGGGTTGAAGGTGTGATTGTAGCCTTGAAAGACCTTCAATTTATAGCTGCAAAATGCTCCCAACGGTCATAAGACTTGTCTCCAACGGATATATTAATATCCCCAACGGATATATTCCTTTTGTCTTCATTTTGCTGCAGGAAACCCTATCTGCGGTGCACCGCGGGGTTGGTGTGGTGTACTGCACTGAGCTTGCTCTCTGACGGGCTAGCCCCATGGTCCGTGGTGTAGTCCGTGGGCTGCGGTGTACCGCACAGAAACTCCGGTGTACCGCACCAAAGGTCTAAAACACCTTCTAGTGAGTATATCTTTTCCTATGATGCTCGGATTAGAAAACCTTCTTCACGAGAGTTGTAGAGAACATCATTCTAATAAACTTTGTAGTTGATCACTAAAGCTAATTCTCAATGTACACAAAGATAAGGTTAATAGAATTTGTATGAGAATTAGTTTCTTAAGATAAAACAATAAAGCTTTGATCTAAAAGATAAAGAATGTGCTTTTTGATGAATTAGAGTGCAAGATAGAATGTATATAACAATAATAATTAGCACACTAAACACAAGAGGATTTGTCACATTAAAACAACCTATTAAGGGAGGCTATATGCCAACATTTATCAACCCCTAACGATCCTATTTCATGATCCCATAAGTGTTTGATAATTTTTCTAGTAGAAGTTTCTAACTAATATCTCAATTTCTGAAACTATCTTTGTGTTCGAATAACTTACACCCTCGTTTTAATAAACTTATCTTGAATCTTGTTTCAGTAACCCTTATAGTTTGTTAAATAGATTTGATTATATTTTCACTAATAGTTTGTCTTGATTAAGTTTTTAACTAATCATAATTTTTTAAGTGTCTATTCACAAGCCCTATAGGACCTAACAATTTGCTTTTGGTTGACCATTTGTCTAGTCCTAACTAGGGTGAGAAATTAAATCTATAGTATATGTTGGAGATTCTACTGGGATGGTAAGACGCCACATATAAATGGAAGACAATATGTACCCCAAATATTAAGGGCGCTCGGGTTGAAAGATTTGGGTTCATGGAATATAGTCTTGCTTATGAATATGTTATAGATAACCATGGGTAAAACTGACTCCTTGTGGGTCAAATAGGTGCATGGGAGATACTTGAAAAATCAAAATATTTGGGATTGGAAAGTAGAAAAAAACACTCTCCCTTCTTGAAGAAAATCTGGAGTTTAAAGATGAAATAAAAACCTCTCTCGGGGATGAGGAAGGTGAACTTTCTTTGTCCAAATAATTTGGTGGAAGTGAGTTTCCAAATAAGAAAATAGTTTCACTATTTCTATTAATGATAGTAATGATAGTAATAGTGAATATGGGACATCATCTTTGTAATAGTAATAGTGAATAGTTTCCCCTCTCTTCCGCCTAACCTAGTAAAAATGTTTGGTATTTTTCCTAGCATCTCAATCCCAGTGGAAGAGGTGCCTAGCCCGCCGATTAATGGCAAAAAATGGTCGCCTAGCCCCTCCTCTTTTTTCTTACACTCTAGAATTCTTGAATTGATATTATAACTCTAATTTGAGTACTGTTATATTTACTATAGTGTCGTTAAATGAATTTTATGACTTAAATATTTAAAAAAGTTATAATTACTACATATATATTACTAAATATATAATATTACATGTCGGGATATAAATTGCCTAATCTCGCCTAGGCCCCGTATAATCCCGCCTAGGCGAAAGACCCTGGTCGACCGCCTAGACCTCGAAACCAAGTTATACAATATAGTATATGGGTGACATCAAATAGAGAGATCTAACTAGTGGAGAATACTATGAGATTTATATAAGATCATCCAGTGTTTTTCACTCATCTGCTTTATCTAGGCCATGGGCAAACATTATTTAAGACCCCTGCATAACTTCTAACCATGTAGTTATTGTTTGGATGGCCCTAGAAGGTAAGTTACGAACTAAATATCGGATGGTCTACATGGAGTTGGACCCATTTTGTGGTATATGTAGTGGAATTGAGTCCAACAATCACTTGTTCTTCAAGTAGGGGTGAGCACGGTCCGGTTCGGCTCGGTTTTTGGCTAAAACCGAAACTGAAACCAAATGGTTCGGTATTTAAGGGTGGTTCTACCGAACCGAAGGGTTTTCAACGGTTCGGTTTTTTCGGTTTTCGGTTAAGTATATGTTCGGTTCGGTATATTTTTTGGTTTTGCTATGTGTCTGGTTCAATAGCGCAATAACTTAAAAAGTATAATTAATCTGCTGTAGTTTTGATAGATAATTTTCCACCTTATATTTTTTCTGTAATGATCATATTGACAACAGTTTCCAATTACCTTACTCAGTACAAGTAGCTATATTACACCTAAAAGATTTTCAAAGAAAAAGTATAATAAAAAGAAAAAATCATGTAATCAAAAAATTAAAAAAGATCGACCAGATTTATTTATTGAATTCGTTTAATCTCTTTGAGTAAAGAGATTTCTGCAAGAAAGATAATGAGTGGATAAAATTGAACCTCATACACTTAGTTGTTCTCTAATCTACAATGTACCACTTCAACAGAAAGTTGTACACTAAACTTGTTAACAAAACATATTTTAAGTGAAGCTTCTTTTAAACTTTTAAATAAAACTACGGCTCCTTCCTGATTTCAACTACCCAGAAGAATAAATTTATCGTAATTGCTAAGCAATTTTTTAATAACTTCCATTCGAGTATTTAAATTAATATCATGTAGTATTTAAATTCGAGGGTATATTAACAGTTTTTCGGTTTGGTTTAGCATAGAAAAACCAAACCGAACCGAATTTTTCGGTTTTTTAAAAAGGTTATACCGAACTGAACGGTTTTCTTGGTTTTCGGTTTTTCTCGGTTCGGTTTTTTCGGTTTTTGAGGTCGGTTCGGTTTTTCGGTTTTGTTTTGCTCGCCCCTATCTTCAAGTGTGATTCCACTAGAATGTTAAAAAATGGCTTGATATCACGAGAGATATGATCATCCTCTCAAGTTCCCTTAAATGATTCAACAAAATGAAGGATATTAAGACTTTAAGAAGAAAAGTAAGACGCATCTCCTTTGCTACTAAGATGTACTTTATTTGGAAAGCGAGAAACAAACTATCTTTCAAGGGTGTGCCCACATCAAATGAAATCATACTCAAAGAAGTTAAGTTTTGTACTTTTCGCAATTTATACGTTTAGTACCCTTAATTTCTTGTATGGATAATAGTGGATTATCATAAATATGAAATTATATTGCATAGGAGTTAAGAATATTAGGGCTACTTTAAACTTTCAGATTACGTAACAATTATTTTATTTATTATAAATTTTGGTCTCATTATCATCATTTACCTAAAAAGGGGGTCATACATGTATTTTTAAATAGTTTACGTATGTAAAAATGATTATAACAAAAAGAAAAGGAACATTTCACTTTGTGTTATGCTAATTAAAAAATTTTAAATGTTTCACAACATAGATAAACTAAATAATTAAAATAAAAATAACTTCAAAGTTATTCAACATAAGAATATCAACTATCTATAACATGTATAGAGGATTTGCAATTTAAATTAGAAGTTGAAAATTGTTTTTAAGAAATCGTCATTTTTAAAAGCGAAATCCCAACTTTGAGGGTCTTTTATCTCCATACTTTTAGAAATGAATGACAAATAAATCGTAGATTGTGCCTCAAACGCTCAAGGTCTAAGAGTTGTCATTATTTCTTTCAAAAGATTCATTTTCCATAAAATTTGAACTTGTACCATCACCAACCCAATCATTACAATTATATTCTTAGTTTTTGTTAATCGAGCTAGGTTTAAAGGTTAAATCAACTGAGCCCCAAACTATTGAATTATTAACAAAAGAAATCATAGAATAAGTAATATTATATGAACAACTTCGAAATTATTAAAGATATCAACAAATCATCAAATTCCATATGGTAAATCAATTTATTTTGTTCAAGATTTACAAGGAGATGAAATTCATTCAGTTAAAAAAATTTCGTAATATCATAAAAAAAAAATTATTATTCTGACTCGAGGTATAAATGGATGGTTAACCAAATATGATGGTTAGTCAATGCCAAATATGTCTTAGCAAATTCAAATATTGGTTAATTTTTTTAAAATTATAATATATTATTGATCAACAAATATTGCAACGGTAATACATGCATTATTTACATGATTTTATTACTAAATTCTCTTTTTAATTTTTTTCTTATTGAACTATATGAGTAACATAAATAATGACGCAGTAACCAGGGGGCGGAACCAGCCTTCCCCATGGTATCAATGCCCCCTCCCCGCCCCCCGGTCCTTTTGGACATTTCAAAAAAAAAAAATACTACTTATAGAAAAAAAAAACAGTTATTTATCACTCCTAAATTTTTTTAAATATTCTTTTAGTCCTTCTAATTTTTTAAATTTATTTATTAATTATATAATTATTTTATTTATAGAATAATTAATTTATACAAAATCAATATTAAAACTTATAATACAATATTTATCTAATGTAGAATATATAGTGCAATTTTGTAATATATAAAGAAATATTTTTCAAGTTTACTCAATATAAAGATTTATATTATAATTTTTTCATAACATATAGACTTATACTGTAAATAAAATTCTCGGGACATTACTTAAAGATTCCCTAATCTTTATTTTGCATGTTTGATATAGTTATGAAATGAAAAAAAGTGGAACCCTCTTTTAGGTGTATTTGGCCACCAAGAAGCAATATATAAATCCCTTCAAGAGACTGTATTTTAATAGTACTTCCAAGTTTTAATATGGTAAAACAAAAGGTACCTATCAAATGAATATAAAAAATAGAAAAGCACACGTTCATGCAACTCCCAATTAGGGAATCGGTGAAATATAATAATTGGATACATATATTAACATTTGTGCAGTTGAATGGAACATTTCTTAGTGGTTACTTGACAACATTTTTATTACTAGTTTATTTAGGTGGTGTGTTACTTTTTAGTTGTTTTGTTTGTAGGTTAAATAGCCCAAAAATATTATCTTCTTTGGCGTCTTACTTCACTATCTTTGTTAAATCTTTATGGCTTTAATTTAAAACATGTCATTAACTGAAAGAGTCCATAAACTATTATCAGTTATCCATCAAATTTAATTTATTTAGAAAGTCTAAATTATCCTTTTATACTAATTAATGTTTGTTGAGTTACCATAACTAAATTCCCTAATTTCATGGAACAAGTCAGATAATATTAAATAAAAAAACAAAACCAAAATAAAATTTCAGAAAATCAATTAACAATACATCGCCTTCTTATCCAAAACAATCAATAAGTCAAATAATATTAAATAAAAAAAACAAAGAACCAAAACAAAAATTCAAAAAATCTATTAATAATCCATTGTCTTTTTTCATCCAAACCAATCAAACCCTACCAAAGAAACACCCCATCTCTGCAAACCTGCAAAAATACAAAAATAACACAGTAAAATAACTTTCGTACATGGTGGTGTATGTGAGCAAAAGAAGTGGGTTGGTTGACTAATGTGATGGTGTGTGTTTGTAAAAGCTATTCAGGTTGCGGTGGTGCGTCAGAGTAATAATAGTGGGTCAGTAGGGTATTTGGACGTGTTACATGTCTGTATGACATAAAGTGTGGTTTTGGATTAAAAGATTCATACCTTGATATCGATTTGAGGTGGGTTATTCGTTTTATTTTGATGGTGCGCCTGTTGTAATTGAAGGCGTGTTCATAAATCCGACTTCAAATGGACTTACAAGAGTTCAAACACCAATAATTTTGTTTGGAAATGGCTTCGGAGATGGGGGTTGTTGCTGAGAATGAAGGAGGGTGGTGATGTTGCTGTGTTGGAGACGTGGACCGAACGAGTTTGTCGTTGATGATGGTTTTTGGTGAAAGTAGTATTGGGCCTAAAGGAGGGTGGTGTTGATGTTGGGGTGCTGTTGATATTAGCGTGGTGGTGATCGGCGTTGTTGAAGAAGACGAAGAACGATGGCGCAGGGGCCGACTTCAATAGACTAAAACTGAAGGTTGAGTGTTGCTTGTCGTTGTCGCTGTGTATCTGCTCGGAGGTGTTGGTGGGTCGGAGGTTACGCGTTGATGGTCGGAGTTTGGATCGAGAGGGGCGGCGTGAAGAACAATGGCGTAAGGGCCGGATTCGATAGAGAAGAACTGAAGGTTGGGTGCTGCTTGTCGTTGTCGCTGTGTATCTGCTCAAAGGTGTTGGTGGGTTGGAGGTCATGTGCTGACGGTCGGAGTTTGGATCGCGAGGGGCGGCGTGAATGGAGTTTGGTGGTGGTCGGTGTTGAACGAAGAACGATGGTGCATGGGTCGGCTTTGATAGAGAAGAACGGAAGGTTGGGTGCTGCTTCTCGTTGTCGCTGTGTATCTGCTTGGAGGTGTTGATGGGCCGGAGGTCAGTCGCTAATGGTCAGAGTTTGGATCGAGAGGGGCGGCGTGAACGATGTTTGGTGGTGGTCAGTGTTGACCTTCTGTTGGATATGAAGGTGGAGAATGTCCCCCAGTGGCGGCGTCTTGGTGGGAAGATGAGTGTTAAGAGATTTCTTTTATGTTTCATTGTTCTTTAGCAATTATTTTTTTTTCTTTTAAAATGCTATGATTAAGGGATTTATTAGATGCACTATATATATGGAATAAGTTACAAAAAGATAAATATGGTAAAAATCAAATAAGATTATTAAAGCAGGGGGTATGGATGGAAGAGATATTATAAAGTTAGACCTTTTAAGGGAGAAATATGGTGTTGGACTTAATATAGGTGGATTAATGGGCTGGTGGACTTAATTGACAAATAACTCTTTAATAAAAATATACTATTATAGAAAATTAAATTAATATCCATGGTAAAAAAATAGAAAAAAATATATTAAAATCTTTTTTATATTCTTTCGCCTCATCCTCGCACTTCAAACTCACTATTGAAGTTTGGGTGACTTGGGTTAAGAGAAATTATTAAGGAAATATAAAATCTAAATTATATAATATTTAAAAACTTATATTTAGACTTGAGACCTTTGACAAAAAAAAATTGAGACTCTAATATTTAGGTGAAGACTAATATATATTACTATATTATAGTATAATTTTTATATATATTGTAGACTTATTATTGTAATATTCTGGTTTGGAACAGACAAGGAACGAGGTTATATTTGACAAAAATAATGTTCAAGTCGTTATCGTCTAAATATGATGTATCTATTGCTTGTTTACTCGAATATAGAGTTAGTAAGGAAGATCTAAAATCTTGTAGTCATTTGAAACCGTTTAATAACTTCCACGTAGGGATCCCTTAAGAGAAGTTTTTAGGTCTGGAAGAATTCCACTGGCATGGAAAGATTGTGTCAAGTTTATAGTAGTCAACTCGAACGTTTATTTTGTAATCTGTAAAATCAAAGAATTTACTGTTTGTTCGTGGTATATTGTTTTTGTTTATGCACCAACAAATGAGAACACAAGGCAGAAAATTTGGGATAGATTAACCTCGTGGAAGTCAAACATCGTTGAACCAGTTTTGTCCATTGACGACTAATGTCTCCCTATTTATTCTAAATATTAGCCCTTAGGAGACATCATTTTTAGGTGAATATTTGACTTATTTGATAGACTTTTATGCTTATTTCGTCATATTGCACTTTCTCCCCTTGGAATTAGACTATATGCATTTTTAGAGCTTTTGTGTGTTAATTTGTTTGTTTTTAGTGCAAAGTTAGTAGGTTCATGATTCTATGGAGAACCACTACAAGTAGGAGAAGTGAAAATTAAAGTCTTAGATCGAGTGGAGGAGCTAAAGGTAAGAAAAGAATTTCCGAAGAATTGACTACAAGAGTTGCAGATCTGAAAGGTTGTTAAAGATTTCTGTTTTTGGGCTACTTAGGAGCGGATTTATCCTTGGGCCGTTAAACAAGGTTTGATACCTCAGTAAGTTAGAAAGATTCTCCAAGTTAAATAAGCCCATTTGGAGTTGATATGCAAAGGTTACAACCGTTTTACTAAGGGTTGCACACCAGTTTCGGGAATTAAAGAAGAAAATGGGCTTGGACTTTTTATAATTTGACCTAATCCTCTTAAACTAACCCTAATCCGTTTTTACTAGTATAAATAGACTCTTTAGCCTCCTTTTCACACACACTTCAGAGAATTACATCAGAGGCTACATATTTTCAAGTCAGAGCAAAAAGGCAGAGGAGAAGCTAGAGTTGGAGGAATTATGTTCTTCCAACAACAGTCAACCAAACTTTTAGGTTATCTATTTCTTTTTTGTAATTGAATGTGACTTCTTTATATTTAATTTCAGTCTTTAATTTTATTATGAGCTAAACTTTCATATACTTGAGAATCGCAATTGAGGGATGAACCCTAATTAATTTATTCTATGTTTTGAATTTGGGATTTTTATGATTTAAATTGAATTGAGTCTTATATATTGGATATTACTTTGTTTTCCATGACTATTTCTTTTAGGAATTACTAGAAACAACTTTTAGTATTTGGGTTATTCACTTTAGTGGCAAAAGTGATCATCCAACAGGGGGATTTGAATACAGACTTAGGTAATACCCGTGTAATGTCCGTTATTGACCGACATGCTTAACTAATTACATATTCAAATAGGTAAATACATATCATCTGAAGAGGCATATTCGCCCATATAGGGGTTTATAGTACTTTAGGATATCTCCTAGGTCCACCCTGACGGGGGCTAGGAGACATCAGAGTCCCGACTAATATTATAATACCAATTCTACCCTTAAACAAAGCATATGTTACGTTAATTAGGTGGATTCCTTGCGAGACTCAAGTATCTCTCATCTCTGAAGTTAGTCCTTTTATTTGCATTATTTCTTTTCAGTTATTTATTTTAATTAGTTTTTATTTTATTGCATCTTTAGTCTTTAAGAAAACCAAACAAAAATCATATTATTTTACTTTTCTGTCAAGCAACTATTTCTACTATCTGATTAATACAAGAGTTGTACCTAATCCGTCCCTTAGAACGAAACCCGATTTATCGGATATTACTTGGACAACCATGCACTTGCGGTATTGTGGTTCCTATTTATTTATCGCATTTTTTATAACACCCCAGGACCCACCAGCGACTTTAATGATATCCCAAAAATTTCAAAAAACAAGGTAACTGGCTCCCAATTTGGATAGAATCTTACAATTTAATGAATTCGTTAACAATAATAATCTCGTCAATATATCCGCGAAAGGCTGCTTCTCTACATGGTCTAATAAAAGAATGAGGTACGAGAATGTTATAGAAAGGTTAGATAGGGTAATGGCTACGGATGTGTGGTACAACTCAATCCCGAACTAGGTCTTGAAAGTCACACCAGCCATCGGTTCTGATCACTTTCTGCTTATTACGCAGAAGGATATTACAAAGAATAAAAACAATGCATACGTCATGTTTGATTCAAGGTGGTTAGAGAATACCAATGTAAAGAGGTGTATAAAAAATATGGGGTTGGGGACAAAATATCGAGTATATTTAAGAGTTATGACTTAAAAAAGACATGACATGTTTAGCTCTTACAGGATGGAGATAGAAAACATTTCTTAACAACAAAAAGAATGATTAATGTATACCAAAATATCCTCTCCAACCTTCAAAATGAGAAAGTTTCCAAAAAAAATCAAGAATTAGCAATTAAAATCAACAAGGAATAAGAAGATCTGTGGAACAAAGAAGAAGCAATTTGGGCAGACAAGGCAAGGATTTACGCATAAAAAAGGTGATAAAACCATAAAATTCTTTTACGTATGGACAATCAGGTTAAGGAATATTAACCGCATATGTAATCTCAAGGATGATAATCTGGGTAGAGGATCCCAAACGAATTTAAGGAATTATTTTAAAAATCTTTTGGAAGAAAACCTTGTGTCAGATTTGGAGGATGATTCGGTTCACACACCGAACAAAATTACAACTCTTATGAATAAAAAATAATTAAACCACCGGATTTGGAAGAAGACAAGAAGGTTGTCTTCAGTTTGTCGAGTTCAAAAGCATTAGGGTCGGATGGTCTTCCCAGGACTTTTTACCAAGAGTTTCGGGATATTTTAAAAGATGAGAGTTTTAAAATGGTTTTTTATTTTTTATCAATAATTCCCCGCTTAAAAAGATCAATGCCACCCTTATCACCTTGATTCCGAAAGTAGAAATCCAAGAGTCTGTGAAAGATTATAGACCGATATCGTGTATCAACTTTAGCTACATCAGTGCCAAAATCCCCGCTCTTAGGTTGTAACCTATGATGGATGAAATTAACTCTTTAACATAATCGGTATTCATAAAGGGAAGGAGCATACATGATAATATTCTTATTGTTCAAGAGGTTCCTAACTTTATTAAAACAAAAGAGAAGGTCAAAGAGGAATTATGCAGCAGTTAAAGTTGATACGGCTAAGGCATACAACCAAGTCAATTGAAATATTTCTAATGGAGATTCTTAAGAAGTTTTGTTATGCAAAGAATTGATTTATAATTGTATTTCCTCGATTTCATTTCAAATTAAAATTAATGGGGAGAGACTCAAAAAATTCTCGCTGAGACAAGTATCAAACAAGGCGGTCGTATATCACCACGGCTCTTTCCACCCATGACAGAAGGTCAGATTGGTCTTTTAAATTACCAATATAAATAAGGGAATATCAAAGGTATTTCCATCTCTAGAAAATGTCTGAAAATCACTCATCTTCTTTTTGCGGACGATACATTATTTTTTGTGGACATTAACAAGATTGAAATCAAAGATTTCAAGCAAACAATCATGAAATATTGTCGGGCTTGAGGTCAAAAGATCAACTTTAGCAAGTCAGCGATTATCTTTAGTAAGGGAACACCTGATTATTGATGTAACGATGCTACCAACACTCTTAATATTGGTAGCACAAAATCCCTGGGTAAATACTTCGGGATTCCTCTTCCATTGAAGAGATCCAAAACAAAAAATCTTAATTATATTAAAGGTAGAATTATCACGAATTCCACCTACTAGATTTCTAATCTTCTCTCTAACGAAGGAAAAGAAGTTTTGACTAAAGCAGACCTACATGCCATTCCAAATTATGCTAAGTCAATCTTTGAGTTTCCAAAAAAATTGTGTAAGAATATGTATGGTATTATTGCTAACTTATGGTGGGATTCATGTCCACGAGAAAAGAATTTACTAGGTAGCGTGGAAAAATCGCAAGATCAAAATCAATTGGTGAAATTGGATTGAGAGATTTCTACAAAATTAATATTGCATTATTGACCAATAAATCATAGAGATTACTTAATAATATGAATTCTCTTATCGCCAAAGTACTTAAAGAACTATTATCTAAACTCTGATATGTGGGATGCAAAACTGGCCAAAAGGAGATCCTAAAGCTGGGAAAGTATTTTCAAAGGTTTACAAGTCCATAAAAGAATGCACCTAGAAAATCAATAATGGGTTGAAGACAAATATATGGGAATACTCTTGGGTAGGTAAAAGTATCAATATTGATAAGTACAATGAATGTAAATTGAACTTGATGGATGCACTGTCTAACAAAGACATCTTGGGATAGAACATGGATATCATCAAAGATATTTGTACCCAAGAAAATGCTCATGAGATATTTAAGATCTCAATTATGAAATTGGACAAAAATGATAAAATAATTTTTCCACATACTAAAGATGGTAAGTATATTACTGAACTCGGGTACCACAATCTTATACAAAATGAAATTGCAAGAGAATGGAAATCGTCAAGTATGGGAGAAGATATGTGAAATGAGATATGGAAAGTTGTATGGCATACAAATGTTCCAACAAAAACTAGAATTTTTGCGTGGAAAATTTGTAACGGTGTGTTACCTACAAAAGTCAACTTGCGAAAAAAAAGATGTGTCAAAGATTTAACATGTGAATGGTGCGAAATGGACAATGAATCATTGGAACGTCTTTTCCACAAATTTCCATTTAGTTATGCGGTTTGTGCATAATCAACAATGTATATTCAAATCGATCGCAAATTTAACGGGTCTATTAAAGAATGGATTACCAAGACAATCAATAGTTATGCTAATAATGGATAGCGTAAAAGAACAATGGCAACTTATTTACTTTGCGCGATTTGGAATATTTGGAAGGTGGTGATGCAAGATGTCTTCAATAACAAAAAGTGGAACGTCAAAGAAACTATTGGCAGGACAAACTCTATTATCAATAATTTGTGTGGTAGTTCCTTTAACGTGGAGGAGAATATGGGGATCTTGATTGAAAGCTTGTGTAAGGATGAGAGAAATGAAAATTCAATACTCCATGACAATCCAAAACTATTTGGCTTAATGATACATCATACACAAAGGAATAGGAACCGGCGGGTGTGGCCTCAGTTGCGGTGAATCAACAAGGTGAAATCACACACAAAATCATGAAGAGATGTAGAATCAAATCAAACGTAGAAGTGAAATATGAGCCATTGTTTTAGCCATGAGATCAGTTGTTGGTCTCAATCATCAGGGGTTTTTTCCTTTTACACTAACAACCTTCAAATTATTTAAGGTATTCAAAGTGGCAGGAATCAATTGGAAAATCCAGTCAATGCGCGACGAAATCTGGAAATTGATGGAAAGATTTCTGATCTAGAAAGTTTTACACGTTAAAAGGAGTTTTAAAAGAGCTGAGGGCGCCTTGGCCAAACGTGTTAGACAAAACGTCGTCATTTTAGGATGGCAAGACACTTCACTTATCAGAATTTATAATTTTTTGTTAAACTTATTTAAATTAAGAGGTGTTAAATAATGTTGTGTAATCTGTTTTTATTAATATTTATAAAAAAAAACCTAATATATAAGCTAGGTAGGACTAATGTCTTTTTACTAATGTTTTTTTTCTGATAAAATTTGGAACAATTCCCACTACGTCCCGACACATTTGGTTTGTTGGTAATGTGACTTGTTTTCTTGAGGTTTAGAGTTCAAATTATGATAATAGTAATAATATTTTTATTTACGTAGAGGACATTATGTTGTGAGTTCGTTTTGGTCCCCAAAATATTAAGACCAATTATGTTTAGTTTTATATCTTTTTGAATTAGTTTTCATTTTAATCATCATGTTATGGGTGGTATTAAATAGATTTATTATTCTCTAAATTAAGATTATCATTTAATTTGTTTTACATTCGAGTAATGATATATATCACCCAATTACTACCCATGACGTGGCGTGAATTGGTTGAAAGTAAATTGTTAATCAAATCAAGAAAGTAAATAGATTAACGATTTTTAACCAACCAATTCACGTCACGTCATGGGTGGTATGATTTTGAGTAGTATATATCATTACTCTTTACATTCAAAGATAAATAATCCTTTAAGTAATGATATTTATCACATACAAGATGATATAAATGTGAACTAAAAAGAAATTATAAGGTTTAAAAATGAAAAATATCATTGCTCAATATAAAGTCTAAATAAGATTTAAAAATTAATTACGTGATTATTTATGAATCATGTGAATTCAATATAAATATTGGAATTTATTTAATATTTATTTAAAAAATTTATGTAATAGATGATATAAAGATAGAAATAAAAAATGACAAATATTATTACTCAATATAACGTATAAATAAGGTTTACTATTTTGTTTGGGAATGTAAAATCACCCAATAATTTGATAAACCGTGCATGTAAAAATGTACTAATGTTTAGTCATGAACTCATGATTCTGTATGCATTCAAATATTACGATCACGTGAGCATCCTTCTACTATATATCATTATCTCTATAAATAAATGCATGATGATGCCACCAAAACTTTTAAAATATAATACTAGTGGAAGAGGACAATCTCGATGGCACCAAGAATATACATAAACAATTGTACAATCATTTCGTTTTATATTTTATTATTTTTATACATATAATTAACAATTGTACACCATTTGAAAATTGAAATCCTAGATCCGACATTACGTGATAAGAAAAAACAAGTACTTATCATTTAGTATTATTTTATTGAAAATTTCCACTTGGTCAACATAGTTGGTATTAAATAAGCCACGTAGGGTAAATGTACTTGAAAGTGCTTTAAAATAAAATATGTTTATTTCATTTGCTTTTTCGAGAACTATAATAGAGCTTCTTGGAAGAAAAATTAAACTTGAATGATATGTCACTAATCCACTAATTTAAAACTCTCGGCTATCAATTTTTTGAAGAAAATAATGATGAATGATAGTATGGTACCAGGAATAAGTTCCTTTTGTTAATAGGCATGATTTGTTTTCAGGATGGGCGTTTCTTCTTCTTCCTTGTGGGTAAAAAGATAAAAGGATCTTTTGATATAGGAGATTTTATATATGTATATAGATGCTGATATTTTGAATAACTGTGATTTTGGTAAAGTTTGTAAAGATAGTAAATTTTTAGGAGAACAAAAGAAAAATCTTGAACCAGTTGGAATTAGTTCACTGGCACAAGATCTTAGGTATCCAATCTAGTGGTACAGGTTCGAACTGAGTCAATGACTCCGAGTCCAAAATAGCTCTCCTATGTAACAAAAAAAAACTTGCATATTACTGAAATTAGGTATCCTTTTCAGAAAAAAGGAACTATTGTTTGGATTGATATGAAAGATGAATTGAATGGAATTGGCTCGCGTTCTATATTCTCGTTGTTGGCAGTTAGATTATGGGAGGTAGTCATGACAGTCGGCTGTGAGTTTTGAAACTTTTTACATATAAAATCCACGGGAGGAACGAATGGTCTTATTCTGGAGGGTAATATGTACATGTAAATGAGTTTTGGGGTACTAGAATGGCTGGTTACGGAAACAAAAGGGTTAATGTTCATAGGACACCTGGATAATGCAGATTCGGTAGCACGGGTATGGCGATGCACAGGGTAATTGTGGTCGTTTGTTATTCGGTGATGGTGACTAGTATAAGGTTGTCCATTAACAATTGTCGGTGTGAGATCTAAGTAAAAGATATGAGATGGGCTGTATGGGCCATCTCACAAATGATATGGAGGAAAGAGATAGAAAGTTGGGCCTACCTTAATGGGTCTATTGAGTGTAGACCATATAATGGTTATAACAGTGAACATACATATGGACCTCAAGCTTAACTTAAAAATTAATTATATTAACCTTATAACGAGAAGGAGGCTAAAACAAGCAATGGAAACAAAGTAAATTTGGACCGCTTCACTTTGCGTTTGTTGTATGAGGAGACACCGTTGGTGGATCCTCACGATTTCTTATCTTGGTTTAACTTTAATTTTTTCCTTACTTTATTCACTTTATTTGTTATTTTGATGTTCAGTGGCAAGGTTGAGGTTGGGCATGCCACAATGGTTCTCGGATCTCTCCGTTATTTGGTTTGTATTCCGTTTAGGGCTCTGCTCATGGCTGGAATTGACACTTGGGTCAGTTTTGACTTTGTGGTGAAAAACCGCCCACCCTGTCATCTAATTTTGTTTCTTTTTACCACGTTATTTACTATTTACGTAATACTACCTTTAATCCTACTGATATTCCATCTAGGGTTGTTATCATGGTCGTAATCGAATCAATGGTTAGTTACCTTATGGTTAGAATTCATCTCTCCTTGACTTTTTATCATATTGCTATTTTGTCAAGGGTTGTTGTCATGATTGGAATTGCCTCAATGGTCAGTTTTGACCATGGGGTCAGAATTTACATCTCCTTGCATTTAATTTTTCTTACTTGTGTTATGATAAATTTTGGTTACTGTCCTTATTCACATTTATATCCTGTTTAGGGATGTTTCATGATAGGAATAGACTCATGGGTTAATTATGACATTGTTGTTAGACTCTGCCTATCTCTAACATGTATTTTGGCGTAATTTTTGGTGTTATTTGACAGGTTACGTTTCAAACGCGAATAGAAGCATCCATGGTGGGTACAAGAACCTAAGAGATATCCGGACTACCCCCAAAATTTTCGAAGACGACGATAGATGAGTATACAATCTCTTGTGTGAATTTTGTGTACACAATTACATTAATACCAAAGGTGAATGTCAAGAAGAAGTGGAGAATTACAATCTCTTGTGTGAATTTTGTGTACACAATTATTTCAAATATTCGTACGCGAGTTCATATGATATTGAAGGAGATCATATCTCCAACTCATGCAACTTTCATTGAGGATAGGTACATCCAAGATAACATTATGATCACACAAGAACTTTTGTACTTCCTTTGAAAGAAAAGGAAGAGCAAGAAACAATATGCAGAGTCAATGTGGATATTGCTAAAAACTATACGATCAAGTTAGGTGGGATTTCTTATTTCTTGTTCTTTAGAATTTACGTTTCTGCGACAAATGGATAACATTAATCAAGAATTGTGTCACAACCGTTTCATTAAACATTAACTTCAATGGAATCCATTGCCTAAGTTCTCTCCCGAGATAGGACTAAGATAGGGGATACAATATCACCTTTTTTCCTAGTTTACTCATGGAGGCATTAATAGGTCTTATTTGGCACCATAGTAGACAAAAAAGAATTGACGACTTGAAAATTATAAGTGTTGTCCACGATTAACACACATGTTATTTGCAGATGATTTTCTTTTTTCATTATCTTAAATACATGACATTGAGGCCTTCAAAGATTATTAACAATGTTCGAGACAAAGGACCAACTTCAACAAATTATCAAATTTTTTAGCAGAGGAACATCGTAGGACATCCTTCCTAACACAACATAATCATTTCATGTACAACAAATATGAAACTTTGGTAAGTATCCAAGGATACCACTATGTCACCAAAGATCAAAGGTAAAAAATATTAGTTGGATAAGTGATAGAGTCTTTTCTAAGGCTCAATGATGGAAGAAAAAAAAATTTATCAGAAGAAAGCAAGAATGTACTCATAAATGCAGTGTTATAAACTATTGTGGCTTACATAATATCTACTTTTTAGTTTTACGAAAAATAATTACAAACAACTTAGTAATATGATAGAATTTTTTTGGTGGGGTAGTAAATATAGAAATATTATACATTGGCTAATTTGAAAAAAAAAATAGCAATGGGAAAAATTATTGGGGGTTAGGGTTTAGGGGTTTTGAAAAAATTAATAGGTCTTTGTTAGAAGTGTTATTAGAAATAACCACCAGTTGTACAAAAGAAAATGGTTTCCGAAAAACGACTGAAAAGAAAAAAGGTTTTGAAGTAATCTAACTATTACAATAAAACTGAAATGCGATTACAAAAATCGAATAACAATACACGGAAGTGCGATTACAAAATCGAATTAAAAATTACACGGAAATAGTTACGAAAACAAACTTACACGGAAAAGAAAAACGAGCCTAATCCTCGGTCGTTAAAAAGATATTCCGGCGGAACCCGGTTATCTCTAACGGAACGGAAAACTAACAACTAGTTTAGTGTTTTAGAGAGTGAGAGAAGAGGCAGAGTTTTCTTTTTTTTCCTTTGTAATTCGTAGCTGTAGAGAGTGGAATGAGAGCTCTATATATAGGGGTGAGGAGTGGAATACACAAGCCTTCAGAAACGTCCCTATTAAATCCCATGATTCTCTCCCGGATTTGACTTGATTGGGTTGACGTTTTGATTGCTTTGTAACCCCCACGTTTGTAATATTCTGTAACAGCTATGTTGACCTTTTGATTTCCCACGTGTTTGACTTTACCAAGTAACAGCTGCTGAATATCCTTTCCCTTTAACGCTTGCGAGATTAGTGGAGGTTTGTCTCTACGTTTGAGTTGGAGTAGTCAACCACTACTATAAGAGCTGGTACAAAATCTACTTCATTTTTAATTTTTTTACTCCCCAAACTCCCCAAACTCCCCACGACCCACGCCCCACGCCTTACGCCGTCGCCGTCGCCGGTGCCGGGCCGGGCCGGGCGGGTGGGTGGTGGTGGTGGTGGTGCGCGCGTGTGGGCTAAATCAATGCCTTGCCATGTACATGGTTATTGGCTCTTTGGACTTAGTTAAAATCACAAAGTATAAAAGTAGGTAAATATTCTTATAACCCACCGATGTGGGAAAAGAATAAACCCCCACTTTTGACTATCAAATGTTCTAGTGGAGATAGCATATATCCAACAAGAAGTATATGCATGACGAATTTGGCAAAACCAATAGTCACTTGTCGTACAAGTCTTAAAAGGTATATATCAATCAAATGCTATTTTTACATATGCAAAGCTAAAACAGGCAAAATATTGGTCATGGAAAGCATTTTTAAAAGAACGTATCCTACCAACAACATGGATGATATAAAATTGGTAATGAGACACCACAATAGTATAGGAACACAGTTGGATCGACACACCTTTCACTTTGGAGAAACCTGGAGGATGTTAGCTTAGAAAGGTTTCAGAACTCATGAGCGAGCAAGGCAACATATGGAACCAGGAGACACTAGATAAAATTTTCCATTACCAGTTCGATGGTCAATACAAAACTTCATGCTACTACAACCATAAGCATATGATGAGTTCATTTGGCCACATACGATGGATAGAATTAATCAAACAAAGTTAGTATATCGCATACAAGTCAATGATCAACTGAGAAAAAACCGCAAACATAAAGATATGCAGCACCAAAACCCAAAAGTATGGAAAGTCATTCTGGGTATCAACAATCCGTTTAATAAGACAAAATATAACGCTGATACTTGGACTATCCCAAAGAGGTCCTAACAATCCGAGTTGAGGATACATGGCTATAATACGAAGCTAGAGCATGATTCCCGAGGGTGAGGAGTGTCAAAATATTCCTAGGGCAGATATTCAGAGTCATCTACGGGTACAAGGATCGCAACATATTAAGATTACTTCAACAAGAGGAATTTCCCTTCGATCTTATCTTGCATATCTATCTTCCACTTATACTGAGCCCATCAACAACATTCCACGCGCATTCTCTATAACTAAAAATACCCCTTCCCATAATAGAATAGACACTCTAAGTACCCCCATTAATTCTATCTCTCTAGATATGGATGTGTTTATTATACAGTAGACTTACGTCTTCATAGCTCCTTGAATTGAGTAATCCCTTATATCAATAATACTAATGTTAAGTGTTGGAGTGCCATCGAGAGCGCACCTTCCTATGGTATTGACCTAGTGTCTGGTTTCAGGATGGCTCGAAGAAGCAAGAAGTTCTTCGGACAAGAGTTCTCAAGCTAGCTCGTAGTTAGATTCCCTCTCAAGTGAAGATAAAGCTCTTCGATTGTGATCGAGAGTAAGGTACACGACTATTAACACTTCTCACCATTTAATCACCTACTTTAATTTATTCTCTTATTCTGCCTATACATACATATCTCCGTGTTGTGTTTTTTACTAGACTATGTTCTTAGGGCGAATGTGATTATAAGTGTGACTTTTTATGATCTATCATATGGCACTGTCTGCGAGAACGACTTTGGATCCCATTGAGATTTCATATGGTTTTAACGCAATCTGCTAAGAGTGTTTTGAGACAAATCGACACCAAAAATGAGAATAATGCTCCAATAATGAGAAAAAAATCTACTTACAAGGTGAGAACTCTTCGAACAACTGAGAGGGATGGATTAAAACAATTGCATGTAAATAATCAGGCACATGAAGGTGCGCTACGTGTGCCGACCATACCGTTAACAACCAAGGTAGTTGAATCATATAATCTAATTTCAACAGCTAGGGAACGTGTGAACTGTATATCCCGAATATACATATAACTAACATGGGTGTAGAAAACTATATTTCTCCTATATTGACAACTGCTGGGGGTAATGAGCGCCCTCCGATGGTATTGCAGTACCTAGACCAATTACTACACAAACTTATTAGTCAGTGGAAGCATCCGCCAACAACAACGAAAGATGCCTCTAATAGTTCATTTCCAGATAATACGGAAGTAATATCTTAAAGTTCACATCCTTACTACACATGCAGTAAATGGAGGAAAAGAACTACAATATCCGAGGAAAATCCATCAAATAATACAGAGTCTGATAAGTTTTGGTAAATTCGAGGGAAATGTACGTAGCATATCGAATGTTGATGGTAAATTGGCGCCTTCTCTTTTTTGATAGATTAACATATTACGAGACATATCTTTGGGGGCTTTATTGGACCTAAGTGAGTGATTATTCCCTAATATTTGACATATCTTGCTTTTCCATCTCTTTTTAGACACATTTCTATTTTTAAATATGTGTGCCTTAGTTGTGTGTTAAGTGTGTAGATTTTAGATACATGGTTAACATAATATGTCAAGATGACGAGTATAAGTCAAGAAGTCAAGACCAAACCCAAGTCAATGCTTAAAGGAAGCAAAAAGTCACTTTGGAGAAGTTAAGCGTTTACCAGCAAAATCTTGAGATCACTTGATTCAGTCACCAAGAATAATTTATCAGGAAAAATTTCCTTTTTATTTGGATGGAGATTGAAGTCAGTGACACGTGAGAAGTGACAGAAGTCAATTCCTAGTTGAGATGAAGAAGTTATGTTATTTGCTTCCACCATGACTCAAACTTGTTCATCACTAGCTAAAAACGGGTTGGGCTATTTTAAGCCAACTAAGTGAGCGAATTAGGGCCCCAAAACATTTTTAGCCTAGTATATAATTATTTTAGAATCTCATAAGTCAAATCACTTAAAACATTACACCCTTTTTAAAGAGCTAAGCCCCTGAAGACATGGAAGAAGAAGAAGAGAAGAAGGGTTTCTACACCAAACTCCACCATTTTTCATCATCCAATCTCTGTTTTCCTCAATCTTTATAGTAAATTTATTCTATTTTGTATTTTGAACATGATTCTTGCATTATATACTATCGTTTTCCTTTATTTTATTTTGAACTAAACCCTAACTTGCTTAAGGATTACTTATGTATGAACCTTAGATAATTAATAAGATGTTATTTGGATTTCGGGAATTTATTATTTAAATAAATTGAGTTTATTTCCATTGACTATATGCTTGTGATTGTTGTCTACTCGTACTTCTATCAAGTATTGGGGTAATTAGACTATTCCTTAGGAGGGGGTCGGATTAGGACATAGTATGTAATCGTTTAGTGTGTGTTAGTGAGCTGGGAGGTTTTGACTAGCCAAGTAATCGATAGGGTATGAATCAAATATCGTCTGAAACCACAATAGGTCACTCTAGAGAGGTCTCTAGTATTGTAGGATAACTTCTTATTTACGCAAGAGGTATTAGAATGAATATTAAATTCCGATTGATGTGAAATGACCAATTTTCCCTTATATCCAGAAACATCGTATTAGTTGCTTGGGAATTACTCGCAATACTTAAGCATACTTCTATCACATTTAAACCTTTCGTAGTTAATTTGCATTCCCTTTTTATTTCTTTACTTTATTATTCCATCTTTATTTGCCACCCTTAGTTTTAATTATCAAAAACCCAACAAATATTTCCTTTTAATTATTTGTATTCGCAACTCAATCCACTATACTCGTAAAACACAATCTTAATAACCTTGATAGTTCCTGCAGAAACGATAACCCTCGTACTTACCTTTTTATTACTTGTCAACGCCCTCATACACTTGCGAGAAACACCTCTCAATTGTGTTATTTTATTAATCACGCTTTGGCGGATCACATCCCTAGTGCATGATCCTTTAATATGTGATAAACTACTTAAACTAGTGTTTAAACTTCCGAGTGATTGCATCTTTCATTTAATAATCTTGTATCAAATTCTATTGGATAATCCCTTAGAGTTTGTTAATTGGACATGATATGATTTAACTAATAGTTGGTCTTAATTAAGTTTTTAATTAGGTATATTTCTTTGAGAGTCTATTTTACCCCCTATAAGACTTACAAAATCCATTAATAGATTGATGGTTATGAAAACCTAGAAGTCCACAACCATCCACTAGATAAAATAGAAATTTCCGACAATGCATGACACCTAATGACACCACTTATTGGCCTAGGTGCTTGGTGTGCAATGGAGGATCCTAGTGTTGTCTAAACATATTTTTAAAGAACTAAAGCATGAATCATATGTGGAATGATTTAAATTCTTATGGATATAAGAGAAGGCCTAACATGTTTGTGTTAACTATAAGTTCAAGTTTGATGGGAACACTGTTGCAATGGGATGATGTGATATTTTGTTTTGTTTAGAACACGATAGTTGTACCTATAAATAATGAGTCTTGGACAAGTTCTAAAGCATACAAACCTTGAAATTGAGCCTTTATTATTGACTATAGCATACGACTTAGGATTGATGTGTTGTATATAAAATAGATTAGGAATCAACAAGATTTGCGCTACAAAAACTGTAATATGGAATCATGCATACAACATAATATGAGACTCAAAATCACCATATAAGGAGAGGGCGGTTGAACTTAAACCCCATCTTAATGGGGATGTTGAAAGTTGTAAATCAACTAATATTTTTCCATATCACAGTCTAAGAAAAGGAGACTTGATGTTTGTCTTGATCCTAAAGCTGCAACCCTGAACATGAGAGACAACAATTAAATTTTACCTTATTTTAAATGAGTATTTGTATTATTCAAGTGACATGACTTAAATAATTCTCTAACTTGAGTTGATGGGTGATCATGATATCTAATTTATAAGAGTTTGTGAGAAAGAGGTCAATGTGCCTATAATAATTTGCTCAAACCTTACCTCAAAATGCGTGTCTTTATTTGTGACCACAACAATACTTTAATAACCAATTTAATTTCAATAAAATGTATACTCACATTCATTAAACTTAACTTTAAGTTTTTTACGTGATCCCGACTTTCTATTTTTTGTACTATTTACTTGAGTTACATATAGGAAACTAGAAGTATTCCTAACATATAGGTCCCTTATGGACAACTTCTATGATAAGTTGGCATGTGAAAGGATGATCAAGTTCTGGTGAAAGGTCAACTATTGACATGCACGACCAAAGCGATTAACCACTTACTAGGATTATTAAACACCCGACCTTGTGTTGATCATGATATATTTAAGTTGAGAGAGTGCATCGGGAGGTGATTAGAGAGGGAATATGCATTAAGGGTCAAAAGTGGTCAAGGATTTTATCGATATCTAGAACCGAAGCGACGTCAAATCAAACATTTTTATCGTGTTTTATTACACCATGTCAACATCATCCCGAGTATGTCATTGTCCAAGAAACCACACATACTAGCGTATTGCATTGCCCGGGAACTATATATCGATGTGTCAAGAATGGTGAAAAGAAAAGACAAATCTATTATGATTCCATAAATCTAACGATATCAAAATGGAAGAATAGGCTTTTTTGTTTGGCCCTATCAATAAGGCAACTTAATTACTTCATTCGCTAGGGGATGTGATTCATTATGTTTGTTTCATATATGAAGACTTTTAGAGGAGTCAATTATTCGTCCATAATCACTTCTCTATACTTAATGATAGAGGTTCAAGTTGACTTAGATGAGTTAATGGTCAAGAGGGTGACCCTTTTACGTGTGACAAGTTGCAGGGAATGATGCATTATCTGGTGAGTACAAGACGAGCACGAGAACCTAACATGCTAAGGTCTGCCACATGGGGCACACCAAGGTCAATCATACATCATGCTGGCTAGACGAGGACGAGGATGAGGATATATTGACTATGTGAGAAGAATATAGCAGGGACTTCATGAGATACAGATTCATTGGGGAGTGACCAGTCAACATTTGGTTACCCTCATCGACTAAGTGTTGTATCCATTCATGATACACAAGGCACGCATGTGCCATCTTAGGATCATGCTTCCACCAAGGAAGAACCCCCCCCCCCCACCCCACGAGGAGATGAAAACGACAACCCCTAACTTAGAGATTCAGTAATTACGAGGACATATCTCTCATCTAGTTTTATGGACACGTTTTAAAGATTTTTTCTTGGGTATACGTGTATTGATGTTATATTTTCTCTTTTCTTGTGGTATTGTGATTTTGTTTTCGAATAATGAAATTACATTTGAATTTTGAGTTAAGTGTGAGATGCTCATAGTCCTCATATCCAAATTTAAGTTTAAGGTTGTGTTTTATATTTCTGTTTCATTGTGTTTTTTTATAGTATAAACGGGTCTTCCTTCATATGTTATGAATGTTGTGTTATTGAATATGAGGATTATATGACATAGGTTGTATATTAATTGTTTATGCTGAGATGAGATGCCATGGTTATTTAGTGGTGGTCCTTTGTGTGTTCTAAAATAAATGCAAAAGTAATTGAACCACAACCGCAAGTGTACGGTAGTCCCAAGTAGTAATAAGTGATTCTAGGATCGTTCGCAGGGACGGTTTGGTTAACTACAATGCTTATCGAATAATGAATGGTTGCACTTTTGAAAGCAAATAAAGATAATATGATTGAGGTTTTGTTTTTATTATTTCTAAGTAATGAAAGACTAAATGGAAAATGCAATTAATTACTAAAACACAAGTAAATAAATGTAAAACGCAAGTATGAGAAGGTATCACTTGAGAACGCAAGGGATCCTTCTAATTCTATTTCATAACTCGTTCTGTTTTAAGGGTTAAATTGGTCAATTACAATGGTCAGGATTCTAATTTCCTTATACCCCCGTCAGGGGGGACTATAAGGCTATCCTAGAGTGTCACTAGTCCCGTCAAGGTAAATATGATCCACTTTTAGATGTTTAAGAATTTTACCTCATGGACCCTAAAATTAGCTAAGTTCGTCAGAATCAATAGCTTCTATTTTAGATTGAATAATTAATTCTATACCTAAACCCCCCGTCAGGATGATCCACACGCCACATATGTGGAATAGCCTAGATACTAAAACCTGTTCTTAGTTCGCGACTCTAAAAACAGTAAACAATCACAAATTATCGAAAAGAGTAAAAGACCCAATTTAATTTAATTTAACAGAAACCCAAATTCAGGACATGAAATTCAATAGAATTGGGATTTACCCATAAAGCATTCTCAAGCACTAAAATGTGTTTAGCTCATACTAATTAAAAAGAAAACTAAATTAATTGAAATGGAATTCATAATGTATTACAGAATTAAAAATAAAGAAAACCTAATTTCCGGAATTGGAATGACTGAGAACGGAGATATAGACCCTCTCCAGCTCTTGCAGCTTCTTCTTTCTTCCTTCTGTTGCTTCTCTCTGATGTTTTAATTTGTAAAAAGTGAATTGTATGAAAAATAGAAGTCAAGAGCTCCTTTTATAAGAAGAAAAACGGATTAGGGCTTGGACTTAAGAATAGATCACTAATTAAATGTCCAAACCCATTTTCTAAGCCCAAAATTCCGTAACTGCTGCACCACCTCCACTAAAACAGCTCTAGCCGATTCTTTACAACTCCGATTGACCTGAAATCACTTGCTAAAGTTCCGTAACTCGATAAGGAATGTATTCTCTTCAAAGGTCAGCGGCTAAATCATCTCTTAAGTGCCTTGAAATCAGCAATCTTTGGCCTGTTTTCCAGATTCGCAGCTCCAAAATCAAATTCTTTCGGGATTAATCTTCAAATCTTGACTCCATATCACGATCTTTGACTCTCTTCTCGGATTCCTTTCCTAGCTAATATCCAAAACCTACAAACTTTTCACTAAAATACACAAGATTACGCGCAAAAGTTTAATAAATCAAAAATACTAGAAATAAAATAGGAATTCAGGATTATTGCATTTTTAACTCAAATGTCTATCAAAATATTTAATTAAACATAAAAAATGATGTCTCCCAAGGGTCGAAAATAAGAACAATTAGGGAGACATCAAGACCCCCAACTCAAACCTTTGTCGTCCCGACAAAGTAAAAACAAAACAAAAGGGGTAGAAGTAAACGTAAGAACAAGTAGAAGCTAGCAAATACACCTAAAGCAAGTCTTAAGATAAATCTCATATAGTAAACTCTAGAAACTAATATACACATACATCTATAATGCAAAATCAAACACAAATAATCTCAATCATAAAATTAAAGTCGCAATGCTTGAAGATTACACTTGTACTCATATCTGTATGATGGCTATAGGGTGTTCCTCAATCCTAACTCGCTTTGAACGCTCCACCTAGTATATTCCCTATCAACAGAATCATAAATTCACTATATACTTAGGAATCACGAGGTCTTTATGGTTTTAATATTGGCTTAAGGACGGTGTGGATGTATATTTGGTAAATTTGAAGTGAGCTTTTGGCTCTCTCCTCACTTACCATCAACAAATGTCCTCGAGCTTGAGTTTACGCTAAAAAATGTTCTCACTCACCCATTTACGCAACAATTTAGCGTCCCATGTCTACCCATTAAAATAAGATGATTTTTCAGAGAAAATTCCACTTTGCCGGATGTTTATTCTTTCATATTTTTCTTTTCCTTTTCTTTTCTCTTTTTTTTGTACAGTTGCAAACCGGGTTCCCGCATTTGTGAAATCCGGGTACCCGGTTTCTACTGTATGAATTTTCGAAATTTTTCATTTTTTCTTTCTTTTTCATTTTTTTCATTCCCGGCAAAGGGTTACAAGTATATATCATCTGCAATTGTGCTACAATACAAAGCACATCAATCCTAAGTGGACCCACCACCCCAAACTCAAGCTCGAGACATGTCTCAGGATTGTGATTCAAGTGCGGGTCATATGGTCATGCCTAATAATATAAGGGGTAATGGCTTATATCGTGGCTACAAAGAAAAGGCTAAAGGCTCAAAGTGGGCTAAGACGGATAATAATTAATACAAGGGATAGAAGGCTAAAAGGTTACAAATGGCTAACAAAGAACTGCCCCTATCATTTTCCTAAGTACATAGCTTGTCTTTAGTTCATATCTAGGTGGGTTCTCTACTAATTAGGATTTCACGTTCTACACACCAAACATATTCCTTAAGTACAAGCTTATTTCATTTGCATTGTTCATTAATTTTTCCTATTAATTACCTATGTTTGCATGCAATTCTAAATGCGTTTTATATTAATCCCTAAAGTCCACTATTTACTATCATAGATTTACCAAAAGTATGCTTAAAGGGACATTTAAGATCTTCTACAGTCAAACGCAACTCCGTAAATTATTTTAGTGAAAGCAAATTAAAACAAATAACACATAAAACTGGGATGAGGCAACGAACCCCACCCCAAACTCAAAAATGAGTCGTGTCCCCACGACTCGAAAAGACTCAATAAAGCAATTAAACTAATATACACTAAATGAGAAAAGGATTGGAAAACATATCTGGATCGACACTAGGCCGATTACGTGTAGTCCCATGTTAAGGATTTGAATACTACTTCATCAAGTTTTAAAGATCATTTAATTGTTGCATCCATCTTGAATAAAGTGTTCTTCATTACCTCGAACTCTTTTGCCATATTTCCCAAATCTTCATCATTTCCTATCTCTCTAAATCATCATTTCTTGGTGTTTTTGGAAAGATTTGTGATTTATTATGTGTTTGGATGATGTTTAGAGCGATGGACTGGTGATATTTTGGTGTTTTGATGATGAAATTTGAGTATTTTTGGAGCTTTGGTTCGTCATTAATGGTGTTAAGGGGAGACGCAACCACGAGACGCAACTAATGGCGGGCCTTAAAACGCTGGGTCAGAAACTTTTAGCTGTTCATCCGAAATTTTTGACTTCACCTATGGATAGAGCTCGAAAAGTTATGCGGTTTAGGCTCAAGAAAAAGTTAATTCCGACCTCCGAGCGTCAAGTTATGATCTTCCGAATTTTGATACCTGGGGTACAGCACCAAAAACGGATTCCCGCATTTGCAAAATGCGGGTACCCGGTTTTCGTCGATGGCGCGAATGATGACGCATGTGTGACGCAGCCAAGACGCAAGACCCAAAACACTGGGTCCAAGAGTTGGAATTTTTAGCTTTCGAAACTGGGTACCCGCATTTGCAAATGCGGGTACCCAGTTTGCCCCTGGAACACCACAAATTTTTCCTCTATTTTCGCCCTTTCGACCCCAAACTCATGACCTTTTTACCCCTGAAATCATCAAAAACAACTACCCTTCCTCATTTCTTACTAATAAATACTAAATTAACGAAAATCAAACAAATTTAAACTACGAAAAATAAAAACTTAAACTAATATACAAGGAATGGCTTTTGTTTAACGTCGTTAAGCTCGACGGGTTACCTCATTCATTAGTCGTTGACATAACCTCCCCAGCAGTGAGTGAGGTTGTCAATATTAGCAACTCGAAATTTGCATCCTTTAGCTTTTATTCCCACTAGTTTGTCTGAGATAACCTTCGTGACCATGAATGGTCCTAGCCAAGAACTTTTTGATTCACGTACCTTTGGAGGGGAGTCCGGTTTCTTCATAGCTACTTCTTCACCTACTTTGAACCCCTTTTTCTTTCTTTCCTTCTTAGATTCCTTCGGAATCTTCGAGGCACGTGCTTTCTTTTTCTCCTTTGCATGATTGAGTTGTAGATTTTTAGGGTATGGAGGAGCTTTAATTGGTGGTTTCTTTCGTAGCTCTTTCTCCTCCACCCCTAACGTGTCCACAATATTAATTTGCTCCTTTCTTACCGGTTCCATTACATCTAGGCGAAAGCATTCTTCCTTGGAATCCGGAAATCTCATAGGTCTGAACACGTTAAACTTCATTTCCTCGTCTTGGATTCTCATAATCATCTCTCTGTTTTCTACATCAATCAAGGTACGCCCCGTGGCTAGGAATGGTCTTCCCAAAATAATGGGGAAATTCCTATTCGCGTCGTAATTAAGTATAACGAAATCAGCGGGAAAAATTAACGTACCTGCCTTAATGAGGACATCTTCGATTCGGCCTTCTGGATGTGCAAGAGATCGATCTGCCATTTGCAAGACCATAGAAGTAGATCTTGCCTCTCCTATTTTCAACTTCTCAAAGATTGATTTGGGCATAAGATTAATATTTGCACCCAAATCGCATAGTGCTTTTCCTTGCCATTCATCACCAATAGATATCGGAATTGTAAAGCTCCCCGGATCAAGTAATTTCGGAGGTAATTTATTCTGACATATTGCACTACATTCTTCAGGTAAACCATTCATTTCATTATCATAATATGGTCTTTTATTGGTGAGGGCTCTTTTCAAAAACCTCGCATACTTAGGTATCTCGAATAGCTTTTAAAAATGGTATGTTGATGTTAAGATTACTTAGCTTATCCAAGAATTTCTGATATTCAGCCGTGTCATCCTTCTTTTGAACTCGCGATGGAAATGGTGGAGGTAGACGATTGATTATAATATCATTCTTCTTTTTCGGAATCTCAATGGACCCCTCCACTTCTTCAACTTCCACTTCTTTCTCTTTACTAACCTTATCCTTTTCTTTTCTAACTTCGTTTTCTTTCATAACCGGAAAAGGAGGTGGAGGAAGGTTCTTACCACTTCTGAGAGTAATAGCTTTACATTCTTCGATTTGGATTGGATTCTCAGTATCGCTAGGGTGTTGCCCTTGTGGACGTTGATTCAGTTGTTTATTCATTTACGAAACTTGAGTTTCTAACATCTGAATGTGTGCTTCAGCAGATTGTTGCCTTTGGATTGACTGTGCATGTAGGGCAATTAATTGTTCTACGGTTTTCTGAAGGGTAATCACATCTTCTTGTGGTTGGGCAGGTAAGGCTTTTTAATTTATGGTTTCATTGTAAGTGTCTTGAGGAGCTTGTCTTTGCACATAATTCCCTTGATTTTGTCCTCCTTGATAATTATTATGTGGTCTTGTATTGAAGTTGTTACCTTGGGGACGCGGCTAATACGCATATGTAGGATTGGCTGCCCCATTAGGATTTGAGTATTGAAACCCAGGATGGTTTCTGTTAGGCTGATATCCATTACCACTCGAATTAAAATTCCCTCTGTTCGAGACAAACATCACAGACTCTTGATTATTCGGACAACTTTCCTCATCATGATCATCTACCCTGCAAATTGAGCACATATAAACCTCTTGTGCAGCTTGCACAGTTACCTTCTTACCCGAAAATCCTTTTTTTACAGCTAACTTGAGCTGTTTCAATTGTTGCGCTATGGTGGTTTGAATCTTATTCTCAAGCGTAGCAAACTTTTCTTCCATATTAATATTATTCACTCCTTTAACCGGGGTTCTTACCGAAGTCCACCCAACTTCATTCTTTACTGTTCTTTCCAAGATGATTTTTGCATGAACGGGTTGAACTTGAAGAAATCCCGCACCACGTAGCAAATCCAGTTTTTCTCTTGAGGTCCCATCAAGGCCTTTGTAAAAGATTTTTAGTTGTTGTTGTTCAGTAAAGCCATGATCGGGAACTCTTCGTAAACACATCTAAAATCTTGTCCAGCTTTTACCCAAAGTTTCATCATATTCTTGACGGAAATGTGTTAATTCAAGTAGATCATCTAACCTCATGTTACTTGGGTAATATCTCTCAAAGAAAGCAGTTTCTAATTGGTCCCAGTTTGTTATCTTCGTAGGATCTTGTGTATCGTGCCATTCACTCGCTCCATCAATAACGAAAAATCGAAACACAGCAAAATACATTTGTTCTCTTCAAACCCCTTGTGTGATGTAAGAATCACAAATCTGCTTGAATTTCTGTACTGCTCGGATAGGATCTTCTCCAACTCTACCGCGAAAATTTCCAAAATTTTGGAATTGAGCTAACATACCCGAATCAGGACGGAATCTTGGAACATCTATATTTGGAGCACCTACTCCTAGAGCAGGAGCACGAAAAGGAACTTCTTCCAGACCATTAACAAACCATGGATCTTGATTAATTACTATCTGAGCTTGGACTTGAGGATTAGGATTTAGTGGCTGAACTTGAGGAATAATGCCTAGTGGCGCTAGAGGTTGGCCATTTGCGTCTAGCTGAACTTGTCTGTTATTTTGTTGGTTCTGAATATTAATGTTCTCCATTCTGTTAATTAATTCTTCTACCTCTCTAGCTTCTTGTTCTCTCCTTCTCTTGTTAGCAAGTCTGATTAACGATTCTAGGTTATTAAGGATCGGAGGTGTTGGCTCTAGATCCTTAAAGAGTCTTCTTCGCATACACCAAACCTAAAAACCTGAGAAAATGAACAAACAAAAAGCGTAAAACTGATAAAAACAAAAATAAAGATAAATGCAACTATCACTAAAGGATAAACACCGTGGTCACACGCTACCGTCCCCGGCAGCGGCGCAAAAACTTGGTGGTCCTTTGTGTGTTCTAAAATAAATGCGAAAGTAATTGAACCACAATCGCAAGTGTACGGTTGTCCCAAGTAGTAATAAGTGATTCTAGGATCGTTCGCAGGGACGGTTTGGTTAACTACAATGCTTATCGAATAATGAATGGTTGCACTTTTGAAAGCAAATAAAGATAATATGATTGAGGGTTTGTTATTATTATTTCTAAGTAATGAAAGACTAAATGAAAAATGCAATTAAATACTAAAACGCAAGTAAATAAATGTAAAACGCAAGTATGAGAAGGTAGCACTTGAGAACGCAAGGGATCCTCCTAATTCTATTTCATAACTCGTTCTGTTTAAGGGTTAAATTGGTCAATTACAATGGCCGGGATTCTAATTTCCTTATACCCCCGTCAGGGTGGACTATAAGGCTATCCTAGAGTGTCACTAGTCCCGTCAGGGTAAATATGATCCACTTTTAGATGTTTAAGAATTTTACCTCATTGACCCTAAAATTAGCTAAGTTCGTCAGAATCAATAGCTTCTATTTTAGATTGAATAATTAATTCTATACTAAACCCTCCGTCAGGATGATCCACACGCCACATATGTGGAATATCCTAGATACTAAAACCTGTTCTTAGTTCGCGACTCTAAAAACAGTAAACAATCACAAATTATCGAATAGAGTAAAAGACCCAATTTAATTTAATTTAACAGAAACCCAAATTCAGGACATGAAATTCAATAGAATTGGGATTTACCCATAAAGCATTCTCAAGCACTAAAATGTGTTTAGCTCATACTAATTAAAAAGAAAACTAAATTAATTGAAATGGAATTCATAATGTATTACAGAATTAAAAATAAAGAAAACCTAATTTCCGGAATTGGAATGACTGAGAACGGAGATATAGACCCTCTCCAGCTCTTGCAGCTTCTTCTTTCTTCCTTCTGTTGCTTCTCTCTGATGTTTTAATTTGTAAAAAGTGAATTGTATGAAAAATAGAAGTCAAGAGCTCCTTTTATAAGAAGAAAAACGGATTAGGGCTTGGACTTAAGAATAAATCACTAATTAAATGTCCAAACCCATTTTCTAAGCCCAAAATTCCGTAACTGCTGCACCACCTCCACTAAAACAGCTCTAGCCGATTCTTTACAACTCCGATTGACCTGAAATCACTTGCTAAAGTTCCGTAACTCGATAAGGAATGTATTCTCTTCAAAGGTCAGCGGCTAAATCATCTCTTAAGTGCCTTGAAATCAGCAATCTTTGGCCTGTTTTCTAGATTTGCAGCAACAAAATCAAATTCTTTCGGGATTTATCTTCAAATCTCGACTCCATATCACGATCTTTGACTCTCTTCTCGGATTCTTTTCCTAGCTAATATCCAAAACCTACAAACTTTTCACTAAAATACACAAGATTACGCGCAAAAGTTTAATAAATCAAAAATACTAGAAATAAAATAGGAATTCCGGATTATTGCATTTTTAACTCAAAAGTCTATCAAAATATTTAATTAAACATAAAAAATAATGTCTCTCAATCGAAAATAAGAACAATTAGAGAGACATCATTTAGCAATGTAGTTTGTTTAGTGTTTGTGATAGATGACAAGTGTATAGAGAGTGAAATTTTTATAGTTCTAGCATTGGTCTTTTGATTTTTGACATTAGTAATGTTACCTGAGATATTGAAATATAGGTACTGCCTTTATTGTCAAATTTTACATGTACTATTCTAGTTTCCCTTGTTAATCACACTTGTAGCCCTACGACTTAGTGATAGCATTTAACTAATCATTAACAAATCAATTGATTTTTTTCGTTTAAGAATTATCCTTAAAGATATTGCAAGTCAAAGAAAAACAGAAGTTAGGCGATGTCTTTGTCTGCATTGGAATTTGGAACAAAAAAAAAAAAAAAGTCTGCATTGGAATTAGAAACTTTTATGAGAGACTAGGTTTTGTTTTATTGGGCTATCTTACGGGTGAAAGTAATAAACAAATTCTAACGGCCCCTTATAAACAAGAGGACACCAAAAGAGTTTGTTATTGTGGACTAGCTGTTTTCTTCTTCTTCTTTTGGGTCGGTGAATAGCTGTGTCTAAAAATTGATGAAAAAATGCGTATTTATTATAATATGATTATATGACTATCTTTATCATCTAGTGGGACACAAGGGCCTTATTAAAGTATCAAAATGATAGGTTAAATAAAACAAAACATAAAACTTTTAAATTATGATATGACGAACGATTTTTTTCGTAAAAAAACTAATTTATTAAAGACATAAAGAAAAAGTAAATAGCATCTTTGTCCCCTGACTTTGTATTCGATTGACAGGTTGCCCCTTAAGATTTAAAATGCGACTGCTTGCCCCCTAATTTTTACTCTTGTGCCCCGTTACCCCCTGGTCATGTTTTCCGTCCATTCCGTTAACTCGTGGCATTTCCATGTCAGCTTTTTTCTTTTTTTTAATCCTAATTCTAATTAATCAATTAATTAAATAAAACCAAGGGGATGAGGGGGTGGGGGGATGAGGGGGTTTTATTTTATTATTTTTATTAATAATATTGAAACTATTATCAAAAACCTATTTTACCCTTGGTTTTATTTAATTAATTGATTAATTAGAATTAGGATTAAAAAAAAGAAAAAAGCTGACATGGAAATGCCACGTCAGAGTTAACGGAAAAAATGGACGGAAAACATGACCAAGGGGTAACGGGGCACAAGAGTAAAAATTAGGGGGCAAGCAGTCGCATTTTAAATCTTAGGGGGCAACCTGTCAATCGGGTACAAACTCAGGGGGCAAAAATGCTATTTACTCAAAAAAATTACAAAATGATCTAATCCCTTGAAAAATCCGATCAAATAAGATAAAATATTTAGGTGTTATTTGTTTCTGTAAGTAATAAGTACTAGATGATGAATGAATAGTTGAATAGAACTTATTCAGTTAAGAGGCAGTGTCTGAAGAATAACAGCTGAATAGAATTTATTCTGTTAAGTAACAATGTCTGAATGAATCAGAATTGGTTTCAAATCTTAATGAAACAGACTAGTTAAGAGGTATTCAGATCAGAATTGGTCAGGAAAAACAAACAGTTTTATTAATCTAATGTCTTAATTAACCAGATTAATAGCTCATTAAGTGTAAAAAAACACTCCTTTAGTTTTAAATATTAATGAAACAAACCAGTTAAGAGTCATTCAGATCTGAATTGGTCAGAAAAAACAAACAGTCTTATTGATCCAATATCCTAATAAACCAAATTAAGATTTCATTAAGTACAAACAAACACTCCCTTAGGTGTTGTTTGATTTTTTCAAATGATAAGTACTTAATGCTGAATAACAGCTGAATAGAACTTATTCTGTTAAGTGACAGTGTCTAAATGAATCATACTTGGTTTCAAATTTTAGTGAAACATACCAGTTAAGAGGTATTCAAATCTGAATTGGTCAGGAAAAACAAACAGTTTTATTGATCTAATGTCTTAATGAACCAGATTAAGAGCTCATTAAGTGCAAACAAACACTCCCTTAGTTTGAAATCTTAATGAAACAAACCAGTTAGGAGGCTCAGATCTGAATTGGTCAGGAAAACAAACAGTCTTATTGATCCAGTATCTTAATGAACCAAAGATTTCATTAAGTGCAAACAAACACCCCCTTATTTGAGTAGATGTCCGATCATATATAATATAAGATATTTAGTTGGAAAAAAGGATGAACGATTCAATCATAAAATAAATATATATATATATATATATATATATATATATATACACGATTGTTTAGCGACTTAATCATTAAAAACATTGAGTTATTTCAAAATATGAAAAAAAATCTATTTCATAATTTTCAAAAAATATTTTGTCCAAACAAGTTTTTGACGATTTTTCAGCTAGTCTTTAAAATAATACCTATATTTATATAGGTTTTGACTAAAAAGATATAATGTTAGGATTATATGCCTAATACAATGACTTTTTACTTGCAGGTACAAATACAAAAAGGTAATACAATTATTATATCTAAAACCACAAATAATGATAGTCATCAATAATGTTATAGTATAAGGTCAAGTAATATTTTGAGTAAGAATACGATGGGCTGTCAGGATAATGGTACACATGTCATAGGTCAGTTTTTCAAGATACTCACATAATAAATATTTCTTGACCAAGTAATCACTTTGAAACTTTGATTGTAAATAGGTTATGGTGGAGGTTGACCATAATTATAGGTGGCATGCCTATGGTCACCAGAGTAGTTCTTTTATGGTCAAAATCACTAATACATTCAGATATATATATTGAAGGGACTTACATATGATCATTTTCTAAAAAGTGAGATGTAGCTACTTAAGGATTAGATACTCTTTATCTTGTGCATGTATGAACAAAATGATCATGTAAGTAAATATACTTTGATATACTATGTGTTTGGGCTATCATGATCTCCTGTATATTTGGTATACTGCTTAGCTAATCACGACATATACACACAATATAGAATCTAGGTGATATCCACTTCATAGTAGGGTTGCACTGATTAACCTGACCTCGACCGTGTAATATATGATGTATCATATTGTGGTATGATTGCAAGTCGTTGCTTGAGACCAAAATAATAATACCTATAAAGGTAATCTGAGTATGACCCTGATGAATGTGCATGACGTAGACTCATAAGTCTACTAGTGGAATACTAGAGGAGTAATCTGGTCAATTCCAAATCTGGTAGGTCAAGGACAATGATCGTTTTAAGTTGACCCTCTTTATATACATTATTTATCCATATGATTTCATTCATGTTTCCATTGTGGAGTAGATACACAATTTTTAGTTTGATAATTGCCTTATCCTAATATACTAAAAAGATAGGGATAAATATGTCTGTGGTCCCTCCCCTGTAAGCTTAGTTAATTTCTGTTACTAGAATTTTAATAGGGTTTCCAAAAATAGATTACAATAAAAACAAAAATAGAAAGACTGTTTTAACTATCATTTTAATATATAAGGAAAAAAGTATTTTTATATTATTTTTTATATTTAAAGGATTAATAAGTAAAAGGAAAAATAAATATTTTATTATTAATTTGTTGTAGAAAAATATTTATAAGTTAATATATAAAAACAAAATAAGATTAAATTATTTTTATTAATAAGTGACTGGAAAGGGAAGAAATAAGAGTTAGTTTAGGAATCAAATTCTTTGTCTATTGGCTAAAAAGACTAGATTTGATTCTAAAAGGGAAACAACTAATAAAATATTTATTTTTGGGTCAATAACACATAGGGTCTTAGAGATTATTGTAGTTCCACAAGAGAACTAGTCAATTCCTCACTCATTCTTAGAGGCCAATAAGATGCCCATTGCCATTACTACCTTTCTAGTGCATATATGACAAAAAAATAGATTATTCTCTCTCCTCCTTTATCTTTTTTTCTCTCTCCTCCTTCATTAACAATCAATAATTTTCATCCCGACCATAACCACTGATCACCGCCGGAAAAATTTCTGAGCCTGGAAAAAAGATACTGAGCCTGGAAAAAAGTTCTGAGCCTTGGGTATTGAGTATGAAAAAAGTTACTGAGTATGGGCTACTGAGCATGAAAAAAGTTGCTGAGTATCGGAAAAAGTTCTAAGTGACGAAAAAAGTTGTTGAGTATTCAAATTTTTTTGTTGAGTGACTTTACTGAGCATGCTCGTTTGCTAAGTAACTTTACTGAGCATGCTCGAAAACTCAGTAAATTTACTGGGTGCATGCTCACTAATTTTATATGTATGAAAAAAATCAATAAGTTTCTGGGATTTTTACGGAGTATTTTGCCAAAACAGTTGAATAATTTTAGAGCATTATCTATTAACCCTTCATATCAGTGAATAATTTTAGAGCATTATTTATTAATCCTTTCTTATAATATGAATCAAGTTATATAGTGTAAGTATATGAATCTGGAGAAATTTTATGACAAATCATCTCAGTACAAATTAATCAACGAGTTATAAGTTACAACAAGTAAGATTCCATTTTCCTTCATATTGAAAGGGAAGTTTCGCTGCAAATCACAAGAGTTCACGATACAAATCAAACTATTCAACTTTGAACTGATGGAGAAGAGCAGCTTCAAACGGTGAGGCTTGCAGATCTTCGCTGGAAAAAGGCTTCGTTGCAGATCTTCGCTAGAAAAAGGCTTCGCTGCACATCTTTGCTAGAAAAAGGCTCCGCTGCACATCTTCGCTGGAAAAAGGCGGAACCCTAGGTTTCAGGCAGCGAAAGAGACTTGCCAGATCTGCATTTGTCGGCGACGAAACTTGACGGAGCTTCACCAGCTGTTCCGCCGTGAATTTCAGTTCCAATGGAGGAGCGAGCTTCGCTCCTTCATCGCAAGCTTCACCAGCTAGGGTTTCGCCGGGTGATGTGCTCCGATTTGCTCTAAAACGCATCTTTTCAGAGATCTCATAAAGCAGCGTTGGAACAGATCTCGCTCTTCTGGCGACGACTTCTTCTTGGCGGCTTGAAGGTCAGGACCGGCAGCCATGGCTTTGCTGCTTCGACGGGATTTTTAAGAGAAAGAGAGTGGAAGAGGGGAGAGGGGAGGGAAGAGAGAGGAGATAGAGTGGTGTAATTTTTTTTGTTTGGTAAAATGTAGTATATAGAGAGTAATAAAAACAAAACGGGGATCTGACAAAAAAAAAACGGGGTAAGAAGGTAATTGGGAAATTAGGCTTGTAGTGTTAAAATTAGTTTGTGTCCTGTATTAAGAAGAGGGTATAGAGTCAGTCTTGTTAGGTCCCGGGGTGGTGTTTTCAAGATCCCTTGGGTAATAATCTCTTTTTTTTGGACTAAAACACACACTCCACAGCATAAAAAAAAACTTCTTTCTCACTCCTCTATCCATTGTCGAAACCAGCATGGGAGACAAAGATTTTCCAATTTCTTAGTTCTTGTTTTTTGATATTAAAACTTCCATAATCGTAACCTCGACAATCAACGAGGCTATACTCGATAAATATGATTAACATCTGATCAGGTGATAGATCATAAGCAAACAAAAGGATTCTTGAAGGTAAGAGATCAAAACAAGGTTCCATTTGAAGTAACATATTTACTTAGCAATATATACAACCTGCATTGTCTCACCAAAACGACCATAATTTTCTCATCCAAATTTGAAATTCGGAAATGTTGGTGGCCACTGAAACTACATTCAAAGAATTTTCTAAACATTTAAGGTTCAGATCATGGGTCGTTATGAGTTGTTTGCAATATCTCATGGAAGTTAGTGTATTTTTTCATGTGACGACAAAGATGAAGGAGGATAGGCTTCTAACAGGAACTTTGAGATTCGGTACCCATTTGGTGTCACCTAGGGTGTGATAATAATATGATAAATAAATACGAAAAAAATGCACTAATCACCCTAGACTAAACACGGTATTGCAAGTATTACAGAACGTATGCAAGTTTTAATGATAAGAAGATTAGTTCCTCAGAGACTTAAATGTGTTAACAGACGGGTATATAGATCAGAGTAGCAATTAATAATTAAAAAGAAAAAAAAATAATATGATTGATGGAGATATTAATGATTAAAATAAAAATAAAAGACAATAAAATAAATATGAAAGAATATAGATGAGAGAATATAGCTTATGTTTTGCTCGTATGCACTAATCCTTCTATTTCTTCTACTAGTTAATAAGGGTGATAATAGCTCTTAGATAAGTAGTCAGGATTCTAAATTCCTCCTTACCTCCGTCAGGGTGGACAAGGGTGGCGATCTCACAATCACGAGGGGACTTAAATAGGGTGCTCCTACGCCACTAGGTTCCTAATGAGACTGGCCTTCTAATGATGATCGGTGACTAAATTATACCCTATTGACTATCGCTACCGCACACTAGACGTTTATGTGGTGTTTCAATAATTAGACACCCCTTCTAGGTGACCATCTAACTAATGGTAGCACAACCCTAAATTGATCAGGTTTAAGACATACAATAAATCAAAGCACATAAAACAAATATATGGTTAAGCAGCTATAATCAATTTAAAATAATTCTCCCAAAGAAACATAGATAGAAGAAAATAGAATTCATAGATTACACATATTGCAAAACCCAAGCTATGAGAAATTTAGTTCATACCTGAAAGAAATAAACTAAAACAAAGATACATGATTGCCATCTTTCTCTCTTGAATACTCTAATGATAAATATAACTTAAGAACTAGGTGTGGGAGGCAAGTATATGTGTACAAAGGTTTAAGGGTGTATTTATAGGGGTTTAGGAAGCCCTAACACGTTTTATTGGAGTGGAAGACAAGTAATTGAACTTCTAGTCCAACTCTAATTCGTAACCCTAAAATATAGAAAAGGTAATAAGCTTCCGCTGTTTTGTTTTGGCCGTAACTTCTTCGTTTCAACTCCGATTGACGCGTTCTTTTTATCGAAACTGATTGTCTCGGAAAGCTCTATAACTTTGCTACAGACCATTCTTTCATATTTCCATTCAATCTTGAGTTATGGTCACTTTTGTGGACGTAGCTGCTGAATTTTAGATTTACTTGGCAACTTTATCTTTCCATACTTATTTTTTCTTTCCTCTATATCCAATTTCCATCCATATCTTCTTCGCTTTATCTCTTGGAATTGATTTGGCACAATTAAGTACTCTATATCTTTAAAGCTTCACACTAAATAAATAAATTAAACAAATATGCTCTAAAAATAACAAATTATTAAATCAAGACAAGAAATAGGAAAATACAATATTATATATATATATATATATATATCGACTTCGAGACTTCCTAAAATCCTAAAATGATGTCTCCAACTAAGATTAAATCATCACAAATGGGGAGACATCACCATTGTTCCTCAGTTTATACCTACAACTAGTAAATAAAAAGATTATAAACCAATAATATATCAAGGTAAAACATTATTGCCATTATAGCTAGGTTTTAGAATTATGTATATAGTTAACGTGACTACCATGATTTGTTTTTCTGACAAAACCAATAGATCTAGTTATTTCTAGGACTTATCCATGGAAATTTTTTTGTTTATCATGTCTAGTTCCCCAATCCGGCTCCATCACATCATTCCTAATGCTAGCCGTTTCAGTCTGAAAAAGAAAATTCTACCATGAATCAATGTCATTGACTAGGGTACCCTGTTCATTTCTAACAATAGAAATAATTGTTGCATTATTAGTAGAAATATTATAAGAAGCATCAAATATAAATTTAATCATATCATAGGGGGAAACCATTTAGTGGTGTTATTATTACTAGAGATGGTCATATCATGCTCTCTTTCAATGTAATTTTTTTGTATGTTCGGTGTAATATCGATAAAAAAGTTCAGGGAGAAGGCCAATTTAAAGTATTCATAACTTCTTAAGGTTTTTTACTATGTAAAACAAAGTTCAATGTTATATAATAAATCATTTCTACCTTTCCAAATATGCCAAACTATTATGACGACTAATTCTTCAATATATCTCCCAACTTCATCCTCTTGTGTAGGTATTCCAAAAAAGGGGGTGAACTATATATCAATATGATATGAGACATATTACATGTAAGGAATATCATCGGGGTATCATACTAGGTTACCCTAGCCCTCGAGCATGCAAATAGGCAGTGTTCAACTATCTCAATCTCAATCTCACACTCATAAATATTACATACATCACTGGGTGAACATTTATGCCTAAATACGTTCTCCTCGGTTGTTAGAGCATTTTTACAAGCACGCCACACATTATTATTTTATTTTAGTGGGGATATTTAACTTTCAAATAGGCTTGTGCCAGTCTTTTATGCATCAATAACACAAATCCTGGGGCTTCTAAATATTAAATGTTTGTTTGAAGTTACCTCCCAATTTGTTGAATTTGCCTTTGGGTTTATGGTTGCCTTATGAATTGAGTTTGTTTGGACCTTTATGCTTAGTTAACTTCTCTTTCCCTTGAACCTGTCTTTGTTACCATGATTTGATAACTTATTTGAAACATGAAAAATAAGGAGTCTGAGTTATTGATGTCTCGTGTTCTATGATAGATTTATAAGGTCAAAAGACATCATTTTGTGGGGCTATTGGACTTATTTGATGGATTATTCCCTATTATTTGACATATTGTTTTGTTTTGTTTATTCTCGAAAATTTCTTACTTTAAGAGCTTTACATGTTAATTGTGTGTTCAATGTGTAGCTCCTAGGTACTTGTATTACGCAAGATCCTGATATAATGATGAGAAGTCAAAAAGTCAAGGTCAACCCCAAGTCAAGGCGTGAATGGATGAAGAATCCACTTTAGAAGGTCTAGTGGATTTACCGATAAATCTTTGAAGTTAGCTTGACATAGTCACCAGACATATTTGGTGACGATTATGAGCAAATCCCTAGAGGTCAAGATTTTTCTTCAAGTCGAGAATGCGTGAAAGGTAACAATTTGTAATCTGGAGTTAAGAAAAGTTATGCTATTGTTTCTAAAGTGGCTCGAACCATTCAGATTCATTGGAAATGTTTTTTGGTTAACTTTGACCACCCAAATAGGTCTCACAATTTACAAAAACGTTTTCCACTCTTAATATGTCAGATTTAAATAAAAATATGAGTTAGACAAATTTGGAGAAGCTCTACACGCATGTGAAGAAGAAAGAAGAACAACAACAAGGGATTCCACCATTCCACTTCAATCCTTCACCGAATTTCAAACAACTTTTAAAGTAATTTGTATTAGTTTTTTATTCTAAACATTTATCTAATACTTCTAATCATTGTTTTTGTTGTTTCTATTATGAACTATTTCATCCATAGCTTGAGAAATGCTTAATGCATGAACCCTAGTATTTTGATTATGACAATTTATTGCATTATGGGATGATTGATTTTGAATTAATTGATTATTGTGTTTTGGGTATATACTTGTATTGAAATTTTAGCCCTACCTTGGTCGAGTATAGGGTTGGGTTAGTAGTCTTACTTTCACCTGGGAGGGGTGTCAAATTGTGTGGTATGCGTTAGTGGACCTGGAGGTCTTGACTAACTGGATAGTCGATAGGGGTGCATGTATGCATTTGAAAGAATTGCAGGGTCACTCCGGAGATGTCCATAGAGTTGTAAGGCAACCCCTTATCTACCCAAGAGGGATTTAAGGAGATTGTAGAATCGTGACTATTTCCAGAATACCAATTCGCCCTCATATGAGTAACGTGTAAAACTGAAAAATCATAAGGATTACTAGCGGTTTCTCAAGCTATACTTCTCATCTTGTATCTTTATTTGGTTTGCAATCTCAGTCCTTTATCTTTAATATTCTTAGTTTAGTTTAAATATTTTCATTTTAGTTCTTTCTTATGAATATCCAAAATCAAATATAATCTTTATCTTTCACTATTTTCAACTTAACCCTTCACTTAATAAAACACAAAAATATTAACCTCATAGTCCATATGGAGAACAATAATTTATACTTACTTTTATTACTTGGGAATGACTCGTACACTTGCGAGAAATAGTCATGTTTCCCCATTTGTTGGATTTTATATATCACACACCGGGGACAATACACATCCTTTAGGCGATTTGCCTCATCAATTTTCATACGTTTGATTAACTCCTGAAGCGTCATGTTCACTTCTTGTGTTTCAAGTGATTTAGAGAGTGGAAATTTCTCTAGTAGAACATTCACATTGATAACTCACAAACTTACATTCCCTCATCTAGTATCTCAGCAAACACGTTCTTGAACACATGGACTTGCTCCATAATCGATTTTTTTATCAACGATGGTCAACTTGATCTACTTACCAGCTTCATTAATCCAGTATTTATAACTAAAACCCTCCCAGACTATTTTAGTAGTTTTTTCTTTCACATATAAGTTCAAATAGTGAACTTGACAAATGATTCAATATATGCCGCCTTATTCATCTCTTATGTGGATACCAGATTGTTATGAGACTCAGTTGCTACATCATTAGTGATGTCTCGTCTTTTGTGATACATTTTTACACATACGAGTAAACAGTTTGGGGGGTTTAGAGATTAAAAGTTGAGATTTATTACTTGATGTGGCATTTTTTGAGTTCTTAGCTAACTTTTGAGATTTAAAATATTTTGTGTGTTAATTATGCAACTCATAGATACATGAATAATTCAAGGATTTAAGAACTAAGCTAAAGAGTCAATGAGCTAAAGAAGCAACCAAAAAGAAGTGGAAGAAGACCAAGAGAAGCCAAGGAGTCGAAAAAAGCTAAAGAAAAAAACTGAAAAAGTATATCATCAACTTAGAAAAATTATTACGAGTAATTGGAAAAGAATTAGAGTGTTCCCTTTTACCACAAATAATCCCTTCAAGCATACTTTGTGTGAGAAGAAGCGGAACATAATTCTGAGTTAAGATGGAAAAAGTTATGTACGATTTATCAAGACGACGCGGGTTGTCAAGATTCAACAAAGGATATGGATCAGATGACTTCGAGAATATTTTTCGTATATTGCAGTTTGCTTTGGAAAACTTTGCCAGAAGACACAGATAAAGCTAAGATGTTACAGATTTTGTGTATGAATGTGATGTTTTTTTGGGTAGATAGTGTGTTGTATTTTTTTTTTGAATTCTATTTTATATTTTCCCGAAAAAGAAAAGAAAAAATGGACTATGTATTTAAACATACAGCCCAGAAAGCCAAAGACTAATGACGCTTCAAACTAGATCTCTACTTTTTCCATAAATTTTCCTTAAGTCAATTGTCTGATTTTACATTTATATCAATCTTAACCTTTTTTTTCAAACGTGGCATTTAACATGACAAGTAAAATGAAAAACAAGTAAATACGAGTTAATACTAGTTAATTCAAATAACCATAAAAAGCAACTCAAATATCGATGGACAAACTTTAGCTGCAAAATCATGATCTCAGTCTCCTCAATAGACCAAACAAAAATTAGCCACTCTTGTACAAATTCATAAAAATGCACTCAAGCACATATTATATTGTCTTATATCACATTTCCATGAACCAACACATGTATGAATATATATTCGTTTGGGGCTATGACTAATATCCAGTGTTCTAAAAATCGGCCTAGGCGGCCGCCTAGGCGCTAGAAGGTAGCTGAATTTCCAGAAATAGCCCAGGCGGCCGCTAGGCGGTGCTAGAAGGTCGTAGGCGGGTTTAGGCGGCGCCTAGGCGGACCCAGGCGGCGCCTAGGCGGTCTGAAGCTAATAAAATTAAAAAAAATCTATTTTTTAATACAAAAAATTTTAAAAAATTATTTTTTAACACAAAAAATTATATAAATTTATTTTAAAAATTATATAAATTTTAAAAAATATTTAAATAAATATCAAAACCGCCTAGCAAGAAAACGCCTAGGCTCCGCCTAGGCGCCCGCCTAGTACCCTGGGCGCTCGAAGGTGGTCGACCGCCCGCCTAGCGCCTAGCGCCTTTTAGAACACTGCTAATATCTCATTTCCAACTTCAAGTGTGTAACAAACCCTCAAAATAAAATAAAATAAAATAAATATGACATGAAACTGTAAGCAAAAAGTTTCACTCAAAATGGGAAAGTTTACATTAGTTGTGTAGTATTGCATTTCCCCATTTTTTTCATAGAAGATACATAGCTTTAACAACTTTTTTTTCAACTTATACAAAAACTATGCATTTTCAGATACCAAAAAGCAACAAAATACAATAACTTGTCTAAAATTCATCACAAAAGATATATTCTCCCCATTTACACCATGCACAACATGTGTTAAACCGTCAATAACTCCTGAAACACAAAGCAAAGGGAAAATAAATAAAAAAATTTAAATAATGTTGAATCTTCAGATTAGAGTATAATTTACCTTCTCCTTCTGTTTGTGTAAGGATTCAATTTTCTTCATATACTCGTCTATAACTTTCTGCAAATCACTTGAAAGATCCTTCACATTGTCTTCAGAGAGTTTTTTATCCTGCATTATAGCATAAAGTTATACATAACGAAATGTATAGATTAAAGACACTAATTTTAATACCTTCTCAAGTTTTTCATACGACCTTATAGCATCTCTTCTTATATTCCTCAATGCCACCTATAAAGCTCATAAAACGGTAAATAATTAAAAAAAACTCTTTACCATGCAATACCAAGTAATATATACCTTTCCTTCCTCAAGCTGTTTTGCTACAACTTTAGTTAACTCCTATAAAAGACGAGAAACCTTGGACTCAATTAGAAATTAAATAACTGATATTTTAATCCAAAAATTACCTTTCTCCTATCAGATGTTAATTGTGGGATGGTCAATCTTATGACTTCTCCATCATTATTAGGTGTCATACCTAGATCAGAGCTAACAATGGCCTTCTCTATAAGTTTTAAGCTGTAAAAAAAATGGAAGCTAGTTATTTAAGTATATGCTATAACCTATAATTTGTTTAAGATATATTAATTAACCTGGATTTATCATATGGTGAAACAAGGAGAGAATTTGAATCAGGGGTACTAATTTGAGCTATGCTCTTCAAACTAACTGGGGTTCCATAGTATTCAACCTGGGAAAGATTAAAGAAAAGAAGAAAAGGGATTTGATTATGCAATAAAATTTAAAGTTGCTCATGAAAATTTATACCTCGATTTTATCCAGCATTGCTGGGTTTGATCTCCCAGTTCTTATAGAATTAAAGTTAGTCTTAAGACTTTCAATAGTCTTCTCCATTCTTTCTTTCTAATTTACAAAGGAAGAGATTAAAATATTACTTTGACAAATTATCGACGAGATTAAATCTTTTGAAGGATGTGATATAACTTACAACATCCTTTTCAATAGAAGTCTTTTCGGCTTCTATTTCTTCAACGGTTGCACACCTTAGCACTCCTCTTCTATTTATTCATAAACGAAATGTATTTAATTAAAAAAAAAACAATAGTATATTAAATTTGATAGCAAAGAATATATAGTATCGTCGAGATTATAGCTTTAGCAAGCTGGATTTTGAAAAGAAAGGGAAATAAACTTGCCTGTTACAAAATTGTTTAACAACAAGGGGTTTCCATGAAAATCTGCGGGAACTAACTTGAAGCTTGACATAATTTGAAGAAGCGCTCCATGAGACTACATTCCCACGTGTTGGATAAGAGCCTGCAAGATATAGCTAAACAGCTTAAAAAATATGTTGAAACTGAAAACTGAAGCAACAAAAAGGAAATGTAAGAGTATTACTTTGAGGGGAGAGGAAGGCTTTGGTAGGGTTTGGGTGGTGGTTGATGGAACGCATGGAAGTTGAAGGCGAAAAAGTCATCGCCATTTAGAGATGGTAGGTGTTTGATGAATTGCAACTGAGAAAAATTGTAGCTCCTTTTTTCCTACTAAGAGGAGTGTTTTTGGGTTTCAACAGATAGCTTGGACCGGAGTGCGTAGAGAATGGGATATTGTGGATAAGACCCCTCTTCAACTTTTCCACCATTTCTTTTTTAAGAGCAGATTTGGTTAAAAACATTTTTAGGTAAAATCTTTGTAATATTTTTGAGTCAAATATATATATTTTTCTTTCCATACAACTGAGGTCTAAACGACCGAAAACAAAGATGAAATCTATGCACGAGAAGATCCAGATCGATATAGATCATATTATTCAGAACACCGACAAACTCGTGGGAGAATTACACGGAAACGATTGGGCAAACAACGAGCACACAACATATAATATTACCTCTCAGATACGCCCTCAGTCTTCGGATACACAAGTCACAGAAGATATTAGTTACATGTGCGATGCTTCTTTTAAGACCAAATACGAACCAACAAGAATAGGAATATCAACCATGAACCGAAGAACGGGTAATACAAGCAATAGCCTCACAACTGTTATGTGTAACACAAGCCTGGAAGGGGAAGCACTAGCCGTTCCGGAAGCAGTAAAACAAAGCAAATCACACCAGGTTTACCGGAAGATCATCTTTTCTGATAACCTTGAATTAATACAAGGTATTAGGCAGGTGTCAACGGCAAGATGGACTATTCTACCGATCATCCGCCAAATCAGGCTGAGAGCGGAAGAAGCAGGACCAATATCCTTTCGGCATATACCGCGAAGGATGAACAGTCTTGCAGACCGGCTTGCGAGAAACGCTAGACACAGAGCCACTATCAAAGAGAACCCACTGCTGGGTTTGACAGGGAGGCTTAAGAGACTGGGGATAGGATAAGTGTTTGCTTTTTCTTCTCTTTTTTAATCTTGTCCAAAAAAACGACCGATAAGCCTATACGAGCTTACACAACTCCAACATGAGTGCACAATATAGTTCTAGAAGCGGACCATCCACACTTATCCTTCATGATGAGCTTCTTTAAATCTTCCGGAGGATTACTATAATATACTGGACCACCTTCTAACTGCGCTCCCGTTTCAGCCAAAAAGTCCGCACAAGTATTCGCCTTTATACCCATGAACAAACTCGTAACCCGAATGACTTCCCAGGATGTCTCTACACTCCATGATAAGCCCATCTAACCAATCCCCATTGTTCCCACCGCCCTTCATTAGCGCGTGCAACTCTAGCTAATCATTTTCGATGGTTATTACTCCATGATCTCTCTTAATAGCTAAAGACAATCCAAAGTCTAACGCGATTAACTCTGATTTTAAAGCCGAATCAACCACGGTCGCACCTGCGAATCCACCCATAAAACTTTAGTTGGTCTAATGGTTAGATTACTCCGCAAAGACCGAAAGGTATTGAGATCGAATTTTATTGGGATCAAAATGATTCTGAATCCAAAGTGGCTCTCATATGTTTTCACACACACACACACACACACACACACACACACACACACACATATATATATATATATATATATATATATATATATATATATATATATATATATATAGCGAAAGTCAAACATATTACAGATATAAAAATTTGGAATATTTTATAAATTTTGTGAAATGATTTAGAGATTTTAAAAATAATTTTGATATTTATAATAAAATAATATCATTATTTAGACACATCAAAAGTTCAAATTTTCTTAAAAATTTATAAAATATTTCATAAAATTAATAAAATGACTTAAAAATAATAATATTAATATAATTTGGTCTAAAATTAATGCTCTTGAAACATGTGTTTAAAAAAATTAAAACTATAATAACGGTCTAAAAATAAGATTTGCTATTTTTTAATTAACTATAAAAATTAAAGATTAATCCCAAAAAAATCCTGTAGCTAGTATTAATTCCTCTGTCATCACAATCGTTATTTATTTCCCATTAAAGACATAATACATTTTGTTTTTTTTGTCTTTTTTTATCACAACCGTTGTCGATCTCCGTTATCTTTTCCAACATCTTCCATGCTTCTATTACATGCTTCCAACCATATGATATATCTCTAACTGAAGAAAAAACATAACCTTGTGTTCGATTATGCTTTTAGTCAAAAAATAATTTTTGTCACAATTTAATTTTGAGTTTGAAGTCATGGTATCAAAGAATACACCATCAAATATGCAAAATAAAATAAAATGAATATGTGTAAATTACATAGAGAATGCCTTTTCTGTGTAAACATTTACCGTAGTTGCATAGGCTAATGATGCTACAGTTAAAGTGTAAGGTGAAGCAGCAATCATACTTCCCAATGCTCTATAAACTAATATTCTGATCCTCTACAATAGGGGCGGAGCCAGGAATTTTCGTTAGGGGGGGCCATGGGGGTTCGGGGGCAACGCTCTCGATTTTTTTTTTGCCACTATTTGCAATAAAAGTCTAAGTAGTATGCAAAAATTGCAAAATAGGTCTTTATAATATGGAAAATTGCATTAAAGGTCCCTATATTATGTAAAGATTGCAATATAAATCTTGATATTAATTTTTCTAATTAATTATGCTATAAGTTTCTTTTTTTTAATATAAATAACATATATTTTGGTATAAAAAATAAAAAATCTTATAAATAAAATAATTTAAAGCTTAATAAAATAAATTTTATAAGTTAGTTGGGGGCCAAGTGGAGATATTTAAAAAATTTAAGGGTTATTTACTTATAATTTTTTTTTCTTAAGATAGTTATAATTTTTTTTTTGAAAAATCAGGGGGGGCCATGGACCCCCCCACAACCTACATGGCTCCGCCCCTGCTCTACAAACTAACATACGCATAAGTTAGAAAGTACAACTGAACATAAAAGTAATTAGAAATGTTTAAGAATACCTGACGTGCTAATAAGTGGCCATTTGAAAAGAATGGGATACCATTACTAGTTCGAATTGAAGTCAAAACTCTGATTATGAGCTTAAAGAACAGTTTGAGTTTTTGGAAAAAATTCAAAACTCAATATGTTCTTCTTTTTTGCTGTATTTTTCTATTATTTGGTTTTTTAGTTCTTTTGTATTGTTTGTGAAGTATAAACAATAAGTATGTATCATAATATATGATATATGATATATATACCATTTTTTTTAATGTATTTTACCTTTGAATTTGAAAATTATTTTGAGTTTTGGGAAAAATTTTAAAACACAGATTATGAGTTTTGAGATTTTTCTCAAAACTCAAACTGTTCTTCTTTTTTGTTGTTTTTATATTTTTTGGATTCTTTAGTTCTGTTTCATTGTTTGTGAAGTAATAATAAACAATAGGTATGTATCATAATGTATGATATACACCATATTTTTTGTATTTTGAAAAAAAATCTTTGTTTGATGCATACAATTTCATTGTTTTGTACTTAAAATAATTAATGACTCATTCAGGGGCGGATGTGGGGGTGGGCTGAGATGGGTTGTATCCCACCCTAGCCTATCCAACCTATTATAATTTAACCTGTTTTTTTAATATAGATAAAAATATAACTAAAAAAAATTATAGCATAAAATTAGCCCTCCCTAACTTAAAGTTTAGTGATTAATTCTATCAAATAATAAAATTTATTGACGAAATTGGAACGTAAATACCATTAAATATTCAATTTCTTGGTTCTTTTTAAAAAAATTTCATAGATTTTAATGGTAATTAACTCTTAAATGTTTTAAAAAAAATTTATTTGACCCCCTAAATTTTAAAATTTATTTTATTAGACTTTAAATTATTTTATTTATAGGGACTTTTTGTTTTTTTACAACAAAATGTATGTTATTTTGTATAAAAAAAATTTATCAGATGGTTAATTTAAAAAAATAATATCCGAACTTATATTGCAATCTTTACACAATATAGAGATTTATAGTGCATTTTAGCATTATATAAGATCTATCTAACAATTTTTGCATAATATGTTAGACTTATTGTGCAAATACGGCGAAATAATTTTTTTCGGGGGCGTTGCCCCCGAACCCACTTAGCCCCCTCTAACAAAAAATCCTGGCTCCGCCCCTGGACTCATTTTTATGATATTTTTTACAATTTCTTGATGTATCTATTTTAGTTAATTGGTTGCCGTCAACTAGCAGCGGAGTTAAGATATCTTAATAGGGTAAAAAGGATGGTACCTTATACGTAATTGTGCACAAGGTTGCAGGGGTTTATTGAGTATTAACCCAAATACCGAGAGGAAAAAATGATCCTGGAGGAAGGAAAGTTGATATTATTGTAATTTGAGAATTTCTAAAAACTTAACTTACTAATATGTAGGCCTCGTTTTAAAAGATGGTCGACATTTTAGAAATAACTAAATATTGACTAGACACGTTTAAATTATTCTTCAATGTTTATGTAATCGTCTGGAATCGATTAAGATTGCCTTATATCATCAAGGACTATATAAGCCATTCGGATCACCTCGTGCCTATAATTTAAAATATATTCATTTATTTTAATGTTTGATTGGTTTAGAATAGTTTTTTTCCAAAGTCATGTTTGGATAAATTTATTGTAGAGCATGGTTTTCTTTTTCGTACGTGGGTGGTCTGGGTCAGCTTGTGCGCACCACAACTAATCCCACGGGGGTATACACACCTCTCCTTGTATATTCCCAGGTAAGAACTTGATTACCCATGTTCATGGAGGGGTTTGAGCCTTGTACCTCCCACTTCACACCCGTGGTTAATAGCAAGGCTCTGGCCAGTTGAGCTAACCCAACTGGTTAGTGCATGGTTTTCTTTTACAAAGTAGATGTGGTGGCTTTTGATTAATTACAAATCATACATGTCATTTATATTGTATTTAATAAATACATTATTTGTCCCTTTTAGTATAACACAATTGTTTATTACTCAATATACTTCAAAAAGTGTTTCTTTACCATTTGTACTAAATATTTTGTTGACGATTTTTGTCTATTTTGTCTGTTAAGTAGGCATTTGTGTGGCATAAAACTATCTTATTACCCCCTATGTATTTTAATGTTGTATGTATATCCCATATATATATATTATTGGCTGTTTTAACTCATATATTCGTACTTAACAGAGAAAATAGACGCCTAATCTTCATATTCATCGTAACCTTAAATTTAATCTTAACGCCTAAACATTTATCCTTAAACCTTACATCTTAAACATTAAACCTTAAACCTTAAACCTTACATCTTAAACATTAAACCTTAAACCTTAATCTTCATCTTCAACTTAACCTTAACTTTAAACTTAACCCTTAAACCGTTAACCTAACCCTTAAACCTAAAACCTTAACTTTTACCTTTACCTTCACCTATATCTTAACTTTAACCTTAACCTTAAAAATAACCTTAACCTTGACGTTAAGACTTAACCTTAACCTTGAGCCTTAAACCTTAAACCTTAACCTTAACTTTAACCATGACCTTAACCTTAACATTTAACCTTCAACTTTGCCTAAAAACTGTAACTTTAAACCTTAAACTTAACCTTAACCTTAACATCGAACCTTAAACTTTACCTTAAAACTTTAACTTTTAAACCGTAAACTAACATCAACCTTAACGTTAACCTTAACCGTAACCTTACCATTAAACTTAATGCCCCCAATGCAGAGACCAGAAGCCGAGTATTACTGCAAAATATTGGTTTAGACCAAGATTTCTAAGCAATCACATGACCTGCTCAGAATATATCACGTTTAATTTGGCTATTTAATTAGTTCTAAAAGTTCTTAGTCTAAAACTATATTTTATCATCATCATCATCTTCATCTAATTTTTGCTTACTCGGATTAAAGTATTCATATGATGTGAAATCACGTTTAATTCGGCAATTATTACTGCAAAACAATTCAAAGAATGCATTATAACACCAAATAATCATGGGAACCGCAAACCTTACACGACATCTCCCTCCGTAAAAAGCTTGCAACAGTCATAATAATGGCGATTGTCGAATTTGTATAAAAATAAATTATATTTAAATCAGATAATTCTGAAAAATTGTGAAAGTGATGATATTAGGTTAAAATTAAATCAATTTTTAGAGTTTCAAGGGTAAAAATAAACTTTATTACCCTAATTTGGGTTTCTTGGCAAGCCGGGTTGATGATGGTGGAGAATGGTACCCGAGTGCGGCAGTTTCTTGTGCAGAGAGCGGCTTGCTGGGAAGGTGAGTCTTAAACCTTAAATCTTAAACCTTAACCTTAACTTTAACCTTAAGTCTTACACCTTAAACCTTAATCCTTAAACCCTAATCTTCATTTTCATCGTAACCTTAAATTTAATATTAACGCCTAAACATTTATCCTTAAACCTTACATCTTAAACATTAAACCTTAAACCTTAAACCTTAATCTTCATCTTCAACTTAACCTTAACTTTAAATTTAACCCTTAAACCTTTAACCTAACCCTTAAACCCTAAACCTTAAACCTAAAACCTTAACTTTTACCTTTACCTTCACCTTTATCTTAACCTTAACATTAACCTTGAAAATAACCTTAACCTTGACGTCAAGACTTAACCTTAACCTTGAGCCTTAAACCTTAAACCTTAACCTTAACTTTAACCATGACCTTAACCTTAACATTTAACCTTAAACTTTACCTTACAACTGTAACTTTAAACCTTAAACTTAACCTTAACCTTAACCTTAACATTTAATCTTAAACTTTACCTTAAAACTTTAACTTTTAAACCGTAAACTTACATTAACATTAACGTTAACCTTAACTGTAACCTTACCATTAAACTTAACCTTAAACTAAACCTTAACCTTAACCCTCAATCCATTATCATTTTGCCAGCAAAGCTTGGGCATGGAGAACCCTTATGTTCAGGAATATCTCAAGTTCCTCACTTCTACTAGCAAGTGAGTATTAGTACATTTTTTATTCTTTTTCTTTTGTCTTTTTCCTCACTAATTAAACATGAAATCAACATGGAAGAGTTGAAAGGATTTAAGGGTATCAAAGTGAAGAGAGCTACTTATATTCTTGAATTACGTGAAATTCTCCTAATCCATTCAAGTCTGTAAGGTCTATATTTTTCTTTTGTATTGTGATGGATCATGGATGATAGTTTTTGTTGTTTGTTTTTAACAACTTGACGATTTGGAAAAAAATGGTAAATCTGCGAAGTAGGTATTATTTTAAACTTAGGTAGTTACTTTTTAACGTTGTTAGTTACAGAAATGTTTATTTTTTGAGTGATGTTAAAAAAGAATCTCTTAATGGTTACAGGTGAAAATTATGATGAAAAGGATAGTTGGAGATCTTTTCAGTTTTTTGTAACAATTTCATATGTTTTTTGTAACCAGGGTTATATGAAGTAAGGACAGCCGGAGATCTTTTACTTTTTTGTAATCACTTCATATGTTTTTTGGATATATGAAGTAAGGACAACTAGAAATCTTTTCAGATTTTTGTAATAACTTCATATGTTTTTTGTACACAAGGATATATGAAGTGTTATTGTGATTAATTCATAAAATCACTTCATATATCTGCAGTTTATACCACAAAGGCCAAAGTATATGATATGAATGTCATGTAAATCTTTAATATTGTCTTTGGGAGGAAAATGCTTTTAATTAAAAAAAATTGTACTATATATGTCTCAAAAGTTTTGATTCAACTATACACGCGGAAGAATTGTTCATCTCAACTGTAAAGAGCTAGGTAAAAACTGGAATTTGCACTGAATTATATCATTTGAATGTTAATATTATGGTGATAATTTGCAGAAAGGAGGAGATGTAAATGCAGCAGATCATACAAGTCAAACAATACACTGGTGTGCAGTTTGAGGTGTAGTTCAAGTTGCTTAGCTTTTAGTACAAGAAGGTGGCATGCAAGATTTGTGTTTGATTGATCAGTGTTTATAATTTCTTTCTAATTTTGGGTGAAATGCTTCACTGGTACATGTATTATGGGAAATGACCAAATATATTGCATCGTTGGTCCCCGTATTCATATTCTTATTGTTGAAATGTGATAAACCGTTTTAACTGTCTCCGTTTTCAAATTGAAAAATCTACAGGGATTAGTGGTACAACATAAATTAAATAATTTGTTTCATGTAGCACTACTTGAAGAATCAGGTTTCATTGGAATGATAACGGATGTTCAAGTGGAGCCAAAATGGGGTTGTGGTTTCATCGTATTGTATTAAGAATGAGGTGAACCGAGGAGCAGTTAAGTGCTAGATGAGATGGAGAATTCATAATTGAAAATAATGCTAGGTTTTTCAATCGGTCATTCCACAAAAAAAAATTCATAATGTTTCATTAAGTTAGCGATGACTTATGTTTCACTTTTTTTTCTTAATTCATAGTAACTCTATGAGAAATTTTGTGGTTGTTATTCTTTTTTTTCTAATGTGGAATTGGATGGAAACTCACTAGAGAAAACACAAAAAAGTCCTCTTTTGATTTGTTTGGTTTTCCTTCTTAATTTCCAATTTTACTGTAATTCTAGACATATTTCATGTTATTTAAAATAGAAAAATTATCACATTTTTTAAAATGTCACACATATTCGTGGATTTTATAAAAAGGTTCTTCAATAAAATCTGAAAAAATGTAGGATCAAAGGTAAAATACGGTGGTTACTGAGAATTTTCATGTTATTCATATATCACTTAAAGATTTGAGAATCGTCAATATTTTTTGTTTTATATGTAAAGTTTTTAGCTCAATTCAATCATCGACCTTTTTTATTATTGCGTGACTTTTTTTAATCATCGAAGTGCCTTAAGGCACGGGTAATACCTAGTATAGTACAAGATATAGGCCTATAGCATTGAGAAGTGATTGGAGGGAGAAAAATCAAAGATTTGATGTCTTAGGGTTATCGCCTATTCGGACAGAGAAGAAGAGAAAATAAGGTAATGCGTACAAGAGAAGCAATGAAATGGGCTATGATTTTTTTTGATTTTATATATTATATATATTTTTTTTATATAAAGAACCGTTGACGGGCTGGACCCGTCTATTATAAAGGGAATGAGAGACCTGTTGATATTACGCCGGGTTTTAATATTTAAATAGTAGACCCAAAGTATTAATATTGGGCCAAGGTAAAAATTACCTTTTATCCCATTCTTTTTCTCAGGGTTGGGCTCAATCAGAAGTCATGCTCAGCCCTAAATAATACTATTAACGCTTTCACCATGGTAGCCTTGCCGAAATCTACAAAGACTAAGCTACCCTCTCCCCCGACCCCTTCTTCCCATTCAAAAACAACACAATGAGGGGTCCCTTTCTTGCTTAAAAACATGGTATACGTGCTGCATCCTTCCTTTTTTGTTTGTATTTTGTTAAAATTATTTAATGATTAGGTTTATATTAGCCCAAAGAATCTTTTCCTAAATAAAAAGCGGAGAGATGAAATGAAAAACGATCGTGGTCATAGAATTGACGTGGTCAAACCAACCCCATCACCAAAGGCCAAAGCTTCCTCATGCACATAACGTGAAGTACTTTTTCAACCAAAACTCTTCTTTTTAATTTAACCCTCCCTTAAAACATGCAACACACCCCCACTTCCTAAACGGTTACATATTTCACCACCCCACCAGGCCACCACTATAACTTTTTACATTCCTCATTTCACCTCATTTCTTCGCTCATTCATTCTTCAAAACAAGCTCTTCTTCCTCTTCTTCTCACAGAAAAACAATCATGGGTATTTCAAAAGAAGCAACATTCTTGTTCTTCTTCATCTTCTTTGCTGCTAACTATGGAGTTTCCTTTGGAGCTTTGTACACGGTTGGAGATAATTTCGGTTGGACCACTGCTAACAACATTGATTACTTTGACTGGGCTTCTACTAAAACCTTCGCTGTTGGTGATACTCTACGTAAGTTTTCCACTTTTTAACATACTTTTCAATAAATTTTGTAATTGTATTACACATCAAATATTTGTTTGATTTTTGTGCAGTTTTTTTGTATGACCCGGAATTGCATGATGTGATGCGAGTGGACCGTGAAGAGTATCATTCATGTAATACAACATCTCCTATAGCAACGTTCTGGACAGGCAATGATACATTCACGATAAGGAGTACTGGTCATTACTATTTCCTTTGTGGCATTCCAGGGCACTGTGATGCTGGACAGAAAATAGACATAAGAGTCCCTAACACAACTGAACCAATTAATAAAAGCCCAAAGATGATTATAAATCGAGCTCCTTCTGGATTTGCACCAGTGGTTTCACCTAGTGGGCTGCTCGCACCTAGTCCAGCTCAGAGCAGTGCTTCGTCTCTCTTTTCGTCAATGGTGGGAAAAGTCATGTTTGTCCTTTGTGTTTGTGTTTATGCTCTTGTTTATTAGCGAGAGCGTTTGGTTTATTTAGTACTTGTTTCGTGATAGTTAGTTTTTGTGTCATGCGTAGTGAGCTTGTGTGTTTTAATTTGGTAGTTTAAACATGATTGATTTGTGTTTGGCTTTGTTAGCTTAAACAATATTGATTTATTCGAGTTATGGATCTTTCGTTAATCAGGTTTTTCATGTGCTTTTTGATTATTAAATATTTTGAGTCCATTTTTGTCGTAAAATTATGACTTATTTTTAATGTTTAAACTTTGTAATACTTCACTACATATCTATTACAAATACAATACAACGTAAGAAACTTAGTCAAAATAACAACAAACTAGTCTAGACACTATAACTCAATATGCCACCTATCTATTAGACGAGCATTATTCCCATCAAATTCAGATAGGTTTAACAATTTCTCTAACAATTAATTGCTCCTCACTTCTACAATTTTTACCGTGAATTGTAGCATTTCTTTCTTGTCACACCATATACCTTTAACACACAATTAAGCCTTCAAGCTAATTAACCAGCAGCAATCTTCGATGATGATCTATGATTAACGAGGGATAAAGTAATAATATCCAACTTAAATCAATTGTTTTCGAGTAAAGCTTAATTTCCTGTATTATGCAAAATTAGCAAATTTTGCTATGCAAGTATATTTCAGCAAAATGTCAAAAAGTTTCACCCTTTGGATAAAAAAAGGAGTTATTTTTAGTTTCTTATTATTTTTGTATTTTTTAAGACTGTTCTTTGTCTTTCCATCCCAACCCCTTTTTCGACCCCTACGAGTAAAAACTTCACCTCCCAAACCTGAAATTATACCCTACCTGAAAATCCATCCTGGATCCGCTTTTGCCCCTCCATGAAACTAAAACCATTTTTACCCAACAAATTCTAGATTGAAATAGAAAAATCAGTCAAGAGCTTTCTTTCAACTACAAGAGCGACTTTCAATCTTAACAATGTAGGGGGAAAATGTGATCAAGAACTTTGATTGGATTATGTATTTGATATAAATGAGTACTAAAAACTAAAATTACTTTCTTTCAACTACAAGAGAGACTTTCAATCTTAACAATATTCTTTATTCACGATCACATAAAGTATAGTTGAAAATAAAGGACTAACATAATAGAAAAGAGGGTGTCAGCTTAGCCCAGATGCCTGCCTGCCTGATAATTGGCTTAATTTGTTGCATGAAATATCCATTAATTAACATGCAGGCAAGTCATCCTTGGCTAGTAAACAATACACCTCTTTCTCATCATGTAAGTCCTCCTTTCCTGGTTCTTCAATGCTATGTATTACCTAGGTAATCTTGTTACTTATATATAGCCAACTATATAGATTCGAAATACACTGTAAAGTTGTTGATTCTTAGCCAAATTGCCTCATCTCATCTGAATAATATAGCTGCCCATGCAAGAATATATTCTTTTCAACTCATAGAATATTGACTTCCTCTCCTTTATATCAGACGAATTTAAATTAGCAAGTAGTCCAAAGATCAAAAGGAATTTGCTAATTGTCAATTTCTTCAACGTACTAAAGGTTTTTTTTTTCTTTTTTTTTTCGATGTATGGGTGTCCGGGCCAGCTTACGCGCACCACGACTAATCCCATAAGAAATATACACGCCTCCTCATGCATACTCCCACTTAATCAGAACTAGGTTACCCATGTTCAGGGAGGAGACTCGAACCATGCACCCCTTGCTTACCCCCTTTAAGGGCTCAAGAAATAACACGGCTGAGGGGATTCGAACCCTGTACCTTCTAGTTGAGAGACAGGGTCCTGGCCACTGAGCTAGTCCAGTGATTTACTAAAGGTTTTCTTACTAACATAAGGAGCACGTCTGCATGAGAGTTGTAAATATTTTATTATTTTTCGCCCTCCGGTAGTAGAACGGCAATGTAGATTTTGCATAATCACAACTACTTAAATGTACGATATGGGCTTAAAGTCTCAACTCTGAGATCAATCAAGCTATTAACTAACCAAATCGTGCTTTTTGTTCGAATATTTTTTATTTGACCTAGTTTCAAGGACGGAGCCAGGATTTTTGTTCGAGGAGGGCCAAGGAGTTTAGGGAACAACGCCCCCGATTTTTTTTTTTTGATTACACTATGTATCCCTATATTTTGCAAAAATTACATAAAGGTCCCTATATCTTTACAAGAATGCTCTAAAGGTCTCTATATTTTGCAAAACACTATATTATTAACTTAGTGTGCTTAAATAGGCAAGTCTGTGGTGGATAAATGATTAACTTTATGGGCTTATTAAACAATGGTTAAGCAAATGTGGTACTTAGCAGATGTTTTATAGAAGGAATTCAGGAAGGTGTGATATTTTATAAGAAGGTTATGGTATTTCGCAAAAGTTAGGAAAGACCAAGCAAAGATCTAGAAGCCAATTATGTTATACATTTTCTTTTTTAAATTTTTTAAGGGTTATAAAAAAATTTAGAAAAAAAAAACTCAGGGGGGTCCATGACACCCCTACCTTGACTGTGGCTTCGCCACTGCCTAGTTCGTTTATTTTATTCAAACAAACAAAAATCAAATAAATTTTCTTTAATTAAACCGAGTTCAACACGTTTATAAGTTATTCTTTTACCGCTAACGATAAACTAATATTATTTATCTAAATATAATTTATTACAAATAGCTATGAACTAAAAAAGAGACTAAGAAAAGTAATAATATATTATATATATCACCCATGACTTAGCGTGATTTGGTTGGAACTAAATTGTTAATCAAATTGAAAAAATAAATAGATTAACGATTTACTTCTACTCAAACCATGCTACGTCACAGATGGTGACTATTTTTCTTTTGTATATTTTTAATTTTTTCTTTCTTAATTCTCACATTACATATTTATTGCAGGTATCTGAAACTACTTAACAAATGGGCCAGCTGTACACTGTTCAACTCCTTTCAAAATTACTACACCAGACCCAATCCACTGTATTTCAAATAAGTCCCTTTTACCTAATATTGATACTAACGAGCATGGCCCAGCTGAGTTACATTTGGGTCCAATGAAAAAGTTGGAGTTTTAAATGACACTCACAAAAATTATTCCAATCCAAAAATCTCTCAGAAATATGTTTTGGGATGCTTACCGTTTAAGATGATGTAAAACTCCAATTTAACTCTTTGTGGAAAGAGAAAGTCATTTATTCAGATAACCTTGAGATTATTCAAGGTACAAAGTAGGTGTCAGCCACACGTTGGAATATCCAACATATTCTTCGTAAGATTATCCACAAAGCTGGAGAGATTGGACAGGTTTCTTTTCGCCACATCAATCGGAGACTCAACAGCAAAGCGGATAAGATTGCAAAGGAAGCTAGACATGGGGAAATTTTTCAGCGTCGATCGACTTTAAGTCTTTCTGACGTCTCTGCTAGGTTTAGTAAATTAGAAATTGGTTGATCGATAGTGTTGTTTGCTTTCGGTGCTTAGGCACCTTCCTTTGTCAAAAAAAAAAACTCTTTGTGGTAACGAGAGGCTGTAGCAAAGGAAGTCTTAGAGATTGACTTCATCTTTTCCAAAAGCCACAGTTACCATATTAAATGATAGTTCATTGTTAATCAAGTTTCTTTTATTTAATAAAGTCAAACCAACTTATAGAATTAGGCTTTTAGTTAAAGATATTAAACTATTTTGTAAAACTTGTAAATGTATTTTTTCTTTAGTTTTGCAAAAAAAACCAAATAGTTGATTGGGTAAAAAAACAAGGGTTAAAAGGCAACTTGTTTTGCTTTAAATTAATTGATAATCTGTTCTAATTATCTAAACTCCTACTTAATGACTACAATACCTTAGGCATAGGGTAGCTACTTATGTAATCGTTGTTATAAATGGATATGTTTCTTGACTATATAAAATTGCCTATTTAACTCTTTCAATGAGTCGGTAGAGGAAAATGTTGACATAGCTAAACACATGATTGTACCTTTGTAATCCTTTCACCATCAATGATATGCACATCATGCATCTCTCAGGGTGTTGGCGCCGCCTTGACAATCAAGACCCTAAGTGATATTTGCTCCAAATATCGCTCTCACTGTACTTTTCCTCTCAGAAACAAAAAGTTGTTTATCGATCCTTCAGAAATTATACATAGTGCAAACCCAAGCTATGAGAAAATTAGTTCATACTTACACAAATAAAACTAAAGATAAAGTACCTTACAAACATGGTTTAGCCAATAATCTAAGATAAATTATCCGAATGGTAAGGTGGAAGGATGGAGAAGAGGAGTTTGTGACTCTCCAACTTCTTGTCTTTCTCTACAGGTCGACTTGCTTCTCTGGATGATCTCTAAGTGTAATTATTATTAGGGAATGGTCAAGGACACGTTTCTAAAGGTAAATAACCATATATAGGTGTAGGAACGAAATATAGGCCATGGACCAAGTCTTGGAGTCCTAATCCAATTCAAAGTCGTTTTCCTTAATAATCGGACTGGTGACCACTAGAGTTTATAAAAATCATAACTCCTTCGTTACATCTCCAAATCACTTGATTCTAGTTTCCACACGACCGAAATTCAAATAATTTTATTGATATAAAAGGGCTACTTCAAATTCCTTGTCAATTTTATTCATCATTGAATATATTACATGTCTTCACAGCTAGACAACAACTTTTTGTAGCTTTTGTACTTTCCAAAATCACCTTTCTTTCCTTTTAACACATTTCGTCTTGGATCTTCTTCCCTCAACTTCTTAACATCAGCTTGGAATCTAATATAATCATTGTACCTAAGAGCGTCACATTTAACACACAAATTACACTAAAAATGCTCTAAACGTAGGAAACCTCCAAAACAATGTAAGAATTGAGAAACTAATGATTAATATGGAAAATCCCTCAACTAATCATATAATACACCTAAAATCCCTCAATAATTGAGAAACAAAAAACTGTTTATCAATCATTCAGAAATTAGCTAATACAATTCATATAAAATTGATTACTATAGTTTAACCCATGGGTTTGAGTGGGGTTTAGCTTTATTTACTAAAGACGATGGTAAAATTACTGGATACTTGTGATTATTACATTCATTTCATTATTATTAATGATGAAAAAATATAAACTTTTAGTACTTTTACTTATGGTTCCCCTTATGACAAAAATAAGAATCTGGCTTTTGATAAAATTAGTAAGTGTGCCGTAAGAAACAAACCTTGGAATTTAACTGGCAATTTTAACACTATCAGGTTTATAAAAGAAAAAATGGGTAGTCCCCAAACCTATAAAAAATCTATGAAAATATTTAATAGCTTTATAAAATACCATAACTTAGAAGATGTTAAAAGTAAGGGTTGCTCCTTCTCTTGGACTATCAAGAGAATTGGGAGTGATATTATCAAAGCTATTCTTGATAGAAATATTTGCAATAATTTATGGTCTGACATATATCCTACTGCTTGGATGGTTGTGATGCCGGCAGTAGGGCCTGACCACTCCCCCTTATTAATACACCGTTAAGATACACATACTAAAAGTTAAAAATGTTTTGTTTTGAGAATTCTGGACTAATGAAAGAGATTGCCTTTATATAGTTGAAAAGATTTAGAACTCTAATAATAATGAACATATTATTAAAAGAAATAGGCTTTGCGACAGACTATCAAAGTGAACAATTTTGGGGGCAAAAACAAGTTTCAAATAATAGGAAAATAATTGAAACACTTATGAAAAGTCTCGAAGACATATCTAATGCACAAACTAATAATTTTGATTGGGTTGAATATAATGCTATTGTTAAAACTATTGTGGAAACTAGGACTAGAGAGGAAGACTTTAGGAAATCTAGATCTAGAAATATATGGCTTTATAAGGGAGATAAAAGACAACCTTCTTCGAGACCTCTACTAAAGAAAGAAGAAAAATTAATAAAATAGAATGGATAACAAATGATATTGGAGAATGGTTAGAGAAGCCTCACGAGACTAATAATAATATCTCCAACTATTTCTCAAATATTTTTAAGTCAATAGGTAAGAGAGACTTTAAGTTCATCTTAGAGATAATTAAACCAGTAATAACTGGTAGTATAAATACCAACCTTAGTAAAAAACTTGAAGTTAGTGAAATAAATGAGGCTATTTGGAACCTAGGTGCTAATAAAGCCCCAGGTTCAGATGGTTAACCCTAATTTTTCTACAAGCACTATAGATATTTAATTAAAATTGATGTGATTAAACTTATAAAAAAATAATTTTTGAAGAGGTATGGAGGATATTAATCATACCTTTATATCCATTAAACCCAAAGTTGATCATCCTATCATTATTAAACAATATAGGCCCATAAGTTGTTCTATCTTTATCTATAAAACCATGGTTAACATAATGCAACCTATTATGGGTATAATTGTGGAGGAAAATAAGTCAACTTTATCCTAAAAAGACATATACAGATGAATACCTTAATATCACATGAACTATGCACTTTCCTTAAAAGAAAGAAATATGCTAAGAAATTTACATGGTTATTAAAATTGATATTCAAAAGGCTTACGAATTTATGGAATAGGATTTTCTTGATTTCCTATGAAAGAATATGGGTTTCAACACTAATTGGACCCAAAAGATCATGAGATATGTGGCATCTATTACTTACTCCATACTTATTAATAAGACCCTTACCCTAGTCCTAAACGTAAAAGAGGGATTAGGTAAGGGAACCCTACCCCCTTCTTTTCTGCATTGTACCCCAAACACTTACTTCTTTGGTAAATGATAAGGTGGGCAATGGACTTCTAGAGGGTATAAAACTTAATAAACACGGTCCTAGCATCACCCACTTTTTATTTGTTGATGACAATGTTCTTTCCTAAAAGAAACTTATGAGGAAATTAATAGCTTTAATGATATAATGGTTAACTTTGAATTTAAATATGTATGGGGTAACTTTTAGCTCTAATACCCCGACCTTGATACAAAATATATTTTCTAAAAGAATCAATATGAAAAAACTTAGTAACCTTGGTAACTATTTGGGATTGACCACTGAGTGGGGAAGGTCCAAAGCTAGGGGCCTAAACCTCTTTGCGGGTAGAACTTTGGCCATAATTAGTAACTAGAAACACCTTTTCCTGTCAGAAGTTGGAAAAGAAATACTTATTAAATCAGTTATTCAAAGCATATATAATTATTTTATCTCTTATATCTACTACCTATCAATATATGCGATAACAGTTCTTCCTTAATTGTAGAATTTTGGTGGGGAAATAGTAAGAAAAACAAGGTTCATTGGGGCATTTGGAAATCACTTACCGAATATAAATTGGAGGGTCGACTAGATTTTAAAGACCCAAATGCCATGAATATGGCTATGTAAGTAAACAAGCATGGAAATATATTAAAAATAGTAACTCCCTTATCCAAGAAATACTTAAAGGAAAATATTTCCCTACTTGTTCTTTTTTGGAAGGTGAAATTGGAAATTCTCCCTCTTGGGGATGGAGAAGCCTTTTGGTTGGTAGGGAGGTAATTCACATGGGTATTAAGTGAAAAATAGGTGATGGTATGACTATTAATCCTCAAAGGGATATTGCATTACCAGTGGGGATTCTTTAAACAAACCAAAAACCCAAATATTACAAAAGTAAGCCATTTATTTGATGAGAAACAAATAAATTGGATCATTCCTCTGATTAACCAATATTTCTCTAAGGATATTGCTACTAAAATAGTATCTGCTTTCATCCCATTTAGTGGTGGTGAAGATCAATCTTATTGGTGCTATGATAAAGATGTAAACTTTAGTGTAACAAGGCATATCAGATAATAAAATTGAAAAAAGATCTGTTGGAAAAGATAAAAGAGCACGAAACGACTTCATATGGCATACTAGATCCACTGAAATATGGAATATGATTTGGAAGTTTAATTGTAAAACTAGAAATTTTATGTGGAGGGTTATTAAAAACCCACTCCTAACTGAGGAGAACTTAAAAAAGAGAAGCATAATTATTGAAAATACTTGTAGAATTTGTGAAAAAGATATTGAAATAGTAAAACACTTACTATTTGTTTTCCCATGGTAAAAAGTTGTGTAGTTTGCCTCACCTCTGAGCTTAAACACTTCAAATCATAGCGATGATAGGCTTGATAATTGGCTACTAAGATTTAATCATGCAGTAAATGGTCTTCATGATAAAAAAGAAGGAATTTTGGATCTGGTTTGTATCATAACTTGGAATATCTGGAAAAGTATGAATGTCTTCTTATATAACAATGAAAAATTGAACTCTTTAAACACTGTTAAAATAGTAGTCGAAAGTTGGAAGGAAATCAAACATATTAACCACCGTCATGATGGATAAAAATATTCTGATGGGTGTGTCAAATATGTCAAATACTATTAAGGTCCTGATATAATAAGGGCAGTGAAGTTAAAGGACAGGAGATAGCAATTATCAAACAGGTAAATCGAAATATAAAAAGATATCTATAACATAATAAATGATCATAAATATTCTATTCAAGTGAACTCTAATACTATTTACCATAAAATGAATGAAGAAGGAGATATACAAGAAACTATAAATACTAAAGCTAGGGGGAGGAACACTTCTAACTCCCACATAATTTGTCATAATCAACAATATGAAAAAACCACCTCAAATTTGGACTCCCCCATCTTAGAATCTAGTTATAATAAATTAGGATGCATCTTTTATTAATAATAAAGCAACAATTACTTGTATTACCAGGGACTGAATAAAGAGTTACTTGACTGTGGAGCATGGAATATTGCAGTTCAATCAACAGAAGAAGTTGAAGCCATGGTAATTTTGAAAGCTTGCCTTCTAGACAAAGATATGAAGAACATTAAGGTTATCATTGAGAATGACTGCCACATTAGCATCTACCCCTTGGCAAACAATGCGTTTATTAACCAGCTGAGCTAGCTCAACTGGCCAGGGCTTTGTCTCTCAACTAAGAGGTACAAGGTTCGAATCCTGAAGGTAAAGTTAAGAATGTTTAGAAGGTTATTGACCAGGGCTCTATTGTTCTTATTCATGAGGTCCAACTGTCCAAGGTTCGAAAGGCAGTCATATGCCCGAAACCCACATATATAAAAAACAATAAGTTTATTGATAAACCTCTGTAATATTTATTAGCGAATTTTATTTTGTAGTAGAAAATTGTAATCCTATCTTCTCATGTATCGAGAGGTAGTCATGCTATAGCTGAATGTGATTCCATGTATCAAGAGAGGTAGTCATGCTATAGCTGAATGGGTTGTCAAACACAAGCTTGCTAGTAAGGTAGTGATTGGTATGCTGTAATGGATTTAGGCAGGAATGTAATGAGATTGGGAATGTAATGAACTTTGTAATCATTATACAGTGCTTGGTATGCTATCTAATGGGGATGTAATAGTCTGCTTGATTTCAACCTTGTGCTAATAACTAGTTTAATTAAATAAGATTGAAAATAAATTATTTAAGATATAAGGTAATCACTTTATTATTATAAAATATAAATAATTTTAATAAAATAAAATATGAAAAATAAATTATTTTAATACTTTTAAATAATTTGTATATATAGTTCGATAAATCTTATATTTATACATTTCGATTTTAACTTTTATTGAAAATGTATGATAGTAGTATAATTGATGTAATTTAGAATTCAATTGGTTAGTTATTGGTTAATAACTTGTTTAATTGTTATAAAGAAATAAAATTTAAATAATCTAATTAAAATTTTAATTTTATGCTAATATTTTGATATAATTGTTGATTCATGATTTAAGGATATGTGAGAAATAATTAAAAAAATTGTTATAATTTTTAGTATATTATAGTGAAATATATCACCGATATATAAAGATTTTATGTAATTATATACGATTTATGTATGTACATAGTAAATATAATATATTTTTTTGAGTTTCTAAAAATAATAATATGAATTTTTACATATTTGATTTAATAAAAAAATATGATAAAAATGTGTTATATATTAAGTTTAATAAAATTATTTTAGTTTGTTAAAAGAAAATATCCATTACGATTACGATTGTAATGGGTCATTCATGGGTAGTAGCTATGTAATGAAAAACTCAATTTTCGTTGTAATGTGATTACAGAAGGAATGGTATTATGGAGTTGATTATGACGTACCAATCACAGTAATCATGTCTAAATCAGTAATGCCATTACATTACTGATCTCATTACAGCCTACCAATCACACCCCCAGTTGTTTGGCAACGGGCTTAACTCTCTGCCAACCCTAGTTAACTGATTTGTAGAAATTTGAACCCCCTACTAGAGGTGTTGGCTGAACCTTGTAATTTGTATGTATTTTTATGGAAATGTTTGGAACAAAAAGAATACCTCCATTGTTTTGCCCCTATCGATTGAGATTACATCAACTAAAGCAAATGAGAAAATACAAATGAGTATGGGTCCAACATTTTAGAAGGGGATATGCGCATCTTAAAATTTATATTTCTAAGAAAAAAATAAAAAATATTGGGAATCAATGTTACATGTATGAGTACTCCGAAAAAAGAGTTATGAACTTGGTGGAAAACTAGGAGAGGGAAGTTCCTTGGAGAAAAGGATGATTCTAGTTTGAAATAAAAACCAGGATTGATCATTGATCTAAGCTCTAAGCAATTAGTCCTTCTAGACCAAAAAGTTGTGGCTACGATTGATAACTCATCGGAATGGAGTATGCGGATTCTATTGGAGATGCACCCTCAGCGTGCGGTATTGATCGAGATCAATCCCACGGGATTGATTGCCACACCTAAGTTGAAATTGTCAAAGGTTTGGCACTCCTTTGACAATTCTAACACATGATCATAATTATTGTCATTTAATTCCCATTTCCTTAAATACCCTTATATTAATAAAACTTAATGTATCACCGCCACTGCCCAATCAACATTGGCCAACTCATACAATTAATTTTTATGTCGCAGCTTTGTCAATTTCAACGATTTTTAATATATTTTTATATCAAAATTTATAGTTGTGATTTTTTTGGATTGTCTGATTATATTTTTATTTTTCCAACCCGGACAAAGATCTGTTCTAAAATTTGTAGTTGTCGCAATTACAAATCTACAACCACAAATTTGCCTAAAAACACCATAAATACACAAAGAACAAAATTAAAAGGTCTGATACAATGTCTTCGTAAAGTATGCTGGCTAGAACCCTACTCCGATGGTTGTTGCATTCTGGTGTATTGTGCTTCATGTAGGATAACCTTATAACATCTAATAATTGTAAGGGTATTGTAAAGAAGTTCTATTAAGGGCTTATTGACCTAATCTTGACGGTGTTTCTTTTGACATGAAGGAGTTTATGCCTGATTGGGTACCCTTTCGCCAACAATGGCGACATATTTCTCGCCTGAGTGTGACCTCTTTATCTGTTATCCCTCATCACATGTGGACTTCAAGAGATGTTAAGACTTTCTGGTCAATGGGGGTTAACCAGCTGGTCTTGGGATATTTTAGACCTATTAGTTACCCCTTTGAATTTAGTTATTGTCCCTATATCATGTTATATAAAAATTGATTTGGGAACAATACCCTTGACGACGTGCAAATGTCACCCAGTCACCAGTAAAATAATAAATAGAAGTACAAGTGCCAATCCACATGGAGAATTGGCTAATAGTACAGTGTTGTAAGATTTATTATATGGTTGAAGAAATTAAAAGTGAAAATATGGAAGTGGGAGGATATTTCAAGAACTAAAATGGCAACCAGAAAAAAAAATGTAAAGCAAATACTAAGAAGTTTACTCAAGTGATTAAGAGCTAGTCTGGAACTTCTAAATATCACTACCTCAACATACATGCGCTTGGTGACTAGACAATGGAGGACAAGGGTTAACACCACTAGTCATGACTTTATTATCCTACTAGTTTTACATAGAAGGATACCAGATACTCAAGAAAATCTCATAGTTTACCACACTGATGCAAGGGAAAATACTATTTTAGATCTAACCTTATGGAAGCTATACTTAGGGTTCCAAAGAAAAACATTCATCAAAGTTTATCAAGCATTGTAATAACCACATATCACCTCATCGACCATGTTATTATACCTAAAATATCCTAAATATGTCATATAATGCTCAAGTACCCATTTATATCATTTCCCGTAACCATCTTACATTGCAATGACCTTTTACTCAAGAATTTCTCGCCTTCTATGATGTTATTACACATTCTTGAATGCCAAGATTTAGTTTTGAGGTGTATAAATCCATTACAAAAATATTTTTGTTGCCATGATTTTACCCATAAGGTTGGGCTATCCTGAAGAACATTTCAACCCAACTTCTCAAGGAACACCTTATCATAAGTATCTACATCCTGCAGTTCAAAACTTCCCTCAACTCTCAACCTACTTAGCTTTTCCCATGCCATCCAATATATTTTTCTAGCCTTTATTGACGACCCCAAAGTGAAATCCCAAATAATGCAACCAAATTCATTATGCACATGGATATGTAACTTCATTGTCTGCCTATTATATACATAGGAATAACAATCTGAATAGATTGTGAAAGTGCGAGTCTCCCTGCAAGATGTAAATTTTGAGCCTTTCAGGCTATAAGTTGTTTCTTTCGAATCCAATAAAGAGGCACCCGAGCATATTGGTGTGCCAAGATAAGTTCCCAATGACTCACTCAAACATATACACGTCTCTTCGCTAAAAATTCCTTTGTCACTTATGAAATATTTTTTATGAATTACATCAATGATTTTTCTGCACTATAGGGTTGTCTCGCCTCTTCCTTAAAAACCTGCATTGTCTCATTAATCAACTCAATTTGTGATTTTGAGGCCTCTGTAATAATATCGTATTATCAGCAAAGAACGTGTGTGATACACGAGGTCCCTAGCTATAGAGGCATATTGGGTTCCACACACTCTTTATGCAAAAATCTTGTATATAACATGCACTCTATACATATTACAAATAAGTAATAGGAGAGAGGGTTTCTCCAATGGCCTATGTAGGTTTAAAATTGTTAACAACTCTTCATTCCACAAAACCTAGATATTATAGAAGTCATAGACGGGAAAATCAAGATGTCTTATCGTATAATTTATGAAATCCTATCACAATTTGTTATAGGTTTTTCAAGGCCGATCTTTACAACCATGAAAATTGCGTGACCCTGTAACATGTCTCATCCGATGGTCTACCTCCTACACCAGTACACTGTTATCTGTGATAGTCCGATTAAGGAGCGAGTTACTCTGATACGAACTGATACTTTATGTTAACAATAGGCGCAATCTATTCACCATAATTCTTATGGTTATTGTGCGACATACATTAATTAGGCTAAAGATCTAAATTAACTAATCATTTATGAATTCGCCACCTTAGAGATGACATGAATGAGATTCCCATTAAGGTGATGTGGTAATATACCTGATGCAAGAGTCAACCGAACTATAAAACATTCACTTAAAACCACAATACTCCAATATTTTTGTGAAAAGAGGCCACTTACATACCATTCGAATCTGAATTAGTTAATTTTTAGTCTCATAAAAAAAAAATTCATCGATTTTTTCAGTAAATTTTGTTTAATATGTTATTTAGAGTAAATTCCAATTTTATTTTTAGGCCAAACGTACTAAAAAATGTCATTTTTACGTTGTTTCACAGATATCGTGAGATATTTTATAGACTAATTTGGGTATTTCAAATAAACTATGTTTTTATTTAATTATATCACAAACTAAAAACATGATTTAAAATATTCAAATTATATTTAAAACCTATAAAATATCTCACAAAGTTTTTTTTTGTTCAAACGTAAAGGTGGCTCTGTATCCTAATTAGCCAATACCCAGTCGTCCGAATTGGAGGGTTAGCTGAAGCTGTTGACCCCTCCAGGCTTCCTGTTGCCTAGCTTTCCGCGCCGCTGTGTCAGCCCAGCCATTATGCCGTCTCGGAATATGCCTGAAGGACACGTTCCCATGTTCCTCAGCATCCAGTAGGATCCGCTTAATGAATGGCCTGACCTTCCACCACGCTGCTGGCAACGATACGATACCTTGAACTAACTCAAGGTTGTCGGAGCAGATAACCGTTTTCCTGCCTGTATCCTGTCTTGCTAGTCTGGCCGCCTCCAGAACCGCTATTGCCTCTGCTTTGGCTGCCGAGTCTGTCCAGATTGGTTTCGAGTAGACTTGTCCTGTATGCGAAACCATGTCTCTCCGAACCACTCCAATTCCACTTTGTTCCGCTTTCGATTTAAAGGAAGCATCACCTGTAAAAATGACCTGGGTATCCTCCTGAAACACCGGTTCCGGAGTTGAGGTCATATGCCCTCCTCGACTCTGATCCCTAGTGGTTGGTGCGTCTCCCCAATCCTGTCCAAATAGATCTTATATAGTTATATTAGTGGTAATTAGAACAGTGTTAACATTAAGTGAACCGTTTTCATGTAAACATTTCATTTTGTGTTTCCATATATTCCACAGTATAAGCATTAGGTAAGCAGTAAGGATCCGTTTATCCCAAATAGAGTTATTCACGTTGTCAAAAACATTTGTAAACCCGTCACCAAGGCTGCGGGGCTCCTCTTCTGGAATTCGAAGTTGTAACGCTGACCCCGCCCACACCTGTCTACAAAAAGCACATGTTAGAAGAAGATGAATATTGGTCTCCGTTACCTCCCCGCACCATTGGCACCAGTTGGAGTCACTACAGTGCTTATGGTACAGGTTCTGGCGTGTAGGTAAAATATCTCGACACGCTTTCCAAGTGAAGTTTCTGACTTTATTAGGTACATTTGACTTCCAAATTTTATTCCATAATTCTGGATTTAGTAAGTCTGCCTGTGCTGATGTCTGTTGTGTTGTCGCCTAGTGTTCTCGTGTTAATACTGTATATCCCGATTTAGTTGTATAAACTCCTGACTTTGTGAAGGGCCAGGTAAAAGTATCTTGTGATTGTCGATTGAGTAATGGTGTCCTATAAATTTCCTCTCTAACTGGGAAGGGTAAAACTGTATCGATCACCTCCCAGTCCCAAATCATCCGTGTTGGGTTTCATAAGCTGGTTTACTGTTTCAATTGTTGCTACAACCGGTTTATCATTGATTCGCCCTGAAGGCAACCACTTATTATCCCATATCTCACAAAGTTATAAAATGATATTATTTTTTATTACGTTTATCTTAAAATAGTATTTTTTGAAAATATAAGCTAAAGATAATGATCAAAAAATAGATTTTGCTTTTTTATTTATTGACTTATGTCGTCACAATATCTAATATTTTATTTTTAATAAATGCTATTAGTTGTTGATATATAATATATATATATATAAATGATAAGCATTGCATTTCTTTTTTTTTGGTCGGATAAGGATTGCAATTTACTATACAGTCTTTTATATCTATAATTTTTTCCACTCAGAACTCTTTCTTAACTTACTTAATAAATATTTCACAGTTTTGGTAGGTTCTTTTCTTTCTAATTTAAATCAACTGATGGACGAGAAAGGAGAAAATTGCCAAAATTAGATATGTGAAATAAAATTAAATGCCATTGATGAAGATAATATCTATTGACAGGCTGGTAACTCAACATCAGCATTCATAATTTTACCGTGTATTGGATATAGAGAAATCACACTAATTAGGAAAGTAAAAAGTCTTTGGATCCGGAAACTTATTTACGTATTTAGCAATAAAAGAGTAATTTATAAAGAATTTTGATTTGATTATGGAAATTAGTAAGAAAATCGCAGTTGTTAGTATTACACCCGTAATTCGGGAAGATTACAGGACTTCTAGTCAAATTAGATCATTCTCCCCACCAAAGTTAATGATATTACCTTATTTATATTTTTGGTCAAGTACAATAAATACGATTACTCCTATATATATATTTGCCTAATAGATGGTATTTGTACATTTGCTCAACTCATTGAAAAAAACAGTATTTTTATCACTATTCTGCTTCCAATTTCTGGTGTAAAGATGGCAATAGTTGAGAAACAAATGTTATTCTTGTTCACAATTGTGATTATCTGTGGATTTTCAATGGCTAAAGTTTATAAGGTTGGTGATGAGGCAGGTTGGACAATCAAAGATAAACCTGATTACAAATCTTGGGCAGCAACAAAGACGTTTCATGTTGGGGACTCCATTGGTAAGCATTTCTTTTCTTACTTTAATCAGCGATATTTATTCTATCTTTTACCAACTTCTAACTTTTTTTTTGTTATATTTGATTTTTCAATTGTTGTGGGGTTATTTTTATGAAAATTAGCTGTCACTGAATTTTTTAAGAAATTATTTGTGAGTAAAATGACTATGGTAATTGTTTATTAGTTATTATTATTTTTAATTTACATAATATAATTATTAATTTGTCAATTATATCTTAATTAACCTTCAAGATTGAGAGTTAGTTCTTAGATCTAAATGCTTCTAAGTTCTAATTGATCATAAAATTCTATCATTAAACTTTATTTGAGTAATTTAACTCCAGAATAATATCAAAATAAGTACCTACCATTAACAGTTTTTGGTTCATTCGTATTGCTATGTTGTTACGAACGTTATATTGATTCATAATATGATAAACTACTCCAATATTTGCAATAAAATTAATACTAGATTTTAAAACACAATGATATAATTGTCTAGAATCTTACAAATTCTATATGTAACTACTTGGTCAAAATGAAAACAATATGTTACGATCCGTAACATAGTGAATGTTATATCCCTGTTTAAATCTTATAAAATTAGGATATAATTGATGTTATTTAGGGATTTTAGATACAAATCTCTTATTATTATGTTTCATAAATACACTATTATGATGCTTTAAACAATTAGATATAATATTGTTTAATCTCAGAATGGTGAAAAAGAAAGGATTCAACCAGTTTAGCAAATCTGCACCTTTTCTCGTTTTTTCTTTTATTATGACTTCTTACCTTTTTTTCCATAAACTGTTAATCACTCATTCAACTTTATTTTGCAGTATTTAATTACAACAAAGAATATCACAACGTTGTAAGAGTGACACACAAGAACTACAAGATATGCAATGACACAGCCCCATATGATACCTGGAATAGTGGCAATGATACTTTCACAATAAAAAGCACAGGCCATTATTTCTTCATTTGTGGCGTTGCTGATCATTGTCAACTTGGACAAAAGGTAGATATCAGAGTCTCAGCTAATGGTCCTACATCGAGTCCAACATCATCACCTTCTCCAGCACCATCTCCAGTTGAGGCAAAGAGTTCAGCATTTTCTTTATCTAAAGGAGTTATAACCAGCAAGCTTTTTGTGTTCGTGATGGCCTTAGCCTTTTGTGTTTCTGGAAATTTTTAAGAGTGTTGATTGTTTGACTTCTCAAGTATGGTTATTTATATTTCTATATCGTGACTTGATAGATTTGAATCATATTATCTTTATTCATTATTTCTGTAAAACGAATAACTTATGCATGATTAAAAACTTGTGGAAATATGTGATATTATTCCATTATATGTAAGTTTGATCATTTATGCTCATAAGAAATACGTTATTAAAATGATTTACGGACATTAGAATCGATAGGAAAGTAGCTCATTTCATCTTTAAATCAGTCGCATAATGATATTGATAGGCTTAATTAAGTGATATTATTATACTCAAAACGATGCAGGCAAGTCATCCTTGGCTAGTAAACAACACCCTCTTCTCATCATGTAAATCCTTTCCTCCTTATTTTTCATCAATGGCGCATTACAATAGTAATCTGCTTCATACATGATTTTTTCGTACCCCTAATTCAGTGTTGACCAAAAAAAAAAAAAAATCTCGTTACATAAGGTGATTATTGTTTTGGTACCCTTTTGAATTATGTTGCTTTAATTTATGCCCTTTCGAATTATAACATTTGCCTATTGAGGTATATATTCCATTCAATTGATATAATCACTACAAAAAAACTGCTAATGGGTGACACTTATTTTACAGGTGCGCGACACTGATTGAACTGTCGCCAAACTTTTGGCGACACTTTTCCAACTGTCATCTAACGAAAAACAAGTGTCTTTATTTTTGATGTCGCCATCTTTTAGGGACACCAGTGTCACCCATCGCTTTAGGGACACCGTTTTAAGTGTCGCCCATCGCCTTAGGAACACCGCATTAAGTGTCGCCCATCGCGTTAGGGACACCGCATTAAGTGTCGCCCATCGCGTTAATGACACCGCATTAAGTGTCGCCCATCGCTTAGGGACACCATTTTAAGTGTCACCCTCTGCTGTAGGGACACCATTTTAAGTGTCGCCTATCGCTTTTTAAAAAATAAAAAAAATAATATACAATTCCTATTTGCTATAGCATAATTCAAATAATTCTAAAATAATTTTTGTAATATCTACTAGCTCATAATTCAGCTTATCCATTAGTTCCATCTCGTTTTGTCTTCGTGATGATTTTCCTGATATAAAAAATATATAAAATAATTAGATATGCAAAACATGGAATCAGAAATCAAGAACTTCTAAAACTAATTTCATTACCTCATAAACTAACTTTGTGCACCTTTCAGCTTCTTTTTGTTAAATCTCTTCGAGTTCTTGCATTGCCTTCTTATGAATATTCAACTGGAATACAAATTAAATAGTGTAAATATATAAATTAATTAATTACCAAAAACAAGATTTTAAAATAATTACCTGCTCAAGGCGTAGAAGCTGGATTTTCAAGAAGAAAATTCAAAGAAAATGATTAATCCAACTTGTAGAAGTTTCAACACCTGTAATCCATTATAATACAATGATAAGCTAAATCTCTATAAAAATTATTCTAAAAAAAACTTACAACGCTCATTTGAGGCCGAGCTTACAAAAACTGCATTATACTCTTGTTCCAGACATATAACACACAACTCTGGCACCAATCTGTCATTTTTTTTAACATCTGGTTCATTATCAGCTTGAATATTCGGATCTAAAGTTAAACAAGCAAATTTAGTTACATGAAATCGCTATTATATAATCGCAATTTTTAGTATATAATTAATTGAACCTTTTCCGCATTTCCCAATGACGCCTTCTTTCCATTACATAATTAAATGCATGTCTAGCAAATAGATACCACAAGTGAACCCAAGTGAGGCATATTTATACCACCTGAAACAAATCCGTATTAAAAAAAAAACAATGCAATATGTTCATAAATAAGTCAAAAGAAGTACAACCTAGCCCATTTCCCAAAATTTTCAACGAGCTGCTCGATTGGTTTTTGCGATATGTAAAATCGGCCTTTGTTTGGTTTTTGAATACGAACAGATCCAGTTTCATCTTTAATAACTACGGTTCATATTAGGGCTTCCATATACAAGTCTCGCTTTTAAAGCTCGTTCGATAAGACTCCTATACCTGTGTTACAGTATATATGAGTAATATGTGTGTATTTGTGTGTGTGAGAGTGTGTGTGTGAAGAAATAAAACATACCTTCCTGAGTAAAGAAATAAAAGAAGATTTGCGAAAGATGCAGCTTTATAAAGACCTTCTATACGTTGTATTAGAACCCACATTCTTCTAGGAAATGATCTCTGAGTAATATAAAAAATGTTTTAAGTAATGAAAAATAATATTTAATTAAATTAAATACCTGTTCAGTTTCACCCCATCTACGAAAAGCGGAAAAAGATTGTAAGCGGGACCAGATATATTGACCACCCACAGTAGCTAAGCAATACCATAGTTTCTGAGCTATAGTTAAACCAGTTCTAACTAAAATACATACATAAGAGTTTCGAGTTATGTAAATAAAAGGACCTAAACGTAAAAAAAGAAAAAAGAGGAAAGTATTACCTTTTGTTATTGCTTCACTTGCACGTTCATCTCTATATCTTAAATTCATTAAAGCATTTCCTGGTGTAGGTTCATCTCTATATCTTAAAGATCCGCATCATTAAAGATTATACAAGGTGCATTCCCACCAAGTTCAAGTAATACCTAAAAAAAACATCTTTTTTACATAAATACCCCAAAAAAAAATTAAAACCTTAAAGCTCTAAAATACATGCCTTTTTAACAGTTTTACCAGCACCTTCCATTAATTTCTTTCCCACAGCTGTTGAGTCTGTGAATGTGATTTTCCTCACCTGTATAATTAAATAAATGAAAATTTCGAATTATATATATATATATATATATTACCTGTGTACTCGCAAGTAAAGCATCACCAATATCAATAGCATTTCACATGACAATATTAATCACCCCCTGTACAACAGAACATTATTAGTATCTAGAAAAGATAAATAATTGCACTTTTAGTCCCTGTAGTTTCTGAAATAGGAGTCTTATAGTTCGTGTTCTCTAAAAATGCTATGAAAGGTCCCTATGGTTGACATTTATGAAATGTGCACAAAATTAGGCAACTTTTTTAAAGTATTAATATTCTATCTACAAAATCTACTACAGATTTTACATTTTACATAAATACGACAGAAGAGAAGATATTAACAAGTTATCAGATGTAATTCCATGAGCTCCTCAAGACAGATACTAAGTAGATCAAACAACATTCTTCTTCAATTCAAGTTCCTTCATGATCAAAGATGTTCAAATTCTTCCATGAATCTACCAAGTTTCTCTTGCACACACTATGCTCCAAGTAAGCTTTACGTTCTGATCATACTCGTATGATGTATGATCCCGCCTCTGCAAAATATAACCAATTAACATATCTGTTTAAGTTAAAGATGAAACAGACTTAACATAAGTAGAATAGAAAATCTTATTCACTGTCGATTTTGAATCTCATATTTACACAAAGAGAGCCAGTATAAGATAAAAGAGATGGATAGGGTTAATTAATACCTTATCCCCTTCATCTGCATAAGATTTGATCTCATTTGGTCAGGAGGAATACTCAAAGATAACTCATCAACACTAAACTCCCTAATGGTAGATCAACACTTCTGCGATATACAAATAATGGTGGATCAACTTCAAATTATATTAAACAATTAACTTAATTAAACAATTAATTAAACAAATAATGGTCACATCCATCTGCACATAAGTAAACAAACGGATAAATCATCACCTTGTAACAAGCACATACACTTTATAAACATAGAAAATATTCAATTAATTACTCAAAAACATTACTGGAACGCAACACTATCAATTTTTTCCTTACACATACATAATTCAATGAAAAATTCACATTTATTCGAACTACAAAAATTCACTCAGGAAACATTTACACACAATATCACAATGAAATAAGCTCACAAGCTTAAGTAAACTCTTACCGTCTTAAGAACAGAGAAGGTAAAATTAGCTGCAACATACAGTGTTTCCAAGAGCCACAACATCGAGAAAAGTAGAAGACCGCTTCGAAGAAGCAGATGACGATGTCGTTTTCTCTCCATCTTTGTCGGCAAGTACAGTACAGTTGATGCATAAGATAGTTGTGACAATTCCTCGATCACATCCGTTATTTTATACTAAGAAGAAACCCTAGATCGAGTGAAGTTATTAAAGGAGAATAGGAAGTTCAAGTGTCTTAAATTTTGGAGAAGAAAAAGAAGAAATGGCGGAAGAGAGATGGTGCGGTGGTGGAGGTGGTGATATGACGAGAGAGAAAGAGAGAGACGCGGTGGAGGTAAAACTCCGGTGGGAGGTGGAGATGGAGCACGCGTAAAGAGAGAGTATGGAGAATTAGGGAAATGTAAAAATGATTTTGGCAATTCTGGTATTGAGATAGATAATATATTTTTTTTATTAGAAATTTGTAAAACAGAGGTTTTTTTTTTGGACGAGTGTAAAACAGAGTTCAGTATATAAATAATGTAAAAATAGTTATAAGTTGATTGATAGCATGATGGTAAAATATTGAAACTACTGTCACCAACTTGTATGGACATGTCCCAAAAAAAACTTGTATGGATGGACACACTTAAGCGACAACTAAAAAAATGCAGCTAAGTATCATAGGTGACATATAGAGATGACATTTATCAAAAAAGTGTCACTAAATATAGCGACAGATTATTAAGTGTCACGAAAGGTGTTATTGGAGACATTTTCTTAGAAATGTCACTAAATGTCTGTCACCAATGACCTGTTTTTTTGTAGTGAATGTTTACATTGACTTGTTCCTTTTCTTCAAGGAATGTCAAGCGAATTAAATCTTATTCAGAAACTTCTTGCTTTAATTAGCAAGTAGCACCAAAATTATCAAATTGCAACAATTCATTCATAATTGTCAACTTATGGCACTTTAACACTTTTCAAATAAACCGGTTTTCTTGATCACCGCTAGAGTTATGTGAGAAATAAATGATTTTTGAGGTAACCCGTTGAGTTTAACGACGTTAAACAAAAGCCGAAAAAGGGTTTCACCGATGTGTAAATTAATTTCATGCAATTTTCATTCAAGTAGTGTATAATATTTTTAGGAGTTTATGCAAATTAGACTATACGACGTATAACGAGAAAGGTGGGATGGTAATTCGATGCGCATGTGATTTTTTAATTGGGGTTCGGGAATAAATGGAGGGGTAAAATGTAAATAAACAGAAATTTGAAAATTTTGGTGCCCCGAATGGAAAATCTAAGTAGTCCGATAGATTGGGAGCCCAATTTCCAATTAAAATGAGTATAAACTTTGCGTAATTCCGAGGTGTAAGTAAGGAGAAATTGAGAAAATAAGACTAATTCCAATGGTTCCTACATCGCGAGCAGAGTCGCTGGCCCTAGCTGTTAGGAAAAAAAGTGGACGATATCAGGCTTGCAACACGAAGTATCTAGGTCACTACCTTGGTCCATGAGGAGCTCTCGACATGAATTAGATTACTTCTACGTAGCGACCCTGCTCATTCTAGGGAGCGGCCCAACTTGCTCCCCTATAAAAAGAATTGAAATTTTTCAAAAGTGTATAACTTTGTGCTCGGATATCAGAACTCACTTTTTCTTGATCCGAGACCACACATTTTTTCAATATATATCCAATTCCATAAGAGTTTAATCAGAATGTTAAGGCTAAATCTGTGAAATTCTGCATACTACACCAACTTTGAAAATAAACTAGGAATGAATAGATAAGAATTAGGAGATATATGTATACCGCTGGTAAGATAGAGAAGTCTAGTTTCCAAGGCCACAAATCGCAGCTCATTTTATGTTGTATGAAAAAGTTATCATCAAAATGATGAGGTGTGACACTAGAAATGACAAAATTTTCCCAAATTAGCATTGCTCTTTGATTCCGAATTGACCAAGAAAACCAATGAAACTCCACAACCAATATCTATATAAATCGTGTAGGGGTCTTGTGCCTCGAGATATGTTTTTCTATCCTTTCTTGTTTCTATTTTTGTATATTATCTGTTTAGATGCATAATTGCTAAACTTTATTGCTTTCCGAACCAGTTTCAAGTCGTGGAGACACGATCCAACCTTGAATTGGGGTGGGGTACTCGTTTTTTTCATCCCCATGTATGTGTTTAACGCTTTCACAAAAGAAAACAAAAAAAATTAGTTAATTTATTTTTATTTATTTATTTCTTAGTTAGTTTATTTGAAAATACAAAAAAGAAATTAGTATAGGGATGGATGTAGGATGTAGTGAATGTGCCTATTAAGCATAAGTTCTAGCAAGTTAATGATAGTACATAGTGTGGGTCTGAATTATATCACAATGCGTTTAATATATTTACTTGATAAACACTAAGTAAAGGATATAATAGATTAATAAGAAATGCTTAAAAGAAAAGTTGAATCTTAGGGAGTTTTGAGTAGTGTGTAGAATATGAGATTTGAACTAGTTGATAACCGACCTAGTCTAGTAACTAAAAGCGAAAACAATAACGAGTCCTAGTAGTTAGGAAAATGAATAATACATTTATTTGATAGACATTTGAATCCTTTAGCTTTCTAACCCGATTGTAATTGAGTTATTTATCCATTTAACCCTCTTTCTAGCATGTAGCCTTCTTTTGTCGCCACTTTATAATCCATATCCCTTAGTTTATAGGACATTTCATATGACACGCACCAAAATCACAATCCTAAGACTACTCGTCTTTAGCGCTTGAGTTTGGGGTGGTGGGATTCATCATTGGGAAATACATTAAGTATGAATTTAATGAATTTTATATTTTGCGCGGTATTGATGATAAACTTGTTATAACCCTTTGCCGGGGTCTTTGAAAAAAAAAGAGAAAATAGTTGTGAAAAAAAGAAGAAAAAGAAGTAAAAATACGAGGCATGACAACTCCCAGCAAAACAAGTGTCATGGGTATCTTACAAAAAAATATAGGGATTGAATAAGTTGAAAAAGAAATGAAAATAAAATAACCGCCAAAGTGGGATGTTTTGGAAGTCATCATGAAATATTACTAGCTTAATTTGGGATGCTAATCAAAATCATAACATTGGGTTGAGTATGAAATTATTAGAGTGTAAACTCAAGCTCTAGGGCGAGGTGTTGGTGGTTAGTGAGGAAAAGCAAAAGGCTCACTTCAGATTTCCCAAATATGCATATCATAACGTCCCTAAGCATACGTTATAACCGAAAAGACCTTAGGATTCCTAACTACATAGTTGAGTCATAGTTGATCAATTAGCGAATAGCTAGGTGTACCATTGGATACTAGGTAGGACCAATGAACACCCTATAGCTGCCATATCGACTAAGTGAAAACCACTCCTTCTTGCACTGTGAAATCAATTGGATCTTGAATTTACAATGTCCTGATTATTTTTATATTATGTGTTCTTGAACATAACTATATGAAACTTGTTAGGGTAGTTGATTTAGGTTCATTTATTATTATCTTCTTCTTTTTGATTAGCTTGCTAGAGATTCCTCACTAGTCTTTAGTTTTATTTTGTCTGGACGACTAAACTTTTGTTTAGGGGTTTCGATGTCTCTTCATTTTTGAAAGAATAATCATATCACAAGACATCTTTTCTGGGATTAGTGGACCTAAGAGAGGGAGTATTCCCTAATATTTGACGTTTCTTACTTTCTTATCTCATTTTGGGCTTATTACTATTTTTAGAGTCTTTTGTGCTTTAATCGTGTGTTAAGTGTGTAGCCTTTAGGTACATGGTTGATATGGAATCCCAAAATGATATTGAGAAGTTAATAATTCATATCCAAACCCAAGTCAAGGCGTAAATATAGCAAAAAGTCACTTTGGAAGAATCTGAGCATTTACCAGAAAAGTTTGACGTAACTTGTTTTAGTCACGAAGGGTATGTTTGTAGGGAAAAAATAGTAAAAGAAAGGAAGAGAAAGATTATAAAAGAAAAGTAAGGGAAAGAAAAATATTGTTTGGATTAGAAAATTTTGATAAGGAAAAATTCATAAAAGATTTTTGGATATTTTTTGTTTGGATTGTAAAAAAATAAGACAAGAAAAATGAATGTAATTACATAATTCTATTTTTACCATTTTTTGTAATATGCCAAAGTTATTTTTTGCCTGTTAGTTATTTTTTAAAATCATTTCCTTCCATTTGACCCCGATTTGGAGTGATTATAAAATGTGACATATAGGTGATTTTTATAATCACCCAAATTACTTTCCTTTCAAATTTTCTCCAATACAAACGATAGAGAATATTAAAAATCACTTCCTTTCCTTTCTTTTCTTTTCAATACCATCAATCCAAACAGACCCTAATCGTGTGTTAAGAAAAATTGGTGAGCAATTTTGACCCGATTCCTTTTGATTTGGAAAGAGATTTAAGTTAGTGTCACGTGAGAGGTGGCGGAAGTCAATTTAGAGTTGAGATGAAAAAAGTTATGGCGATTCTCCCACGGTGACTCAAAGTTGTCCAACATAGAATAAAAACGGGTTGGGCCTTTTAGACCCCCCAAAAGGGGCCCATATGGACCTAAAACATTTTTGGACTCTTATAAATACCTCTTATCAGCTGGAAAATACACACAATTCATATTTTTAAAAGCTAATCACTCCTGGAGTTGGAGATAAGAAGAAAGAATGGCTTTCAACAACAATTTTACCATTCTTCATCATTCGGAGTCCGTTTCAGCTACTTCTTTAGAGTAGTTTTATTCTGCTTTTAGTTTAAGAATGAATTTCATAGTTTAAATTCTTAATTTCCAGTATTTAAATATGAGTCAAACTATCTTTTGCTTGAGAATTGCGTAGTGTATGAACTAAAGATGATTAATTATGTGTTTTTAGCATTCGGGATATTTACATTTAGATAAATCGAACACATTCCTCGTTGATTAAACCTTTATGCTTATGAGGTATTCTTACATTGATAAATTATAGGGTAGTAACAGTAGTTAGACTATCGTCCGAGAGGGGGGGGGGGGGTTAATTGCGGGCTTAGGATATAAGCGATCGGTGTGCGTTATTGAGTCGGAAAGTCTTGACTAACCGAGTAGTCAACAGGTTAGGAACCAATTACGTACACAAATATTGGTTAGAGGGTAGGAACCAATAGCTGGAAGGTCTTGACTAACTTCGGTAATCCCTGAGAACAAAAATCCTTTTACTTACCCATTTTATTACTTGTCAACGAACCCCGTACACTTACGGGTGGTTAGAGTCCTCTACGTTTAAGTGAATATATATATATATATATATTTCAAACTTGAAATTTTAAAGTAAAATATTCTATTATTTATTTTATCTTCTAATATAAATATAGGATTTTTTTTTAAATAATCTCTTGTAAAATAATTTATATTAAAACAATTGGATTTTACAAATTAATTAATTCACTATATCTGAATTTATCTTTTTTTTAAGGAAAAGCTAAAGTAATAATATTTCAATTACTAATTCAATAACAAATTTAATTCTTACTTTTTTTTGTTACATACGAGAGCCACTTTGCACTTGGAGTCATTGACCCAATTTGAACCTGCACCACTAAATTGGATGACCAAAACCCTGACTAATGAGCTAATCCCACCTTGTAATCCAATTCTTAATTAGTCAAACTAATTTTAAAATGAATCCAATTTATTTAGCCTTTGGTTTTAATTTGCATACAATGGAAATTACTAAAAAAATCACAAATTAATAGCGTATTTTGGGTAGACTACAAGACTTCAAGTCAGCCTAAATCTTGTTTCACACCAAAGCAGGGGCGGATCTTATATAAGCCCATGGAGCCTCAAGTCTATTCTAAACTCGTAAATTTTATCATACATAAATATAATTTTGTTTCAAAAAATAATTAATCTTATATGAACATTTGTGTTAAATCTTCATGCTCTAAAAGACACGAAAGTCATTCTTGCTTAGTGGTTTAATATCTTTATAGATTTTAGGATAGATTAGAGGCCAGAGTTCGAATTTTAGCATTTGGTTTATCTTTTTTCCAAATATAATAATTTTTTTTACATAATATATTAAAATATGACTTAGCGTTAAAAAAAATTCTTGTTCTTTAATATAGTAAATTTAAGTTATAAATTGTCAATTTTCATAAAACCGACTTATTAAATATTGAAATTCTTTTATACAAGTCTCGATTTTGAGTTTGAAAATAGTAATACTTAATACTTTTATCATAAACTAATATAATTCTAATGATAGTATATAAATTAAGTATAATGATGTTAGTTTACATATTTTTTTGAAAGGATAATCTCATCTATTAAAAGAGACGAGAAATGTAATGGTGTTGGATTCCCATATTTGTATTTTGACAATACTAGTTATATATTTATGTATCCAATTTTTACCTTAAAAATATTCAGGAAACGTTGACCTCCAAACTTCCATATATTTTGAAACTTCTCTCAATTTATCTTTTGGATCCGCCCCGACACCAAAGTTAAATGCTATTACCTAATTTATTTTTTTGGTCAAATACAATACCATTACTCCTATATACATTTGCATAATGGATATCATTTGCTTAAGTCATTGAATAAAACAGTATTTTCCCACTCTCCTGCTTCCAATTTCTGGTGTAACGATGGCTATAGTTGAGAAACAAATGTTTTCCTTGTTCATAATTGTAATTATCTGTGGAGTTTCAAAGGCTGAAGTTTATAAGGTTGGTGATGAGGCAGGTTGGACAATCAAAGATAAACCTGATTACAAATCTTGGGCCGCAACAAAGACGTTTCATGTTGGAGACTCCATTTGTAAGCATTTCTTGTCTCACTTTAATCAGCAATTCTTATTCAATCTATACCAAACTTCTATGTTTTTTTGTAGTATATGATTGTTCAACTGTTGCGGTGTTTTCTTGTATAATTATATCTGCATCGTAAAAATATGCTAAGAAATTATTTTTGTGTAAAATAATTCGTGTTGTTTATTAGTTTCTATTGTTTTTAATTTATATGATATAAATGTCAATGGTATTTTAACGTTCAAGTTCAAGATTAAAAGTTGATTAATATTTGCCTAGCTTAATTTTATAAGAAAATATGCTTCAATTATCCCTTAAACTTTAGTTGAGTAATTCACTCCCAGATAATATAAAGATAAATATATATTTCAAAACCAAGCATCAACATTTTTTTAATTCATTCGTATTGCTATGTGGTCACGTACATGGATTCAAAATATGATAAACTATTTAAATATTTGCAATAAAATTAATATTATATTTAAAAACACAATGATATTTGCGTAGCATCTTACAAATTCAATATGTATCTTTTGTCAAATTAGAAACAAAATGATAGATTAGTAACAATCGTAACATAGTGAATGTTGGCCACGTTTTATTTATATATATCCCTGTTTAAATCTTATAAAATGAGGAAATTACTGAGCGTTATTTAGGAATTTTTAATACAAATGTCTTATTATTGTGTTCCATATATCTATGATGCTTTAAACAATTAAATATATAAAATATATTGTTTAATCTCATAAGTAGACCTGTACCTTTTCTCGGTGCTACCTTTATTATGAATTTTCCCCTCTTTTTAGATAGAGTATTAATATTAATAACTCATTGAACTTTATTTGCAGTATTTAATTACAACAAAGAATTTCACAACGTTGTAAGAGTGACACACAAGAACTACAAGTTATGCAATGCCACAGCCCCATATGATACCTGGAATAGTGGCAATGATACTTTCACAATAAAAAACACAGGACATTTTTTCTTCATTTGTAGCGTTGCTGATCATTGTCAACTCGGACTAAAGGTAGATATCAGAGTCCCAGTCCCAGCTGGTGGTCCTACATCGAGCCCAACACCTATCCCTTCTCCGCCATCAACACTTTCTCCAAGCTCTGTAATCGAAGATTTATCATCTTCATCACCAGCACCATCTCCAGCTGAAGAAGCAAAGAGTTCAGCCTTTTCTTTATCTAAAGGAATTATAACAAGCAAGCTTTTTGTGTTCGTGATGGCTTTAGCCTTTTGCGTTTCTGGAATTTTTTAGGAGTATTAATTGTTTGACTTCTCAAAAATGGTTACCTATTTTTCTATATCGTGACATGATAGATTTGGATCATATTATCTTTATTTGTTATTTCTTTGAATGAGTAAAATATGCATGATAATATAACATGTGGAAATATGTTATATTATTCCATTATGTAAGATTGATCATTTGCCCATAAGTGATTTAAGAATGTGCAATAAATAAAGGTTGTTTAATTGCTGAAGATGTCTTTGTTTTTTGTAAAAGGTTTAAAATATAGACTTTAGAAATAAGTGATTAATGTTATAAACTAGGATAATATAAGCTAAAGTAGATGGAGAATTATAGAGAGAGAAATATCATTATAAACTAAAGAAGAAGATAAAGATGGAGATAATTTGTTTCATGTATTCACAAGATCACTAGTCACATTACAAAAAAATAATCCTTATATTTATAGGGTAACAAATGACTATTCACTTGCCACATATGTAAGAAATAAATAGTAAGACCTTTGGCCTTTGGACATCCACTTTAATAACTTATTCATAACACTCCCCCTTGGATGTCCATCCATTATGAAATATGCCTCGTTAAAACCTTGCCAAGAAAACCCTGTGGGATAAAAACTTGGCCGAAGGGAAAAGAGTACATATAGATAGAACTAATCATCTTGAAACGCTGTCTCGTTAAAACCTTGTCAAGAAAACCCATTGGGACAAAACTTGAACGAAGGAAAAAGAGTACAGTCTTGTTTGCACTTCTCCTGGTGTTGGTAAGAGATTTCTGAGTTGTCGCATTTCAGTATTGTGGACCTATTTCTTGAATATTGTGGTTGACAATGATTTCATCAGAAAATCTACAAAATTTGTGCGTGATTGTATCTGTCGAGTGTCAATATCCACATTCTAAAGTAGCTCGTGTGTGTAGGAGACTTTGGTGAAATATGTTCTGTTTTGTCTCCTTTGATGTAGTCATTATAATTATGTGTGGTACAAGCAATAATATCCTCATAAAATACCATCACTATATTCTTGTTGGAGATAGACCACACTTTCTTTTGGTATGTTGAATCACTTAATAAATATTTCATACCACTCCTCCTTGGATATTCACTGAAATATATGCCTCATTAAAATCTTATCAAGAAAACCCATTGGGACAAAACTTGATGAAGGAAAAAGAGTACACTAATCCTTGGGGGTTATGACACGTATTCAGTCTGTCTTGTTAAAACCTTACCAAGAAAACCCAATGGGAAAAACCGTGGTGAAGGAAAAAGAATGCAGAATTCAATATATTCTCCCCCTCATTACGACATTACATATTTCTGAATATATTTGTACCTTGATGTCGTCGTTAATGAAATTTTAATTAGTAAATCTTCTGGATTTTTACTTGAGGGTATTTAGTGATAGTAATATCATTTTCTTGATCAATAAGGTAGTTTATACTTCCTAAACAATGAATATTTGCATGCCTCGTTAAAACCTTACTAGGAAAAACCCAGTGGGAAAAAAACCTTAGTGAAGGAAAAAGAGTACAATACGCAAATATCACATTCTTTTCATTATGAGAACAATTACAGAGTATCCTTTCATAATTCATACACTTTTCTCTCTAGATTTTAATAAATTACGTTATTCAAGAACTTTTATACTCTAGGAACTTTTAAATTTCAGTAACTTCTCAATCTTCGGTAATTTCATATTTAAACACTCTAAGTACTTCAAGTACCTATCGTGCTTCAGGCACTTGTTGTGCTTTCAAACACCTTTTTTGTTTGGGCACATGTCATGCTTCTAGCACCTATTTTGTTTATCAAAAAAAACTTTAATATCCATCTAATAATCACTACACTGTATCAATATCATAAGAATGAGGACGTCTCCCCATAGTTAATTCTAGGTTTCTGCAGAACCTTCGTGATACAAGTAGTTTTTTTTTTAATTTCAAAATTCACTGTTACACTTTCTATTGTCGTCGACATATTTCACCATTTTTTGGTTTAGGATCCTTATTATTTATTTCAAGCGCTATATTAAATGAAAATATATTAATCCCATAAACTATTCTAACAATTTTAAATATTTTCAATAGACTAATAATAACTTTTCTCTTATTTAGGTACCTAGGTCCTTTCATGACCATTACTTTCTGTAAGAGAAATTCATGTGCCAACATTAGTTGGCTTAATAATTCCTGTCGTATCATGTGGAGTGCACATTCCACAATATTTACCATTTAATCATTTACTCATGAGATTTTCTTCTTTGGGGCATGGTATACTTTAAAACGGCAGGCTTACCACACTTCATGTGTTGGTTATATGTATTACAAATCTACCAAACTTCACGTGTTGGTTAGATACATTACATGTTCACCACGCTTCATGCGTTGGTTTGATACATTCGCTGGAATATTTTTTATGTGTCTATATGAGACAATAACCTATGTTGGAGCGTTTGACAACATATTATGGGATCTTGAAATATTCTACATACTTGCGAATGTAGTAGTTATATTATTTGCAATACTCTGCAAATGGATACTCCTTTAAACTTCAAGTTCCTATTCTTTAGTTTGTGTATAGAAATGATAAAATAAATTTTATTCCACGATACGTCACGCAACTTCAGGTTGCCTTGTCTATACGTCACGCAACTTCAAGTTTCCTTGTCTCTCCCCCATAATAAGGGGTAGTCATTTGGTAAAATGAATCTTCTGGTTCGTTTAAGTAGTAACCAAATGAGTAATTTATTAGTCAACATATCATTACTATCACTACGTGACCAAATCAGTCATTTACAAATACAAAGTTCTTTGGATTATGACATCTTATCTTATATTTTATTTTCCTACGCACTTCTGATGAGACTTTTAGTAAATAATGCAAAAGATATACATTGTTACGTACACTTGTGGCTTATACAGATTACTAATTTTGGATATTATCCTTTAAATTTAGTAAATTTATTTGGGATTTACTTTTAACATAATTTTCCAATTTTGTACCACAAGGTAACATAACTTTTGGGCATCCAAAAACTTTTAATTAGATCAACTAAATGTTTTAGTATTCTACGAGTACGCAAACACTATATAGTTCCACTTTATCGATAATATTCATGCTTATCATTTCGTGATGGCTTATTTACCGTGACCTTTTACTTTCAAGATATTCCTTATTATTCCACTTCTGGTGGTAAAGATTATTTTTCTTACGTTAACCTCGTCTGGAGTTTGGGTCACCAAGATGTCAATTTTAGACACATTGAAAGACATCGCATTTTCTTCCAGAAACGCACTTCTATTCACTTCAAGGAATGGTTTTTAGCTACGAAAAACAGTATTCAAGTCATTCCAGGTCAGTTTTTGTAGAAGCTGGAAATAATGAATTTGCTTAAGAGAATTTGATTCTATATCTCCAGGGGAATAATTTCCAATCAGGGAATACAACATTAATTCACTTGTTTTGTCATCTACACATCTATTTATTTAGATAATTAAAATAGTTACATTCACTTTAGAGAGTGTATCTCCATTCACTTCGAGGAATGAAACGTTATAGTTTACAAGAATATAGTATGTTAAACCCTAATATTGGGATAAAACTCTACTTACGATATTACTACTTCAGGAGTACTTTCATGACATGAAATCTGTAAGAGGTCTTAACATATCTTTTTTTTTTCAAAATACTTTTAACTACAATAATATCTATTTCAATAGAATAATTATGTAACCTTGAAGTTTGGAAGTATAGCAAAGATATTCAATTTTTCCTTTGTATTCTCATGATTCAATTAGCCTCCTCTTTTTTCTCTTTGCTTTGTTTCTAATTTTTTCTTTTTTTTTCACGGTAAATATTGTTCATCGCCTTATAAGTAAAAACAATCATATATGTCTATATAAAAATCATATATACTTTACAAAAACATACCAACAAAGTAAACTCTGAAACACTATCATGATTTTCAACTCGGGTGGAGTTATGATCCCCACCACGCTGATTCCAATACACATTAGAAGACCTAGCACTTTCTTCAGGAAATACAGTTTTATTCACTATAATGAATAATTTTTTAGCCAGAGAATACAATATTAATCATATTTAACCCTACCAGTTTGTTTACATATCCATTTTCAAAGAGATTGAATAATTTAACAATCGTTACAAGGAATGCAATTCCATCCACTACATGGAATAGTTTTGAGCCAGAGAATGTGATTTTATTCTATCAAATTTCGTCACCACAATGTTTATTTTGATACGCATTTGAAAGTTATTGCATTCGTTTAGGGAATGTAATTTTAACCACTTCAGGGAATAGTATTATGTAATGGAACACGAATTATGATTATATCAATAATTCATTACTTTGCTTGCTTACGAGACAAACAATCTCATAGTATTTTGTAAAACCTTTATTCACGTTATAGCTACTTCAGGAGTATATACGTGATTTGATACAATGAGACGTATATTTGTTCCACCCGGTAATATTACATTTTCCCATTTGAAATCCTCACTTAATTTAATTGTACCTAAAACTGTATTAACATTTCTTTTTGTCCAATTGACTAACAAATTACTAGATTGTCCAAATGGTAAGACTATAAACATTTACAAGGGAGGGTGTAGGTTCGAACCCCTTGTCATGCAAACTTTGCACTTCATAAAAATTCAACTTATCTCCCCCTAATTTTATGTCATTTTCATGAATAGGGCTGTAAATGAACCAAGCTGCTCGCGAGCAGTTCGAGATCGGCTCGAATGTAAACAGTTCGAGATCGGCTCGAATGTAAACAATTCGAGATCGGCTCGAATGTGCTCAAGCTCAAGCTCCATTTTAAACTCGATACGTAAACAAGCCTGCTCGAGCTCGGCTCGTGAGCTCGTTTAAAATTATGAAGTATAAATAGAAATAAATTATTTACTTATAAATATATTATTAACCTTCAATATCTAATTGGATAATTTTAATTTCTTTAGTCATTTATTTTTTCATTAGTGTTATGTTTCATATTTTCATACCACACACTCATGAAAGTTCCATTTCAACCATAAAAAACAAATTATTCATCAGCAACTCGTGCCCGACTTTAAAAAAAATTATTCAATAAGTTAAACAAACAAGTTCTAACATTTCTGATTTGGATGATTGGAAGCTCGGTCTCGGCTCGTTTAAATTTGAGCTCGGCTCGGTCCGGGTCGTCTAAATTTGAGCTCGGCTCGGCTCGGCTCGAGAAATTAACAAACCAAGCCTGTACATCTAGTATTCGGCTCGGCTCGGCTCGTTTGCAGCCCTATTCATGAATAAAATCATTTTGTTAACGAACTTCCGGTTCATAATATTGCTTCAGGAATTATATATGAACAAATATCTAGTTCATAAAAGTATATTTATTAATGTGTAATCAACGAAATCCGGGTTCATAAAACTTAGAATAATTTCATCATCAAGTATTTTAAAAGATAGTCTATATTCCTTTTATTTTGAAAAAAAAAACCATTCTTAAATATTCATGAAACCCATATGAGTTATTCATCATAATTATTATTTGCTTCAGACCTACTTTTTTTTTTTTTTAATTCTCGATCCATTAAATAGAATTCTGGTCTATTGAGATTTGTTATAACTTTCATGTAAAATACTCAATTTATGCTTCCGGCATAAATATTTTCATTTAAGATTTGGACCTAAATAGTAATATTATGCTTCAGGCATTTTTTTTTGTCTTTAGTCATCGGGCCTATAACAATTAAGGCTTCAGGCCAATAGGATTAATTTTATACTTATGGGATATGAGATTTTGTTTTTAGGCTTCGAGCTTATAAAATTTGTTTTATGCTTCTAGCATATAAAGTTTATTTCTCGATATAATTCTTTCATGATTTTTCAATATTAAGGAAATTCATGAAAAATAGTCATTTAAATTTATATTAGCAATTACACTTTATTCCTTAATTCTTTTGTGTAATTTTTTTTTTTTAACAAAAATTGATATAGGCTTCTAGCCTTTAAAATTTGATCTAGGCTTCAAGCCTTTAGATAATTTGCTTTTATGCTTCAAGCATATAGATTTATTTTTTAGACTTCGAGCCTATGAGTTGATTTATGCAAATCAAAACTTTTATTTTGGATAACATCATAGTCTTACAATTTTTTTGTTTTCATAGTAGAGCCGTATATAAAAAAAAACAATAATAATCATTGTTGTTACACTTTAGATAAGGCATATGACTAGCCACTATTAAAATTCAACATTCCATTGAAAAGCACACATATGTTACTCCATATGATATAATTTTCGGCCTTTATAGCGTTAGTATCCAAAAAAAAATTTATGCTTCGGGCATATATCTTATTTCCTAAACATCGGGCCTATAATATAAAATTTAGGCTTCAGGCCTACAATTTTTTTTTTTCAATGCTTCGGGCATTGTAGGCTTCAAGCTTAGAAATATATCTAGTTTCATTTTCAAACTATTCAAAACTATATTTACATATAAGTTTCAAGCCTCTTTTTTCTAATGTGATAACCCATTTATCTGCTTGAATAGTCTAATATTATTGTATATGATGCAATGGAAGTCCATATAATATTTATCGGTTGCAATGGAAAGTCCTTATAATACTCTCTCTTATTTTCTGTGAGAAAAGATATATATATATATATATATATATATTATATATAAAATAGAACAATATAAATCATACCTGGAAATATTCTTCCTTGATTCGATCGGCAGAGACTCGTGCTGATAACGTGTTATAAACTAGGATAATATAAGCTAAACTAGATGGAGAATTATAGAGAGAGAAATATCATTATAAACTAAAGAAGAAGATAAAGATGGAGATAATTTGTTTCATGTATTCACAAGATCACTAGTCACATTACAAAAGAATAATCCTTATATTTATAGGGTAACAAATGACTATTCACTTGCCACATATGTAAGAAATAAATAGTAAGACCTTTGGCCTTTGGACATCCACTTTAATAACTTATTCATAACAATTAAAACGATTTACAGACATTAGAAACGATAGGAAGTAGCTCATGCTATCATTTTTTTTTTTTTTTTGGTTACATGGGTTCCGGGCTAGCTTACGCGCACACGACTAATCCCACAGAGATATACATGCCTCCCCATATATATTTTCATGGTAAATCAGAACTAGGTGACCCATGTTCAGGGAGGGGTTCGAGCTGTACCTCTCACTTTACACCCGTTAGGGAGGAGATTCGAACCTTGGACCTCCCTTTAAGTGCTGAAGAAATTGCAAGACTCTGGCCAGTTGAGCGCATGCTATCATCTTTAAATCAGTATTATTCGAGCAAAATGACATTGATGGGATCAAGTGTAACTATTATGCCTCAAAATAATAAATCTTATTAAAAACTCCCTCTGTTTTACAATATTTATCCATTTATTAAAAATGTAGTTTCAAAATGTTTTAAAATATTAACACTTTTTACCTTTTTTTCCACTATTACCCCTGTTAAAAATATTAAAATTTATGTTCAAATACACATTTAAGATATCAAGACATTTATGAAGGGTACTTTTATAATAGGGAGTGTAATAATTACATTTCTTAATTTGTGTAAAAAACAAAATAGACAAACATTTTGAAACGGAAGGAATATAAAAAACAAGATTAATTGAAGTTATATCAGATGACTTGAAGTGTAAACAAACTTATTAGCCATGAGTGTTATTTATTAAGGGTAAACAAAGACGAAATTTCATCACCAATATTCAACGTCTTAATGGTGAATGTACTACTTCAAGTTGACAAGTATATAAAGTTTTTTATTGATTATTACAAGAGATTGTTGGGTCCGAAAAATAATACGGTGTGTTGATGTCGGGGTTTTTGAGTGGGTAAAGATCTTGAGAAGAGAGCGGGGTTTGGATGTGTGTAAAGAGGTTTCCGATGAATTAAATTAAAAAGACGATTTTTAGTATAGTGAATGATTAAGCTAGCGGATCCGATTTGTATTCTTCACTATTCTTCAAGAAATCTTGGGAAATTATTTGGAAGAAGAGGTAATTCAAGCGGTACGTGAATTTCCGAATCCGGTTTTCTAGTTAAACAACTAAATACTACTATTACTACTCTCATCCCGATAATCTAAAATCCGCTTAAGGTTGAAGATTATAGACTCGTTTTTCTTATTGTAATGTCATCTATAAGTCTATCATCATGATTATAGTGGATCATATTATAGTGGATAAAACACAATATGCTTTTGTCTCCAGAAGATCGATGACCGAGATCATTCATCTTATTCAAGAATTGTTGAGAAGGTATAATTATAATAGTATATCTTCGCGATGCAAGGCTTATGACTCAATTTCGTGGGACTTTCTTCATGAGGTGCTTAAAGGTCTCAATTTTTAGGAAAAATATATTGATTCGATTATGGTATATGTTTCTACTACTTATTATTCGGCGAGTCTTAATAGAAGAATTCATGACTTCTTGAAAAGAAAAAAAGGATCGAGACAAAGTGATACTCTCTCACCTTATCTTGTTATTTTGTGACTTAAATATCTTTTGAGTCTTTTGAAGAAAATTACGAGTCAAGGGTTTAAATATCATCCTAAATGTGGGAAAGCTAAGATTACACGTTTATCAATTGTCGATGATCTCATGCTCCTAGCTAAAGGAGGAGACACAGATTAAGTAGAAATTCTTATGGATAGTTTATAAAATTTTGAGGAGTGCTCAAAACTTTATCTGAATGTGATTAAGTCAAACAGTTATTGCATGGGTATTAAAAGTGAGGTGCTTGAAGATATCTTGAAACAACACAACTCGAGAAAGATATTGTGTCGTTTAGTTACTTAAACGTATCTCTTGGTGCTTCAATTCTGCTTTTGAGAGATTAGAAATCTCTTATTGATAAGCTTGAGAGTAATGTTAGATCTTTGAACGCTCATTCGCTTTCATATGCGGGTCGATTGGAACTCATTAGATCAGTGCGCTAAGGTGTAGTATGTTTTTGGTTGTCGATTTTTTGGTCTCGCTTTGTGTAAGTGGTCGTATCAAATTAAATGGAAAACGATATTGTACTCTGAGAAATGAAAGAGGTTTTGGACTTAAGGGTTTAGTGAAACTGGAACAAAGTGTTACTTATGAAAATGTTATGAAAGATTGTTAATAAGAAAGACTTTCTTTGAATTAGGTGGATACACGGGGAATACTTAAAGAATAAGAGTTTTTGGTTGTAGAAAGTGAAAAAAAAGGTCTCGCCTCTTTTAAAACAAATTTGGGAGTTGAAAGATGAGATTGAAATTTCATTTTGTGATAAGTGAGGTGAGAAGATTTTATCAAGATAGTTCTCCTCCTTTAACGATCTCTCCATCAAATATGATGTTCTTAGTGGTAAGTATTATGCCTTATATAAAAAAACTTTATGATATTTTTCGTCATCCAATTTTTTTAAAATTTTGCTCGAATATTGTGTGAGATTCTTGTATTACTCCCAAACATGCAACCATTGTATGAATACTGATACAAGAGATGTTTCACACTAAAGATAGAATGATATACATGGAGTTAGACCCACGTTGTGTGTTGTGTGGTGATATTTTTTGAATCAAATAAGTATATATTCTTTGAATATACCTTTGCAAGGGACATTTGGAATGAGGCTAAGAAATGGTTAGGCACTAAAGAGGATATGAATACGATTTTGAGTGCAATTAAATAACTAAAAACACAAGGTCCGTGAAAATTGGAGGAGAAAAGTATGAAAAATTATTTTTTGAGCCACTATTTATCATAGTTAGAAAGTACGGAATAACCTTGTTATAAAAGAAGAATCACCCAAAAGGAGATAAAAAAATACACGTTTTCTATGTTTTTCATAGTGTATCTTCATCACGCCTTTTTGGATGATAATGAGTTATTAACCGTAGTATACATTAAGATAGAAAATAATGAATTGATAGATAATACCATAAACTTTCAAACCAAGGTAAATATAACTTGCATAAAGTGTATACTTCCTATTTACCCTTTAAATGAAATCGTTTATAAAAGAAAAAAACATCATCTTCTCATCATGTAAATCCTTTCCTCCTTATTTTTTATTAGTGGCGCATTTCAATAGTAATTTGATCACACATACACACACACACACACACACAGATATATATATATATATATATATATATATATATATATATATATATATATATATATATATAAAGAGAATAAGGGAGGCGAGATGGCATCCTACTTTTAAGAGTAGGCTAGCAGCTACTTATATATAAACAAAAAATTAAAACAAAATTTCTCACAAAATTTGAGCGTCCTCTCCACCTCCCACCAAGCCGCTCTCCAAATAACAGATTCGACAGGCCATGTAAAGTTATGTATCCTTAGCCAATTTGCTTCATACATGACTTTTTTCGTATCGTCAATTCAGGGTTGAGCAAAAAAACCTCGTTACCTAAAGTGATATTTTTTGTACCCTTTATAACATTTAATCTGCATAATGTTATTTTAATTTGTTCCCTTTTGAATTATAACATTTAGATATCCATTGACTTGTTCCTTTTCTTTAAGTTGGAATGTCAAACAGATCAAATCTTATTTCAGATACATCTTGCTTTAATTAGCAAGTTGCGCCAAAATTATCAAATTGCAACAATTCATTCATAATGGTCAACTTACATGGAATCTAGCTAGTTAAGTTAACTTAACTAGACATGACCTTACTATTTCTTTTACACTCAAAGGGTGTGAAGTGAAAAATACAAAGTTCGAATCTCCTTTCTAAACATGAATAACCAAGTTCTGATTTACTTGGAGGTATGGATAAGGAGGCATGCATATTCTCGATGGGATTAGTCGTGCCACGCGCAACTGGCCCTGTGCCTCCCATGCACCAAAATAAAACTTACATGACATCTTAACACTTTTCAAATAAACCTATTTTCTTGATCACCACTTGAGTTATGGTTGATAATGGGTGTTTTTGTTCTTTATCGACTAGTGATGGTCACTCAAGTTTGATTTCTAGAATTTGGTTGATCAATAGATTTATTGACAACCACATTGTACGTTGGAGACCTCACACTTAACCGACAATCAAGTGGTTGGTAACCATACACGTGACCGTCTGCTTACATAGTCGATAAAATATAGACCTTTGCCGACCACTACGGTGAACGTTATTTCCTTTTATCTGTTAGCGATCATACCGCGATCGGAAAAGTTTTTTCTAATAAAAAACAAAAAAATTTTGAATTCGGGTAAATTAAACCAAAATACAAACGAGATAGACAACTTGTCAAAATCCATTATAATTGATCAAAATAAATTCTAACAAAAAATAAATTAAATAGTCATATACAAGTATATAAAGCCGAGTTTATGCAAATATGGGTACTAAATTAACCGAATGATCAACCGATGGAGTGGGTCACATAATCATCGACCTCATCTCTAAGCGACCGGCTCGTAGACGGCTGTTTTGTAAGTGGAGGTCTCGACTCATGCAATATTCATATACGATGTATCGGGTACTCAAACCTCGACAACATGAAACCATTGTGTGTAAGGTCTGGCTGAATTTGTATGCCTGCAGTAGGTCTAGTGGATTCCTAGTTCGAATCACTACCCGATGACTGTGCTAATCAGTTATTGCACTCATAAAGGTACTCGAGTGATTTTGGGAAGGTATCAACCATACATTTTTACACCTGTCACATGTCATGTCCTTGACTCTGGCTCAAACTAGGAGCGAGTGGTCCTATTCCTATGTTCCAACCCTTTAGTACAGGGCCAAGATGGTTTTTTGCCACCTCGGCCACTTTTCTGATTTGATGTGCTAGTGACATTAGTGATGTGGTAGAAGACCCCGATACATCTTCTTGAGACTCTTCCGACAAGGTCGACCTTGCTCTTAACACAATTTGTCACAAAATTTGATATAAATGCAAGTAAGAAAATAATATTTATTGAATTTTAATGTATTCAAACTTACATCGTAGTCATAGAATCGCTCATCCCTCCAGCTTGTCTTCTTCTTCGACCACACAATTTTTTTATAATAGTCCACTGATAGAGGCATCTTCTATTTCGAGGGTGTAGCAACAACATCATCTGCCACTGTCTTTGGGACAACAATGTAAGGAGCCTGCATGACATCCTGTAAGACAACACATCCATTATATATAAGGGAAAATAAGACAATAAAAAGCACAAGAAACATTACCTTTGCTATCCTATGTTGGTCAACGATAGAGTGGTCGAGCCATGTCAACTTCATGGCGCCTGTTTCTCTTTGTTTTTCTTCCCGCCAAACATCGTCCTAAGCTATGCACTCATGCTTGCCTAAACTACACACTCATGCTAGACTCATGCACATACTCACGAAATTTATAGATACCCACCATGCCACCAAAATGAGTATAATATATCACTCTTGAAATCACTGTGGTTATTTTAAAGTTTAAAAACCTCCATAGCTCCTCGAATTTCAAGAATACCTACTAGCATTGTGCTAAGATTGAGCGTCCAAGTGATATCGGGAGCATACATCTATTTGGCCCTGACCTAGTGTCTAGTTTTAGGAAATTTTGGCTACGTAGAGGAAGCTTAGCCAACACAAAGGAAGAAACTCGTAATGGTGATTGATAACAATTACGATAACTTCATTAGGAATCACCGCCCTAATCATCAACTCTATTACTTCTTCTCTTCTGCCCGATCTGCTTTGGTCTTCGATCGATCTATCGGCTCGATAGGCCGGTAAAATATATTGTATGTTCAATCAGTTAACATCTTCTATATGTACGAGTTTTAATTCCCATTCGGATACCACATAGTTTTGAAGCATCCGACAAGGAATTTATCGTGAAAAAAGGATGATGAAACGACAAACAACGCTTCAGTAACTGGGAGAGGATCTATCTCACTAGTAAGGATAATCAACTTCAAGAATTAAGGTTACTTCTCAGTTGAAAGAACAAAAATTATACTTCTTACCAATCTATCAATCCGACACCACAGTGAAGAGATATATAAGGAAAAGTGTCGACATAAGAGGACATTTAATCAAAATGAGAATTAAAACTATGAATTTTGATAAGAACGTCGTACCTTACTATCGATCGTCATCGCAAATATATCTCTTAACCTTCATGAGGCTTTGGTTGCGTTACCGAGGCTTCTTGAAACCAAACACTAGGTCAAGCTCAAAGGGAGGTGCGCTTCCGATGGCACTTCGACTCTCAACAGAAGCATTATTACTAGCGAGTATTCTTGTGACCCGAGGAGTTATAAAGATTTATGTCAAATGTATAATAACCAAAACCATTATAGAGAGAGATAAAGTGTACATAATTCTGCTATAGAATAAGGTATTTATATGCGTAGTAGTTTCACGTGGAGAGTAGGCTTAGTGCATGACTTTAGGCAGGAGCGAGTGCGCAAGTAAGGGAGTTGCAGAGCCTTAAGCATAATAACCTCTTAATATCGATCAACTACCCTCAAATAAAACCCAAGTAACCCTGACCTCCTCGATAAATATACCCTTGGGAGAGTTTGACATTCCCTCCCCCCTTTGGAAGACATCCTATATCCTCGGATATGACATGTAACGCCTCAGGTCTAGATCTTCCGTTCCTCTCTGGACCGAACTGGTATTGGCGGTTCATTTTGGTTTGTCAATACCCATTTAAATATGTGTGATCAATATCCTTTGCTTGGATATGATAAAAATATAATTTTTTTGCTTCTTAGTTTACGCCGATACATGATCTAGTCTGTCTTTAACACAATCAGTATATTTCTTTCATGACCAATATTGAGGATTTCGAGTCTACGTTGGTCTTCATGAATGTCGTTGATTGTTGATCCTACGTTGGTATTACAACCAATTTATTTTATATGCAAATGCTGACAGTATATTTTTAGGAGCACACCTCTAGGAGGGTGTCAGTGTCTAAGGTTGGTTCTTTACGCAGCTAGTTCATGATGGATGGCCCCTTTTCTATGCGAATGATGGTATAGTATTTACACATACCTTTTTAAAAGGCATGCCAACTTCTGGGTAGCCCCTTCTCTATATGAATGATCGTAAGTCGAAAGGCCCTCATCTGTCATGATTTGATTATTCTAGGTGAGTGTTTGATGTCTCCTTAATTGTTCTTATTTTAGACCCTTAGGAGACATCATTTTTGGTGTTTATTTAATTAATTCGATAGACTTTTGGGTTAAATATGCAATATTTCGGAATTACCTTTTTATTTCTAGCATTTTTAAATTATTAAACTTTTGCGCGTAATATTGGTATTTTTAGTGTAAAGTTACAGGTTTTTAGATGTTAGCTAGGAAAGGAATCCGAAGATAAAGTCAAAGATTAAAAGATAGAGTCAAGACTTGAAGAGAAATCCCGAAGATATTATTTTTAGAGCTGAAAATCCATTTTTCCAGGCCCTTGATTGCTGTTTTCGAGGTACTTAAGAGCTGATTGAGCCGCTGACCTTTGAAGAGAAATCATTCCTTATCGAAATACGGAACTTTAGCAACTGGAATGAGGTCAATCGGAGTTGTAACGCATCGGGAAAAGCAGTTTTAGTGAAGGCCTGTCATCAGTTACGGGATTTTGGGCTTAGAAAGTGGGCTTGGACATTTAATTAGGCTTTTATTTTCTGGTCCAAGCCCTAATCCGTTTTTCTTATTATAAAAGGAGGTCTGGACTTCTATTTTTCATACAATTCATTCTTTACAATTAAAAACACCAGAGAGAAGCAACAGAAGGAAGGAAGAAGAAGCTGCTAGAGCTGGAGTGGGTCTATAGCTCCGTTCTCAGTCATTCCAATTCCGGAAATTAGGTTTCTTTTATCTTTTATTTGTAATCAATTATGAATTCCATTTATTTTAATTTAGTTTTTCTTTTTAATATGAGCTAAACAATTCATAGTGCTTGAGAACGCATAATGGGTTAATCCCAATTTGATTTCATTCTATACATTTGAATTTGGGATATTTATTATTTAAATCAAATTGGGTAAATTGTATTTTTCTTTAATTTGCATTTTAATTACTATTATTGACGTAATTAACCAATGATAGGACTTAGTATCTAGGCTATTCCAATTAGTGGCGATTGGATCACCTTGACGGGGGGTTTAGGTACCGAACTAGTTAATGAATGTAGGTTAGAAATTATTGACTCTGACGAGCTTAATTAAACCTATGGCCTATTGGGTAATGAACATTTTAACACTTGAGAGTGGACTATAATCGCCCTGACGGGGTTTGTAGCATTTGATAGTTGCTCCTTAGTCCACCCTGACGGGGGTAAGGAGATTATAGAATCCCGACCAATACCAATTTACAAATTTGTCCCTTAAACAATGTATGAAATGAATGATAGTTAGAAAAACCCTTGCGTCTCTCAAGTACTACTTGCTCATACTTGCGTTTTCACTCATTTTACTTGCGTTTTAGCTTTTTACTTGCATTATTATTTGGTCTTTCATTTATTTAGTAATAAATCACAAAACCAAAACAAACAAATTATCCTCTTTTATTTTCATAAGTGCATCAATCACTATTTGCATAGACATTGTGATCAACCATCCGTCCTTGGAACGAATCTGATTATCAGAATTACTACTTGGGACAACCGTACACTTGCGGTTGTGGTTCGATTATTATTTGCATTTATTTAGAACACACAAAGGACCACCAAGTTTTTGGCGCCGCTGCCGGGGACGGTAGCGTGTGACCACGGTGTTTATCCCTTAGTGATAAGTGCATTTATTTTATTTTATCAGTTTTACGCTTTTTTGTTTGTTAGCTTTTTCAGGTTTTTAGGTTTGGTGTATGCGAAGAAGACTATTCAAGGATCTAGAGCCAACACCTCCGATCCTTAGTAATCCTGAATCGTTGATCAGACTTGCGAACAGAAGAAGAAGAGAACGAGAAGCTTTAGAAGTAGAAGAATTAAGTAACAGAATGGAGAATATCATTATTCAAGGTCAACAGAATGGACAAGGCCAGTTAGATGCAAATGGCCAACCTTTAGCTCCAGGCGTTATTCCTCAAGTTCAACCACTAAATCCTAATCCTCCAGTCCAAATAGTGATGAATCATGATCCGTGGTTCACTAATGGCCCTCCAGAAGTTCCATTCCGCGCTCCAGCTATAGGAGTAGGTGCTCCAGATATTAATGTTCCGAGATTCCGTCCAGATTCGGGTATGCTAGCTCAGTTCCAAAACTTTGGAAATTTTCGCGGAAGACCATCGGAAGATCCTCTTAGAGCGATACAAAAATTCAAACAGATATGTGATTCTTACATCACACAAGGAGTTTCAAAAGAACAGATGTACTACGCTGTGTTTAAATTTTTTGTTATTGATGGAGCAAGTGAATGGCATGATACACAAGATCCGACGAAGATAACCAATTGGGATCAATTGGAAGCCGCGTTTTTCGACAGATATTATCCGAGTAATATGAGGTTAGATGCTGAATTGGAGTTGACTAATTTTCGTCAAGAATATGATGAGACTGTGGGTAAGAGTTGGACTAGATTTCAGATGTGTTTGCGTAGAGTTCCAAATCATGGTTTTTCAGAATTTCAACAGTTAAAGATTTTTTATAGAGGCCTTGATGGAGCTTCGAGAGAAAAGTTAGATACGTTATGTGGTGCAGGTTTCCTTCAAGTTCAACCCGCTCATGCCAAAATTATTTTAGAACGAACAGTCAAGAATGAGGTTGGGTGGAAATCAGAGAGAACACCTGTTAAGGGTGTTAATAATGTTAACATAGAAGAGAAACTTGCTACCTTTGAGACAAAAATTCAAAACACTTTGGAGCAACAATTGAAGCAGCTTACTTTAGCTGTAAAAGAAGGATTTTCGGGTAAGAGAGTAGCTGTGCATGCTGCACAAGAGGTTTATATGTGTTCGATTTGTAGAGTTGATGATCATGATGAGGAGAATTGTCCGAGTAATCAAGAATCAGTGATGTTCATGTCCAACAGAGGTAATTTTACTTCGAGTGGTAATGGGTATCAGCCTAACAGAAACCATCCTGGGTTTCAATATTCGAATCCTAATGGGGCAGCCAATCCTACACATGCGTATCAGCCGCGCCCCCAAGGTGACAACTATAATCCTAGACCACACAATAACTATCAAGGAGGACAGAATCAAAATTATGTACAGAGACAAGCTCCTCAGAATACTTATGATGAGAATTTGAACCAGAAAGCTTTACCTGCCCATCCACAAGAAGGAGCAAATACCCTTCAGAAAACAGTTGAAAGTTTAATCGCTCTACAAGCACAAGCAATGGAACGGCAGAACGCAGTGATGGAGCGTCAGGATGCAGCGATCGAACGTCAGAACGCAGCTATAGAAAGACAAAATGCACTTGAAGCAAATATGAAGATGTTCCAAAATCAGCTGAGTCAAATCAATAAACAGCTCAATCAACGTCAGCAAGGACAACTTCCTAGTGATACTGAGAATCCGTTACAAATCGAAGATTGTAAAGTTATTAATCTTAGAAGTGGTAAGAACCTTCCTCCACCTCCTTTTCCGGTTATGAAAGAAAAAGAAGTTAGAAAAGAAAAAGAGGTGGTAAATAAAGATAAAGAAGTTGAAGTAGAAGAAGTGGAGAAGCCTGTTGAGGTTCCGAAAAAGAAAGATGAGACTATAATCAATCGTCCACCTCCACCATTTCCATCGAGAGTTCAAAAGAAAGGTGATATGGGTGAGTATCAAAAATTCTTTAACAAAATAAGAGGTCTTAGCATAAATATTCCGTTGTTAGAAGCTATTCGAGATATACCCAAGTATGCTAAGTTTCTGAAGAAAGCCCTCACCAACAAACGGCCATATTGTGATAATGAGATGATTGGTCTTCCTGAGGAATGTAGTGCTATTTGTCAAGGTAAATTACCTCCAAAGTTAGTTGATCCTGGGAGCTTTACAATTCCGATATCTATTGGTAATGAGTGGAAAGGAAAAGCGCTATGCGATTTAGGTGCAAGCATCAATTTGATGCCCAAATCAGTCTTTGATAAGCTTAATATTGAAGCAAGACCCACTTCTATGGTCTTGCAAATGGCGGATCGATCTCTTGCACATCCGGAAGGCCGAATCGAAGATGTCCTCGTTAAGGCAGGTACGTTAATTTTTCCCGCTGATTTCGTTATTCTTGATTACGACGCGGATAGGAATGTCCCCATTATTTTGGGAAGACCATTCCTAGCCACGGGGCGTACCCTTATTGATGTAGAAAATGGAGAAATGATTATGAGGATCCAAGACGAGGAGGTGAAATTCAACGTGTTCAGACCTATGAAGTTTCCGGATTCCAAGGATGAATGTTTTCGTGTAGAAGTAATGGAACCGGTAAGAACAAAGCCAATTAGTGTTGTGGACACTTTAGGGGTGGAGGAGAAAGAGCTACGAAAGAAACCACCAATTAAAGCTCCTCCATACCCCAAAGATCCACAACTCAATCATGCGAAGAAGAAAGAGAAAGCACGTGCCACGAAGGTTCCGAAGGAACCTAAGAAAGAGAGAAAGAAAAAGGGGTTCAAAGTAGGTGAAGAAGTAGCTATGAAGAAACCGAGCCCCCACCCAAAGGTACGTGAATCAAAAAGTTCTTGGATAGGACCATTCATGGTCGCGCAGGTTATCTCAGACAAACTAGTGGGCATAAAAGCGAAGGGATGCAAATTTCGACTTGCAAATATTGACAACCTCACTCACTGCTGGGGAGGTTATGTCAATGACTAAAGATTGAGGTAACCCGTCGAGCTTAACGACGTTAAACAAAAGCCAATTCTTGTATATTAGCTGAGTTTTTTTAAATTTTTGCATTTTAGATTAGTTGATTTTCGTAATTTTAGTGGTTATTATTAAGAAATGAGGAAGGGTAGTTGTTTTTGATGATTTCAGGGGTAAAAAGGACTTGAGTTTGGGGTCGAATTGGCGAAAATAGAAGAAAAAGAGGTTGGATGTCCAGGAGAAACCGGGTACCCGGTTTCACAAAACCGGGAACCCGGTTTTGGAGCTGGTACCAACCCCTTCAACGCAACAATGGCATCTTGGTTCACGACAACAGCGTCGAAACCGGGTACCCGGATTTTCAGAACCGGGGACCCGGTTTTGGTGCTGTAAAACCAGGAGCACTCTGGTCCAGCGTGTTGAGAGATGGCGTTTTGGCGCGTTTTGACTCGCGCCATCGACAAAATCCGGGTACCCGCATTTGGCAAAACCGGGTACCCGGTTTCGGCGAGCAGAATTTCTGACCCTGCGTCTTGGAGTCCAGCGGTTTGGCGCGTCTTGGGGTACAAAAAAAAAAAAAAAAAAAAAAAAAAAAAAAAAAAAAAAAAAAAAGAGTATTTTTATTTTTTTTCCGCGCCGTCACAGCGACGCGGAACCGGGAACCCGGATTTTCGAAACCGGGAACCCGGTTTGCATCTGTGCCAGGTCCGTTTTCAGTTTTTTTAGCCCTATATTTTTACCTCCTTCTTCAAACCAGCCTCCAAAAACACTCCCAAAACCCAGAATTTCCTGAACATCATCATCTACAACCACACAATCCTCAAATCTTACTCTCTTTCATCACAATACCATGAAATCGACTCATCTCCCATCCAAAATACGATAAAACTCCCACTTTCCTCCGATTGTTCTTCATTCAAGCTTCAAATTAAATCCAATTCCCTCTTCCCAAGCATCAATTAGCCTTTACCCATCTCATATTCCACCATAATCTTCAAGTCTTAAACCTCAAAACATCAAAGTTCTAAGCCTTAGCTTCTCACTAATTGAAGTTTTGAGTTTGGGGTGGAAAGAGATGCCTATCAAAACCGTTGTCATGTGTGCTTATCGAAGGAATTATCCAAGAAATAACACTTTTGGTGCCGTTCAAGAACAAGCTCTTGGGATTCCTAATTCGCATTCAAACACAAGGTTACGATTGAAGCTAATCCGAAGGAGAGGAAAGTGATTGAGGAACCTGAAAGTGAGGAAGAAGATGATCCGATACTGAGTTGGAATCGAAAATCAAGGTGTTGAAAGAGAATCAGGATGCGATGATTGATATTTTGGGAAACGTTACAAACAAGTTGAACTTTATTTGTTCAAAGAACAACTTACGATGTCTAGACGCGAGATAAAGTTCATGGACGCAACACCGAAAACCAGCCTCGAGCTGGTTCAGATACGTTTTCTAATCCTTCTCATTTAGTGTATATTAGTTTATTTGCTTTATTGAGTCTTTTCGAGTCGTGGGGACACGACTCATTTTTGAGTTTGGGGTGGGGTTCGTTGCCTCATCCCAGTTTTTATGTGTTATTTGTTTTACTTGCTTTCAATAAAAGAATTTTCGGAGTTGCGTTTGACTATAGAGACTTTTAAATATCCCTTTAAGCATACTTTTGATGAATCAATGATAGTAAATAGTGAACTTTAGGGAATAACATAAAACGCACTTACAATTGCATGCTAACATAGGTAATTGATAGGAAAAATTAATGAACAATGCAAATGAAGTAAGCTTGTACTTAAGGAATATGTTTGGTGTGTAGAACGTGAAATCCTAATTAGTAGAGAACCCACCTAGATATGAACTAAAGACAAGCTATGTACTTAGGAAAATGATAGGGGCAGTTCTTTGTTAGTCATTTGAAGCCTTTTAGCTTGCTATCCCTTATTATAATTTTATCCGTCTTAGCCCAATTTTGAGCCTTAAGCCTTTTCTTTTGTAGCCACGATATAAGCCCATTATCCCTTAGATTATTAAGCATGACCATATGACCCGCACTTGAATCACAATCCTGAGACATGTCTCGAGCTTGAGTTTGGGGTGGTGGGACCACATATGGGGAATTTAATGGGTTGGGATTGATGTGCTTGGTATTGTAGCACAATTGCAGATGATATGTACTTGTAACCCTTTGCCGGGAATGAAAAAAAAAAAAAAAAAAGAAAAAATGAAAAAAGTTTGAAAATCAATACAGTAGGATCCGGGGACCCGGTTTCCAAAATCCGGGTACCCGGTTTTCCTCTGTACAAAAAAAAAGAAGAAAAAGAGAATAGAAAAGAAAAAGAAAAGTATGAATAAAACATCCGGCAAAGTGGAATTCTTCTGAAAATCATCTAGTTTATAGTGGGTAGACATGGGACGCTAAATTGTTGCGAAATGGGTGAGTGAGAACATCTTTTTGAGCGTTAACTCAAGCTCGAGGACAATGTTGATGGTAAGTGAGGAGAGAGCCAAAAGCTCACTTCAAATTTACCAAATATACATCCATACCCGTCCTTAAGCCAATATTATAACCGTAAAGACCTCGTGATTCCTAAGTGCATAGTGAATTTATGATTCTGTTGATAGGGAATAGCCTAGGTGGAGCGTTCAAAGCGAGGTAGGATTAATGACCACCCTATAGCCATCATACAGAGATGAGTATAAGTGTAACCTTCAAGCATTGCGACTTTAATTTTATGATTGAGATTATTTATGTTTGATGTTGCATGATTAGTGTATGTAGATGTTAGTTTTTAAAGTTTTGCGATATGAGATTTATCTTAAGAATTGCTTTAGGGTTTATTTGCTAGCTTCTATGTGTTTATACGTTTGCTTCTACCCCTCGTTTTATTTTGTTTTGCTTTGTCGGGACGACAAAGGTTTGAGTTGGGGGTCTTGATGTCTCCTTAATTGTTCTTATTTTAGACCCTTAGGAGACATCATTTTTGGTGTTTATTTAATTAATTCGATAGACTTTTGGGTTAAATATGCAATATTTCGGAATTACCTTTTTATTTCTAGCATTTTTAAATTATTAAACTTTTGCGCGTAATATTGGTATTTTTAGTGTAAAGTTACAGGTTTTTAGATGTTAGCTAGGAAAGGAATCCGAAGATAAAGTCAAAGATTAAAAGATAGAGTCAAGACTTGAAGAGAAATCCCGAAGATATTATTTTTAGAGCTGAAAATCCATTTTTCCAGGCCCTTGATTGCTGTTTTCGAGGTACTTAAGAGCTGATTGAGCCGCTGACCTTTGAAGAGAAATCATTCCTTATCGAAATACGGAACTTTAGCAACTGGAATGAGGTCAATCGGAGTTGTAACGCATCGGGAAAAGCAGTTTTAGTGAAGGCCTGTCATCAGTTACGGGATTTTGGGCTTAGAAAGTGGGCTTGGACATTTAATTAGGCTTTTATTTTCTGGTCCAAGCCCTAATCCGTTTTTCTTATTATAAAAGGAGGTCTGGACTTCTATTTTTCATACAATTCATTCTTTACAATTAAAAACACCAGAGAGAAGCAACAGAAGGAAGGAAGAAGAAGCTGCTAGAGCTGGAGTGGGTCTATAGCTCCGTTCTCAGTCATTCCAATTCCGGAAATTAGGTTTCTTTTATCTTTTATTTGTAATCAATTATGAATTCCATTTATTTTAATTTAGTTTTTCTTTTTAATATGAGCTAAACAATTCATAGTGCTTGAGAACGCATAATGGGTTAATCCCAATTTGATTTCATTCTATACATTTGAATTTGGGATATTTATTATTTAAATCAAATTGGGTAAATTGTATTTTTCTTTAATTTGCATTTTAATTACTATTATTGACGTAATTAACCAATGATAGGACTTAGTATCTAGGCTATTCCAATTAGTGGCGATTGGATCACCTTGACGGGGGGTTTAGGTACCGAACTAGTTAATGAATGTAGGTTAGAAATTATTGACTCTGACGAGCTTAATTAAACCTATGGCCTATTGGGTAATGAACATTTTAACACTTGAGAGTGGACTATAATCGCCCTGACGGGGTTTGTAGCATTTGATAGTTGCTCCTTAGTCCACCCTGACGGGGGTAAGGAGATTATAGAATCCCGACCAATACCAATTTACAAATTTGTCCCTTAAACAATGTATGAAATGAATGATAGTTAGAAAAACCCTTGCGTCTCTCAAGTACTACTTGCTCATACTTGCGTTTTCACTCATTTTACTTGCGTTTTAGCTTTTTACTTGCATTATTATTTGGTCTTTCATTTATTTAGTAATAAATCACAAAACCAAAACAAACAAATTATCCTCTTTTATTTTCATAAGTGCATCAATCACTATTTGCATAGACATTGTGATCAACCATCCGTCCTTGGAACGAATCTGATTATCAGAATTACTACTTGGGACAACCGTACACTTGCGGTTGTGGTTCGATTATTATTTGCATTTATTTAGAACACACAAAGGACCACCAGTGTTCCACATTTACTCGAGGTTATAAGTGAGGGGTGGAAACTATAGAGCTCGTAGATCTTTAGTCTCAGGAACGTATTATGGAATGCCCTTGGAAATTAAATAATAATCGATGTCCTCCCTCACTGCGTTAAAATCTTGAACTAAATTAGGTGGTATGGGGGGCTCAGATGCTCCTAGATTCACCATATACTGGACACTTTTTGAGTTTTTCATTCTATTTATAATAGAAAAATTAATCATTCAAACAAACATCGATCGTAATGTAAAGTATGACCTTCAGACAAAACACGACAGAATAGTTGAAACAATTCAGTGAAAGATGTGTTCGTCCACTTGTTCTTCACTTTGATGTGCATTAACTTATCAATGAAATTCAACGAACCAATTGACGTGGAACCGAGATACAACTTACTTCTATTTTCTCAAACAAAGCATCAAAACAACCACAATTGTGTCTTGTAAGATTCTCGTCACCCATCTTGGTATCACCGGATTGAACCCCAACATAAAAATGAGTCTCAAATCATCTAACACATTCATCATTTCTTCATCTACATTTTGGGTAGGGTTATTCACGGAAAGTTTCTCTTATTCACCGTATTTTGTCCAAACCTCACAGGTTGACAAAACCAATACCTTAAAATATGCGCCTTAACACCGCCTGTACAAATTTTTTGATTATTTAAACAATGGTTACAAGGATAAAGATGTGAAGCGTGCTATCCACATGTTTTTTCGTAAATTTATTAAATCTCATTACAACCGATGAATGTTCTCAAGTAACAAAATCCATTGCTTTAGTCCAACTCTTAAAAACCGGGCCCATTGTCTAGATTATGTAAAAGTTTTAATTATAACCAAAATCGTAATAATAAATTCTATCTAAAAAGATTGATTATATAAAAAATAAATATTATAACCCTTGAATATACCACATTAATACACATTATATATATATAATCGAAGAATAGTTAAACACGTATTTAAATAAAACGATTTAAGAAAAGATTAAAATCTAGAAAATACCTAATTTCGGCCAGATTAATGGTTATTTTGATGTTAAAGTAGACCCAAAGGTGTAAATGTGGATAGTTGGCTCGGTTAACGATGTGGCAGAGAACGGGGTACGATTTAGAGTGGTCTTGTTGCTCAATTAGGGTTTAGGGTTTAGGGTTTAGGGTTTGAGACATTGGGAAAGGGAAATGTTTGGAATTTTAACTAAAAAATTTACCCAATCCAATGCATCTATTTTGCGCGCATCATTAGCCACTATACATGTTGTCGCTAATTACCCAATTATTGTCGCTATGTAATTCACTAGCGATGACATATTTTCGTCGTTAATGATTAATATCATTTATAACGACGTTTTTTTATAATTTTTTTATTTCGTTAAATAGTTCATCGAATATTAGTAGTAAGAATAAACTTCCGTCGACAAAGTCGTTGTTCATTAGCGACGACAATTATCTCGCTATTCTATGATTTTAATTTTTTCTAATTACCAACTAAATAGCGATGACATTTATAACTCGTCGTAAATGATCACCTATTAACAACGACAATAATATTATCATAAATAATACCATCATAAAAGATGCGTGCGATAGTAGTTTAGATAAATCTAAATAATATAATCGAAATTCTTTCTCATCCTAGTTAAATTACTAATTCAATTTTTAATTGGTTAAACTAATTTAATATATATTTCAATTTAATCGGCCCTTGATTTGATTCTGCATTTAATGGAAATTAGTAAGAAAATCGCAAAATTATAGTATCAAATCAGTAATTGGGGGAGATTACAACACTTCTAGTCAAACTAAATCTTTTTTCACACCAAAGTTTATGCTATTACCTTATTTATTATTTTTTGGTGTAATACAATACCGTTACTTCTATATATATATATAATTGCCTAATAGACTATATTTGTTCATTTGCTTAACTCATTGAAAAGAACAGTATTTTTTTCACTCTTCTTCTGGTGTAACGATGGGTCTAGATAAAAAGCAAATATTTTTCCTATTCATAATTGTGATTATATGTGGATTTTCAAAGGCTGAAGTTTTTAAGGTTGGTGATGAGGCAGGTTGGACTACCATTGGAAAACCTGATTACAAATCTTGGGCAGCAACAAAGACGTTTCATGTTGGGGACTCCATTGGTAAGCATTTCTTTTCTCACTTTAATCAGCAATACTTATTCCATCTTCACAAAACTTCTAATTTTCTTTTGTAATATGTGATTTTTTTGATTGTTGTGTTATTCTTATAAAATTATAGTCAACGAAAAAATAATTTTAAAAAGTTATTTGTGAGTAAAAATGATTATTCGTGCGGTTTGCCTGGTTATTAGTTTTTTTATACATGTAAAAGCCACTTTGAACGTGAAATCATATTTATTTCAATGAAATTTGATTGCAGGACCTCTTATTCTAGTCTAACCACTAGACTACTCTGCGAATAAATTTGATCATAGTACCAAATTTATCACTTTAATTTTACATGATATAATTATTAATTTGTCAATTGTATTTAACCTTCAAGACCGAGAGTTAATTTTTAGATGAAAATGCTTCTAATGATCATATATAACATTCTATCATTAAACATTATTTGAGTAATCTCAACCGAATAATGTAAAAGAAATTTCATATTTTAACACCATTGTTTTATTCGTATTGCTATATTTTTACGTTCATATTGATTCATAATATGATAAACTACTCCAATATTTGCAACATAACTAATAGTAGTATTTTGATATATATATTTGCCTTGAATCTTACAATTCAATATGTATCTTTTTGTTCAAAATGGAAACAAAATAATAGATTGATAAAAACTTGATCCTAAAATTGACTGCATTTTAGTTTTATAAATAATATATATACTATTTAAATTCATATCATCTAATATATTATCTATAATGTATTGTGATTTAAGTAAAAATAAATCATTAATTTGTCTATCTTTTGATTTAATTGATGGTTTACTTTCACTCAAATAATGTTAAGTTATGAATAGTATAGTAATTAATATAAATTTAGATAGTATGTATTTTACTATATTTCTATAAACATAGTTAAATCTTATAAAATGAGAAAATAAAAGATGTTATTTAGGAATTTTATATACAAATCTCTTATTATTATGTTTTCATAAATTTATATTTTGATTCTTTAAACAATTATATATAATATTGTTTAATCTCAGAACGGTGACAAAGAAATGCTTCAACCAGTTTAGAAAATCTAGACCTTTTTTTGGTTTTTCCTTTATTATATCACTTCTTTCCTTTTTTCCATAAACTGTTAATCACTCGTTGAGCTTTATTTGCAGTATTTAATTACAACAAAGAATTTCACAACGTTGTAAGAGTAACACACAAGAACTACAAGTTATGCAATGCCACAGGCCCATATGGTACCTGGACTAGTGGCAATGATACTTTTATAATTAAAAACACAGGCCATTTTTACTTCATCAGTAGCTTTGCTGATCATTGTAGACTTGGACAAAAGGTAGATATTAGAGTCCCAGCTAGTGGTCCTACATCAAGCCCAACACCTACCCCTTCTCAGCCATCATCACCTTCTCCAAGCTCTGTACCCGAAGATTCATCATCTCCATCACCAGCACCATCTCCGGTCGAGGCAAAGAGTTCAGCATTTTCGTTATCTAAAGGAGTTATAACAAGCAAGCTTTTTGTGTTCATGATGGCCTTAGCCTTTTGTGTTTCTGGAAATTTGTAGTAGTGTTAATTGTTCGACTTCTCAAGTATCTTTTTTCTATATCGTCTCATATATCTTTTTAATTTATGAGTTAATTGCTCAAAAATTCAAAGAATATTCTCTCAGTATTAACTAGTTCAAATTTTAAACAAATCGTTGGGTTTATCTTTTTGTGTTTTTAAATAGGTTATGAGCTACGCATATATACTTCATTATATGAACTTTTTAGATTAAGCACCTCATTTTTATTTGTTTTTTGGTGACTTAATTTCAAATAAGAGGAAAATACAATTTACATCTCAAAAGTTAGAAACTTTATATTTTAAATTCTAGTTCCAAATTTTTTTTTTTTTAAGTCCTAAATTCAACTTTCTGATTTGGATGTTTCCCTTTTTATCCCTGTTTGTTATGGGTACGAACCCATAACGTGGGCTTTGTTTTTTGTGTGTTTGGTGGCGAATCTAGGTTTTGTTTGTTTTTTGATTTTTTACACTTTCGTCTATTTTAGTACAGACCCATCTCGAACATTAGCTACATCGGTTCGTACCCATGTCGAGTATTATCACACAAACCACCCACAAAGCAACACACATCAGGGGGGGAGGCACGTGAAGGGTAGGGGGGGTCATGGCCCCCCTGATTATTTTAAAAAAACATTCTTTTGTTAAAAAAAAATAAAAAATTAATAATGTGCTATTTTACCCTAAAATTTTTTTAAAATATTTATTTGGCCCTCCCTAAATTTTCAAAACATTCATTTGGCCCCCTTTAAATTTACAAAACATTCATTTGATCCCCTAAATTTTCAGAATCTTTATTTAATTCTCTAATTTTTAAAATTTAATTTATTAAACTTATATTTATTTTATTTTTTTCAATAAAATATATGTTATTTTGTATTAAATAAAGAATAATCAGTTACAAACAATAGTATTAGGACTTATAGTGCAGTTTTATCTAATATAAAGGTTTATTTTACAATTTTTTCATAATATATGGAACTACGATGCAAATAAGTTCAAAAAAAAAAATTTCGGGGCGTTGCCCCCGAACCCCCTTGGCCCCCCCCTTACTAAAAATTCCTGGCTCCGCCCCTGACACACATGACAAATCACAGTAGGGGCTGGCCCTATTATGAACAAAAAACACCATTTGACAATTCAAACTGTAATGAGAAATAATAATAACTATATGTGGCTGGACCCCATTATATTAACAAAACAAATAGGAAAATATAGCCCAAAATATTATGAATAAACAAGCCCAAAATGTATTAACGGGCTGGCCCCAACAAGCTGAAAATACGATGGGGGTGGCCCCTTTTACGTATAACATAAAAAAATTGGATCTGTAATCGAAGAAGAACCAAAGGGCTGGAGATGAACTTCGGTCTTGAACGACGCTTGAACTATACGGCAGCATCAGAGAACCTCGAACAGAAGGGAGAGGAACCTGCGCTGATGGCCTGGATCTGACTTGCTGAAGGGAGAGGAGTTCTTGAAGCATCATTGAAATGTGTTGTGTATCCAGAATCATCTAGTTTCATTCTTGCAAAGACAGATTCAAATTTCTCAGCACACTCTAGCATTTTATAAGTAGAGTTCCATCTTGTAGGGACATAAAGACAAAGATTTGATTTACATTCAACACCACACAAAGTAACAAACCCTTTAAAAGCTCTAAATCTAGCTGGTGAGCCTCTAACATATTTAACTGCCTCGCGAATATTTTTAATACAAGTGGTGTCGCCTAGGGTGTGATAAAAATAAGATAAAATTAAGCCAAGAAACTACGCACTCTCACCCTAGACAGGCACAGTACTGCAAGTATTACAGGACGTATGCAAGTTTTAATGATAAATAGAGTTCGTCCTCAGGGACTTAAGTGTGTTAACCGCGTGAGTAGAAATTACGAGTAAAAGTAAATAATTAGAGAACAGAAAAGTAAAGCAAGTAATTTCGAAATTATGAATTAAAACTAAGAAAATAAAGACAATAAAGTAAAAGATTAAGAATATGAGATGAGAAGTATAGCTTAGGTTTTGCTAGTATGCACTAATCCTTCTAATTCTATCTATAAATCTAGTTAATAAGGGAGAATATTAGCTCTTGGTAATACTTAGTCAGGATTCTAAATTCCCCAAGCTTAGACCTTGAGAGCGACTAAGGGGGCTACGTCACAACCAAGAAGTGATTTCAAATAGGGTTATCAAACGCCACTAAGGCCCTAAGCAAATACTGCAATCTTGGTGATACGGTGGTTAAAACAAACCCTAATGACTATCTAGTTAGAAGTATGTTTTGTCAGAACTGCTATCGACACTAGACATTATGTGGTGGTTCAATAGTTAAACACCCTGTCAAGGAGACCATCTAACTACTCTTAAAACAATCCTAAAGTGATCAGTTCTAGGAAAGACATTAAATCAAAACACATAAACAAATATAAAGTAAGAAGCTAATATCAGATTAAAACATATAATTCCCAAAGAAACTTAGATAGAAGAATTAGAATTCATAGATTATACATATGCAAAACCCAAGCTATGGGGAAGTTTAGTTCATACCTGAAGGAAATAAACTAAAAGAAATAATAAAAGACATCATCTTGCTCTCTACAATAAACTGGAAGAATAAAACCTTAAGAACTAATTACTATGAGGCAAGGATGATTTACAAGTGATATAAGGGTGTATTTATAGGTGTTTAGAAGACCTAATTCGTTTTCTTGAGGAAGAGTTAAGGTAATGGACTTCTAGCCCAACTCAAATTCGTATGGAAATAAAGATAAACACTGCTGCGTTGTTTTGAGTGTATCTTCTTCGTTATTGGTCGGATTTTGCTCCACAAGATACCAAAAGAATCGCAACAGAATTATCTAGACCCTATAGAAGGAAATCATCAGATTCGGCCTATTTCTTAGGTAAAAACGCCTATCTTTGGACGTGTATGCAGAATCCCAGATTTAGGCAGCTTTTCCTTTTCCATCTTTTTTGCAATTCTTTTCTTATCTCCAATTTCCATGCAAATCTCTTTCCATAAGTTGTTGTCTTTGACTTGGACTCTAATTAAGCTCCATAATTATCTTTAAAGCTACACACTAAATAAACAATTAAACCCAATATGCTCTAAAAACATTATTTCTACAAATCGAGACACAAAATAGGAAAGTGCACTAAAACTCAAGAAAATCGACATTATTGACTTCTAAATCACTTAAAATGATGTCTCATCCTAACATTAATCTATCACAAATGAGGAGACATCAAGACCCCCAACTCAAAGTTGTATCGTCCCGATACAATAAAGATAAAAACATAGGGAAGTCTAGAAATACACACTTATAAAATTCTCAACACAAGGGAAAAAGCATAGCAGAATATATAGAATAAACCTAAGGCAAAGAACTCAAAAAATTTCATGCAGTAATATTTATAAACCACATACCTGTACACTTCTCATATCTACAGTCAACACGGCTTGAATTCAAGATCAGATTAGTTTCGCAATGTAAGAAGGATTGGGACTTTACTCAGTTCCCCAAGAGAGCTATAGATTGTTCATCAAACCTCACTAGTATCCAAGGATCCACTTAACTAATCTCTAATGGCTCAATAACTTCTCAATTACATAGCAAAGAATCAAAAGGTCTTTAAGGTTGTAATGTGGGCTTAGGGACGGTATGATAGTATATTTGGATAATTTGGAGTGAACTTTTGGCTCTCTCCTCACTAGCCATCAACGAATCACCCTAGAGCTTGAGTTACTCTCAATAAACGTTTCTCACTCAACCCAATTAATTCCTTGATGCACAATTTAGCATCCCCAATAACCCAATTAAAGCTTAAGATGTTCACATAAAATTCCACTTTGCCGGTCCGAATATATATAATTGTTTTTTCTTTTCAAATCAATTTTCTCTAGCTATGACTCTCTTTTAATGTTGAGATATCATGCTAATTTCTTATATATATATTTTTTCTTTTAATGCCCTTGTTGGCAAAATTAGCTCGAAACTTCTTTTTCATTCACTATTACCCCGACAAAGGGTTACAATACAATTCTGTGAATCATCATCAATATAAAGCACAAAGCACAATTAATAAGCTCAAAAATCCCAACAAAATAATAATTCCCATAATGGTGGACCCACCACCCCAAACTCAAGCTCTAAAACAACTGTCTATGCATCGCGATTCGAGTGCGGGGCATATGGAAAAGTCCTAAAATCTAAAGGGATATGGCTTATAACGTGTTTCAATAAAAGGCTTTAGAAAGGCTAGAAGGGGCTGAGAAGGATATAGCATATAAAATCAAAAATCACAAGGTGAGAAGGTATAAAAAGGCTTCAAGGGCTTCAAAATATGAAAGAACCGCCTTAATCACTTTCTACACTATGTAAATTCGAAAATTTCTTACCTTTAGCACTTTCATCAAATGGTTTTTCAACTAGCTTGGATCTCACGGCCTACACACTTCTCAAGGTTCCCTGAGATCGAACATACTTTCTATCGCATTGCTCACTAATCTTTTCTTTACTATCAACGTGTGTTTTCCTGCAAATACTCAAAGCATACAAATACATAGCTCATAAACATATTACTTACTATCATTAATCTACTGAGCTCATGCTTTCAAGCTATTAAACACATTCTACATCTAATTCCCATGTATCAAAAATTTTAATTTCACCCAAAAAAAAGTAAAAACAGAAAAAATGGAGATGAGAGACAACGAATCCCCACACCCCCAACTCAAAAATGACCCGTGTCCCCACGACTCGGAAAAGACTCGAAAAACAGAAATTAAAATTAGCAGATAAAAGCATTTTTACAGAAATGGTAAGGAAGAAAGAGAACATACTCTCGAGGCTATTGCCTCGCATCATTGATATCCAAGGTAGGAATTGCTGGACCTTTCGTTAATTTCCCAAGGAGTTTCATGATGTGCACTTGATTAGCGTTGATTTGTGCCACATCATTGACTAAGGAAGTTTGAGCTGCTTCAAATTTCGTTAAACGCTCCTCCATCTTCTCTTGCCAATGTTTCTCCTTTTCTTCCTTCGAGACTTGCGTATAACCCGCTCTTCGAAGACTTTCTTTGATCCAAGCGTTATCAATATAACTCATTTTAAATTCGAGTTTCTCCTCTTCACCCAATACTACATTCGCTTTTTGCACAAGACACGTGATCATAGTTGGAAATTTAACATTATAAACTGATTTAGGAGAGACCGAGAATCGTATCACCTCCTCATAGATCAACTGTGCCACATCAACTTCTTCTCCTCTCAAAATACAATCCAACAGTAGTGCGTTCTTCATAGTCACATCCAAAGTTCGTGTGTTTCCAAAGACATTAGGAATAAGGAAATTGTGCCAAATTCGCGCGTCTGCTTGAAGATATTTGTAAGGCCAAGGTGCCTTCAATTCTCCCTTATGTGATTGCACTTTCTCTTTGTCTAATACATGCTCAAAAAGTAATTCCTCATCAAAGATTTTTCGCTTAGCAACTGATTCTTCAAATTTGCAAAAACCTTTCAGTTTCTTAAACTTGAAGTGGTTTCTAATCTCCTCAACTGTGAAAGGAACTATCTTTCCTCTAATCGGAACACCATCACTATCTCGGCTAAAGAGGCCTAAATAGAAATCCAAAACTAATTCAGGACATAATTCAGAACGTCTTACCATGAACGTAGACCAACCCATTTTTTCACCAAGTTCTAAGAATCTCTTGTATTCTCCATCTTTAATTTCTTCCTTGAATACTTTCTCATAAGCAAAAGGTAATTCTTTTAACTGTTTCTCTGCAGAAGTCTTCAAAGCTCTTGAAGTATCCACTTTCTCTATAGGTATAAGATCTTGTTGAGGTAGTGTTCTCTCCTTTGCATAATAATAAAGCTTTTTACCATTACTATCATACGAAGGTTTCCCACTCTTCTTCACATTCTCTTTACCCTTTGATTTAGAACTAGCACCTTTGTCAATTGATTTCTTCTTGTTTAAATCCAATCCCTTTTTACTCTTCACCTCCCTCTTGTTAGCTAAGATTGTTGTTCTATTAGTCATCCTCAATTAACCCCCAACTCAAAGCTTTAGCAACCCTTGTAATTAAACTCTTTAATTAATGGTTGAACAAGCTTGATTTGGCTTAGGAAATATGAATTGATGATTAATCTCTATGTGGGTGAGGTGGATTTGTAATGGGTTGGCTTGGATTTAAGAAATTGTAGGATGAATTTTTGAAAATTCGACTCTTTGATTCTTCAATTTGAATGGATTTGGTGAGGATTGGGTGTTTGATTCTCTCTTGTAATGATGTGGAGAGAAGGTTTGATGTGTTTTTCTTGATGATTGGGTAGTGTTTTGGTGATTGGTGAAGGTTTTGATGAGCTTCAATGGAGTTAGGAGGGTTGTGGAGAAGAAAAAGAGGGTTAAGGTTTAATAAATTCGGAATAATAAGCTTAATACCTCCTTTATAACTCAATCCCGTAACTTTTTCTCTCTCTGGCGGCGCTGCGGACTACCCCTGCGGACCATGGGGTGTACCGCAGGGTAGTCCGCGACATCTGATGCTCGAAAATTTTTGCTCACTGGATGGGACCCGTGGTAGGACCCCGTGGCACGGGTTTTTGGCTCGCGGACTAGGGTCCGGTGTACCGGAGGGTACACCGCGGCATCTGTAGCTAACTCCGTCAAAATACCCGTGGTACCTACCCCGTGGCACGCGTTTTTGGGGCGCGGACCATGGTGCGGTGCAGGGGGGTAGTCCGCGGTCAACTTTTTCTGGTTTCTGGATCAAACCCGCGGTGCAACCCGTGGCACGGGTTTTTTGACCACGCGGACCATCCCTGCGGACCATGGGGTAGTCCGTGGGGTAGTCGCGCAGTTCATTCTTGCGCTCCAAAATTTTTTTCTCGCGTTCCCTAACTCGATTTCTCCGATTCCTACACACCAAAAACACTAATACCTTCCTCAAATATGCATTATCAACTAAAAACAACTAAAATAAACTTAACTAAAAACGTAAAAGACATGAAAACATAAAAAAACTACGGGTTGTCTCCCGTACAACACTTTTGTTTTACGTCTTTCAAAGTTAGACGTGTTACCTCTGTCAAGATTTGCGAATATAGCCACCCCAACAACGAGTAAGGCTATGAACGTCAACTAGTCTGCGCTTGACCCCAGTTTTGGGGCGAATTTCTATCACCTTGGCTGAAACAACCTTAGTGACAATGAATGGTCCCATCCATGAGTCTTTGAAACTTCGTGGCATGTTCTCGTGTTTGTGGGCTTCCCATAGGACTTCATGGCCAACCCCAAACTCAATGTTTGGCTCAGTATCCACAGGTTTTAAGTGGATCTCCTCAGGAGGGACTTTGTGATGTGAAAGGCTGTGGATGATAGGCACGGTGGGATCCAACTTCCTTGGTTTCTTACCCAAGACATAGAAGGTCTCGGATACATTCTTTGCATGAAGGGTGATGGTCCCATCTTGGAAGTTGATCACACTTTGACTTGTGGCCATGAAGGGTCGTCCAAGTATGATCGGAACCTGCTTATCTGCATCAAACTCAAGAATAACAAAGTCAGTAGGGATGGCAATATTACCTGCACGGACTAAGACGTCCTCCACTGTTCCCCATGTCCTTTTCACTGAGTTGTCAGCAAACTGCAACTTCACTGGAGTCTTCTCTGATTTCTGAAGTCCAAGTCTTTCGAACACGGACTTAGGCATAAGATTCACACCAGAACCCACATCGTACATAGCTTTCACTTTGAGCATACCATGTAATTGAATAGGAAGGTTGAAACTTCCCGGATCTTTAAGATTTGTTGGTAGCTCTTTCTCACTTCTTCTCGAAACCCTCAGGTTCTCTCTCGGGATCTCTACACTCGCCTCTTTTTCAGGAATAACTTGCGTATAAACTTGTTGCGGTGTAAGTCCTCTCTTCGCAATCTCAAGCATTTGGGCGTTGATATTTTTAGGTTGGTACGCCTCTACAAATGTCTTGAGAACAGTGTCATCTTTTGGATTTGTAACGGGAATAGTTGATGACACTGGTTGAACACTAGGTGGTGATTCCACCTTCTCTTCTTCTTTCTCTAGCACAGCAGGTGCCACTTCATCTTTCGATTCCTCCTTTGAGGCTTCTTCCTCTTTCTCTTTAGCCAACTCAGCTGCGTATTCTACTACCGATCGAATCTCCTCTTGCACCTTCCTCAGTAACTTTATGAACTCGTCCTTCTCTTGATCGTCCCCCACATAAACTTCTAAACAGTCAGATTCCTCGGGGCTAGACTCGGTTGGTTCTTCTTCAATATTGGGAACTTCCACGGCACTAATGGCAGCATGTGGTGCTTCCTCTTTTGCTTTTTCGATCTCAAGACATATAGCCTTGCAAGCTTCGAACTCATCCTTGTCTTCACCTCCTTCGATTGCCTTTACTTCCTTTTGTTCTACAACACTTGTTAACACTTTGTTTAACTGTGTTACTTGAGTAGTTAGCATTTGAAGTATAGCATCGTGTCCTCTAACCTTCTCTTCTTGAGCGTTTATAGTTGTGTTCAAACGGTCTAGAGCTTGTACTATCTGTGTATTGTCCATAGATCCTTCTTGCGGATATTGAGGTAAAGCCTTCTACTCTAATGAATCGGTATAGGCGTCTTGAGCAGGCTGTTGTGGAGGAGCAGGTCTATTCTGATATTGATTTTGATACTGACCTCTCTGTTGGTAAGAGTTGTTCTGGGGTCGCGGTTGATATTGACCAGGATTAGCGGCCCCTTGTGGATTTGAATACTGCATACCCGGATGGTTGCGATTGCCCCATCGGTTGGATATGAAGTAAACAGATTGTGGATTTGATTCGCACTCTTCCCATGCATGATCGTTAACTCCACATTGTTGACAACCTTGTGCTTCTTGTACTACCTTTGTAGCAGCTAAATTCTTCTCCATCGCGATTCTCAGCTCTTTGATTTGATTTTCTAATGATGATATTTGAGCTGAGTTCGCAGTTTCTGCATCTAAACGAAGCGTTCCTCGGGTCTTTGCTACAGAAGCTCGCGTTGAAGGCCAACTTCTTTCTTGTTCCATAATATTTTCCAACACCTCGGAAGCTTCATTATGATTCATGGACACAAAATTACCCTTTCCAATGTTATCCACCTTTTCTCTACCTTTATCATTAAGACCTTCATAAAACATAGCAAGTTGTAGAGCAGGTGTATAACCATGGAGCGGACATCTAGTTAACTTTTGTTAAACCTTGTCCATGCTTCTCCCACTGTTTCTCCATCCTCTTGGCAAAATCTTGCAAGCTCGGTTTGATCTTTAAGTCTCATGCTCTTCGGATAAAATCGGTTAAAGAATGCGGCTTGAAGTTCTCTCCAAGAGTGAATGGTTCCATCTGGCTGTCTTTCTAGCCAATCGCTAGCTCTTCCGGTCAAGAAAAACGAAAACATATAACAATACAGTTGCTCGCGTGTAATGCCTGGAGTAATGTAGGCATCACAAATCTGCATGAACTTCTGAAATGCTTTTACCGGATCTTGAATAGCTGTACCAGTATAGAGTCCGAAAATTTGAAATTGACTGAGCATACCCGGATCGGGTCTAAATTTGATATTCGGAATCTCAGGAGGACGGTAACCGATGGGTTGAACATGGAATGGTACATTAAGGCCAGGTAGATCTTGTTCAACTCGGTTCTGTTGATTATTAAGGTTGTTATTCCCATTACCTCCTCCTGCTGGTAGCTGTACTCCTTCTTGTCCACCAAGTGGTAGCTCTTGTTGTTGTCCACCTTGTTGGTTATTCTGCACTCCACCGAGTGGTGGTCCAAGTGGTGGATCTTGATGTAATCCTCCTCCAACTGGTGGCTCTCGTTGGGATGCCATGACTCTTCTCAAGGCTCTTTCCTCACGAACTCGTTCGTTGTAAGGTTTGAAGCTCCTCTCAGGCTCCGATAAGGGAGGCCAAGAATTAAACACTGTGAAACCTGAAAAAGACTAAAGCAAACCCAAGCGTAAATCTGGAAAAATAAAAACTAAACTAAAAACTGAAAAGTAAAACTAATTAAAAACTAAAACTCGAAATAGATAACCAACACGCTAACGAGACACAAGTCCCCGGCAGCGGCGCCAAAAACTTGGTGTCGCCTAGGGTGTGATAAAAATAAGATAAAATTAAGCCAAGAAACTACGCACTCTCACCCTAGACAGGCACAGTACTGCAAGTATTACAGGATGTATGCAAGTTTTAATGATAAATAGAGTTCGTTCTCAGGGACTTAAGTGTGTTAACCGCGTGAGTAGAAATTACGAGTAAAAGTAAATAATTAGAGAACAGAAAAGTAAAGCAAGTAATTTCGAAATTATGAATTAAAACTAAGAAAATAAAGACAATAAAGTAAAAGATTAAGAATATGAGATGAGAAGTATAGCTTAGGTTTTGCTAGTATGCACTAATCCTTCTAATTCTATCTATAAATCTAGTTAATAAGGGAGAATATTAGCTCTTGGTAATACTTAGTCAGGATTCTAAATTCCCCAAGCTTAGACCTTGAGAGCGACTAAGGGGGCTACGTCACAACCAAGAAGTGATTTCAAATAGGGTTATCAAACGCCACTAAGGCCCTAAGCAAATACTGCAATCTTGGTGATACGGTGGTTAAAACAAACCCTAATGACTATCTAGTTAGAAGTATGTTTTGTCAGAACTGCTATCGACACTAGACATTATGTGGTGGTTCAATAGTTAAACACCCTGTCAAGGAGACCATCTAACTACTCTTAAAACAATCCTAAAGTGATCAGTTCTAGGAAAGACATTAAATCAAAACACATAAACAAATATAAAGTAAGAAGCTAATATCAGATTAAAACATATAATTCCCAAAGAAACTTAGATAGAAGAATTAGAATTCATAGATTATACATATGCAAAACCCAAGCTATGGGGAGGTTTAGTTCATACCTGAAGGAAATAAACTAAAAGAAATAATAAAAGACATCATCTTGCTCTCTACAATAAACTGGAAGAATAAAACCTTAAGAACTAATTACTATGAGGCAAGGATGATTTACAAGTGATATAAGGGTGTATTTATAGGTGTTTAGAAGACCTAATTCGTTTTCTTGAGGAAGAGTTAAGGTAATGGACTTCTATCCCAACTCAAATTCGTATGGAAATAAAGATAAACACTGCTGCGTTGTTTTGAGTGTATCTTCTTCGTTATTGGTCGGATTTTGCTCCACAAGATACCAAAAGAATCGCAACAGAATTATCTAGACCCTATAGAAGGAAATCATCAGATTCGGCCTATTTCTTAGGTAAAAACGCCTATCTTTAGACGTGTATGCAGAATCCCAGATTTAGGCAGCTTTTCCTTTTCCATCTTTTTAGCAATTCTTTCCTTATCTCCAATTTCCATGCAAATCTATTTCCTTAAGTTGTTGTCTTTGACTTGGACTCTAATTAAGCTCCATAATTATCTTTAAAGCTACACACTAAATAAACAATTAAACCCAATATGCTCTAAAAACATTATTTCTACAAATCAAGACACAAAATAGGAAAGTGCACTAAAACTCAAGAAAATCGACATTATTGACTTCTAAATCACTTAAAATGATGTCTCATCCTAACATTAATCTATCACAAATGAGGAGACATCAACAAGCATCCAACTCAATCAGTCCTTCCTTAACTATAAGATTCATGATATGAGCGCAACATCGAACATGAAAAAATTCATGTTTTAAAAGAGTTTCTGGTTAATCACCTGCAACTTTCACCAAGTACTTTATAGTAACAGTGTTAGAAGATGAATTATCAACTGTCAAAGTGAGATATGAAGTTATATTCCAATCCATAAGTATAGCCTCTACTCTTCTACCTATAGTTTCTCCCTTATGGTCTTCAACTTTACAAAATCCTATTATTTTCTTATTTAAATTCCAATCTGAATCCACATAATGAGCAGTCAAACACATATAATTCAAGTTTTGATTAGATGTCCATGTATCAGTGGTCATGCTTATTGTTAAGTCTTTCAATTGTTTTTTTTAACTTAATCTTTTCTTCTTCATATATATTCATACACTTGCGCATAATGGTCATTCTAGATGGAATGATTTTAAACTTGGGTTGCATAACATTACAGAATTTTTTAAAACCTATGCCTTCCACAAATCTAAAGCTTAATTCATCTATTATGACCATTTCTGCTAGTGCCCTAGTACAAGCTTCAATAGAAAACACATAAGTACTAACAACATTCTTTCCTTCATCAGTTTGTTTAAAATTTAGCAAAGATTGACCATCCTCTGCTGGAGGATAGAAAGGATATTTTGGACACCTTCTAAGTTTAATATGATTACTCATATTAGTTGTACCATGTTTTCTAGAATTAGCAGCATAAGAATGTTCACAATATTTACAAACTGATCTAATACTACCATCTTCATAAGTAACAACTTCAAAATGTTTCCAACAATCATAGGTTTCTTTTTTTGCTTTTTTAGGGGCAGGGGGTAAATTAGATGATGTGCGAGTGTTAAGAGTATCAGAAGAGTTACCAACATGTGTTTGATCAACACCTTCAGTGGGTTGTGGTATTGTAAAATCAATGATGGAATCATCAAAGTCATCCATATCCATTAATCTGCAAAAACATAAAAAGAAATCAAACATATTAGTTAGTAAAAAATAAAAATCACAAAATGAAAAACAAAAGAAATGTAAACTCGAAAATCATTTACATAAACAAAGAATTTGAGGAAGAGAAGCATGGATTAAGCAACAAATTCGAGTTTAGAACACCATACCTTAAAGAGGGGTTTTGAAGAACTCAGAAACCCTAGCTCGGCCTTTTATACATCTCCATAAAACCCAGAACTCAATACATCATTAACCATAGCAGAATAAGTATTAACCATGGCTTAATCGATTAACCATGGTAAACTCACAAACCGGAGGCTACGAACAATTAATGCGGACCTCGAAGGTTGGTGTAATCCATCGAAATAATTAATGCGGAGTACAAAAGATGCCATGGTGTGATGTAAAGAGACGGTGATGGATGATTGAGAAGGGATGGGTTTCAGATTCATAGCGAAGAGAGAGGCGAAAAGGTAGGGTTTTTCCCCCTTTTCGTGTAAGAGACAGAGAGAGGATAGCGTATAAGGGACGAGCGAAATGGGGTGGGTTTTTGTTGACCACCCCATATATACGGTCAAGTATAAAAATAAAAAAATAGAGTTGGACCAAAAGTGCGGGTTGGGTTGGTTATCCGCGGTTTGGGCTTTTCCAAAACCGCAAACCAACCCATATCCACCAAAATCAAATCTTAGGGCCCATAGCGAACCACCAAACCCGCGGATCGGTTTTTTCGGGTTGGTTTGGGTCGGATTTCGCCGGTTTTGCGGGTCCACGGTTTGTCTTGTGCAGCCTTAGTTGTGGTGGTGTGGTGGTGGTGGTGGTGGTGGTGGTGGTAGTAGTAAAAGTACCCTATTATTTGTTTAATATTTAAAAATAAATATTGTATTAAAAATAAAATAGTATATTTAATAATAAGGATAATATAGGTATAAAAAATATAAAGGGGATGTTTTCTATAAATAATTGTTCTATTAGGCATTTATCTCTAAACAGAAAAATTAGAGGTTTAAAAAAATTAAAGGCTTAATTAATGAGGCATTTATCTCTAATTACCCCTTTATATTATGTATTAGAGATCTAATTAGTTTTGAAAAAGATATTAAAATAAAAAATTTAAATATTGGATGAATCACCTATAGGGTTTTGGAGACCATCTTAGTGGCACAAAAATAACATCATATTCCTCTCTCTGCCAAAGAAGTCTCTAAGATAACTAATGTCATGACTATCCTTAGGGCGTATATAAGACAAAAAAAAAAAATTCTCTCTCCTCCATTACCATTTTTCTCTCTCTTCTCTTATCAATTTTTTTCTTTCCACCATTGTCATTTTTCTCTCTCTTCCTTCATTAAGTATCAATACTTTTCAGCTCCGACCACAACCACCGACCATCGCCGACCACCACCAGTGTCACTGAAAAAAGTACCGAGTATCAGAAAAAGTACTGAGTATCGGAAAAAGTGTTGAGTATCTTAAAAAGTTACCGAGTCGCCGGAAAAAGTACCAAGTATCGGAAAAAATGCTGAGTATCGGAAAAAGTTACTGAATATTCGGAAAATTGTATTGAGTATCGGATCTCGAGTTAACGTGTGAAGGCAAGTGGAGATTATTAAAGCATTCAATTCAGGATTCAAGTTTATGTAATTCAAGTAGTCCTAGCTTTTTATCCCGTTGAAAACTCGAACCAAGGTATCCACAATGTCGTAGATTTCTTATGCAATTTGTGAACTTTAGATCTATATTCTTGTTTCAGTATCCGATCTTCGACAAGCACAGTCACATGTGGCAAACATAGACTATTAACTAACATAGATAAGTTATGCATTTTTTGTTTTCCTTTTTTAAACGAAACTTAGATAGAGTTTTTTATTTCGTACAAAAATACCAAGCTTTTTTGTCTTCTTTCATGGATGTGAAAACTGTACAAGTAGATGGGTAGGTGCAGGGGCGGATCCAGAAGATAAAGTATACGGGGCTTGGTATATATGGGGGTTCGGGAGCTATCACTTCTAATTTTTTTTAAGGTAAATATAAAAAATATAAATTTTTAATAACCATTGTCAAAATACAAACATGGACATGCAACACTATTGTAATTCTCATATGTTCAATGAATTGAACTTACAAGTTAGCATTTACCTAAAAATGATGTAAAATAACACCATCAAAGCTAAATTTTGGAAAAAAACACCATCACACATATTTTACATAGCATCACTAAAATTATATCATTATTTTATGATTTTATACTCATATTTTTATTATTTAAAAAAATACTATAATTCTATCAAGTAATGTATTAAAGTATTGCTAGCCTCAAATTCAAAATAGGGACTTGTATATTGAATTACAAAATTCTTATAAGTTGGTGAAAATTGATAAAATTATAACTTCAAAAAATTATTTTTGAAAATATTAAAATATAAGAATACAGACGAGTAATGAGAATAGTTATGAAATCATATTAAAATTTACATCACAATTTTTTAAAAATGATTTTTAAATGAATTTCTATTTTATGTGTATTTAAGTGAAAATAATTTTATATTCTATGTGCATTGAAGAAAAATATAAAGCAACTGCTATGTTAGCAATACACAACCTCTATTCTAAATCCTAAAAACCAAGTATAGCATCCTCTAAGCTACAATGTCTTATGTGTATTTTTAAACACGTATGTATAATATAAACGTTTATAGAGAGCTTATTATTTTTTAGGCAAAAATTCCACTTATATATCGTAAAATTTACAGGTTCAGGGGGGCTTGAGCCCCCCGGGCTTTGAATGAATCCGCCCCTGGGTAGGTGAAAACTTTGAGGTTGTGAAGTAGATGGGTACATAAATACAAATCTATTTGGTTTCTGTTAATTATAAATTTTATTAATAATTGTAAATTTGTTTTATATTTCTTTAAGTGTGTAATTTTTTTCTTTTTTATATAAATAGAATTTATATTATTATTTTTATTACTCAATGTTTTACTATACATAATTAGTAATTTTTGTATCACACTTACAGAAGATATTCAAAGAAAGTGCTAAGTATACTATGTAATTTTTTTCATACTTAGTGAATTCGTTTGATCAGTATTCAGTAAAATCTTTATTGACACTGGTAATGGGTGGGGGTCAGAGCTAAAAAGTACCAATTCTTAGTGGTGGGGGCAAAGGTGTGATAAAATAATATATAAATAAAGATAAGAATAAAGAGCACACACCCTTGAGAACCACAGAACTCACTGCAAGTATCACAGATCGTTTGCAAGTTTTAATGATAAGTCAAATTCGTTCGCAGGGATTTAATCCTAAGATTGGACAAATCTAGGGTTGTAACAATAAGTCAAAACACATAATAACAATATATGGCAAGCTCAAATCAATTATAATAACAAATAGTATTTATGAAATTAAAGACAAAATAATAACCCAACAATTAAAAGTAAAACTTACAGAATAAAAGCTTAGAATATGGTTGAGCATAAATCTATAGCTAATTACCCTAAATATAGAGAAGGTGAGATGTAGAAGAGGAGATTGTCACTCTCCAACTTCTTCTTCTTGTCTTCCTCTATAGGTCAGCTTGCTTCTTGAATGAATAGCTTGATACTAAGGATTAATAATTGTGTAAGAACTAAGCTATTATTTAAAAGTGAGAAAATACAAGTAAGGACTAAGCCTAAGCTTGAAACTGAGCAAGGACATGTTTACGATGGTATAAGGGTGTATTTATAGGTGGTTAGAAACCCTAATTCGTTTTCTTGAAGGAGAAGGTAAGTGTTGGACTCCAAGCCCAACTCAAATTCGTAACCCTAAAACATGGAATCAGACCCGTTTTTGTTTTGGTCCTAACAGCTTCAATACTCATCCGTTTGACGCGTATGAGTAGTCGAAATTCATCTTCTCGGAAAGATCTTCAACTTTGCTCTTGACCGTTTCTCCAAATTTCACACCGATTTTGAGATATAAGCTGATTTGTGGTCGTAGGTGCCGAAATTCAGATTTAAGGCATCTTTTCCTTTTCCATGTTTTTAGCTTTTCATTTCTTATCTCCAATTACCATGCTTATCTCTTTCCATATCTCTTAGTCTTTGACTTGGACTCTAATTAATCTTCATAATTATCTTTAAAACTTCACACTAAATAAATAATTAAACCAAATATGCTCTAAAAATAATAATTTACTAAATCAAGACTCAAAATAGGAAAGTGTAGTATTTCTCAAGAAAATCGACTAGAAGACTTCCTAAATCACTAAAAATGATGTCTCCAACTAATATAAATTTATCAGAAATGAGGAGAAATCAAGACCCCCAACTCAAAGTTGTATCGTCCCGATACAATAAAGATAAAAACAAAGAGAGGTCTCTAAATACACATCTAGGTCAATTAAGCACAGAGGGAAGAAAGATAGCAGAATATGGAGAATAAACTTAAAGCAACTATTCAGAAAATTTCATGTAATAATATTTACAAACTACATACCTGCACACTTCTCATATCCACAATCAACACGTTTTGACTTCAAGATTAGATTAGCTTCGCAATGTAAGAAGGAGAGGGACTTTACTCAGTTTACCAAGGAAGCTATAGATTGTTCATCGAACTTCATTAGTATCTAAAGATCCATTTAACTACTCTCTATTGGTTCAATCACTTCTCGATTACACAGCAAAGAATCAAAAGGTCTTTAAGGTTGTAAGTTAGGCTTAGGGACGGTATGATAAGTATATTTGGATAATTTAGAGTGAGCTTTTAGCTCTCTCCTCACTAGCCATCAACGAATCGCCCTAGAGTTTGAGTTACTCTCATAAAACGTTTCTTACTCAACCCAATGAATTCTTTGATGCACAATTTAGCATTCCCAATAACCCAATTAAAGCATAAAGATGTTCACACAAAATTCCTCTTTGCCGGTCCGAATATATATTCTTTTCAAATCAATTTCTACAGCTATGATTCTCTTTTAATGTTCGAGATATCACGCTATTTTTTTATATATATATATATTTTTTTCTTTTCTTTTTATGCCCTTGTTGGCAATTTTAGCTCGTAGCTTCTTTTTCATTCACTATTACCCCGACAAAGGGTTACAATATAAACTTGTGAATCATCAATATATAGAACGAGCACAATTAATAAGCTAAAAAATTCCAACCCAATAATATTTCCCATAATGGTGGACCCACCACCCCAAACTCAAGCTCTAAAACAATTGTCTATGCATCGCGATTCGAGTGCGGGTCATATGGAAAAGTCCTATAATCTAAAGGGATATGGCTTATAATTTGGCTAAATAAAAAGGCTTTAGAAAGGCTAGAAAGGGCTGAGAAGGATATACCATATTAAATCAAATAACAGGGTGAGAAGGTATAAAAAGGCTTCAAGTGGCTTCAATATGAAAGAAATGCCTTAATCATTTCCATTTCCTACACCATGCAATTTCGTTATTCTCTTACCTTTAGCACGTTCATCAAATGGGTTTATCAACTAGTTTGGATCTCACGGCCTACAAACCACTCATGGATCCCTAAGACCGAACATACTTTCTATCGCATTGCTAACTAATCTTTTCTTTACTATCAATGTGTGTTTTCCTGCAAATACTCAAAGCATACAAAATAAAATAGCTCCTAAACATACTACTTACTATCATTAACTTACTGAGCTTATGCTTTCAAGCTATTAAACACACTCTACATACATCTACTCCTTCAAAAAAAATTAATTTTACCTAAAAACAGAAAAAATGGAGATGAGGGACAACGAATCCCCACACCCCAAACTAAAAAATGAGTCGTGTCCCCACGACTCGAAAAGACTCAAAAATAAAATAAAAGAAATTAAAATTTTACAGATATTGCACATAAATAAAAGGTAAGGAAGAAAGAAAACATACTCTTCAAGGCTATTTACCTCACCTGATCAATACCCGGAATAGGGTGCAGTGCTTTCATGTATGAAAACTTCTAGTATCACCAATTTCGCTTTCCCTTACATCATCTTAAGCTCCATCCCAATCAATCATACTCTAGAAATCTCTTGTTTATCTTCTTCCAACTTTGCTTACGAATACTTTCTCATGTGAAGGTGTTTATCCAGAAATATGTTTTGAACACAACTACTAGCGTCCCAGAAGCTTTTGTTCATCTTAGGTAAAGGACTATCGATTGTAGAGGTTGTAGTGTCTTCCTTATGAAAGTTCAAACCTATTTGCTCTTTGAATTCACCACAGCTAGCTTTCCTCTATTCTCTTGATCCGATTTACCTTGTAGTTATTCCCGAACTAGTTACCATCTCAATTGAAATCTTATTGATCTTACCCAATACCTTGCTTTGATTCTTCATCTCCCATAACAATATTTTCGTTCTTTTCATCATCTCTTTTGACCCCCAACTTAAAGCTTTGAACACTCTTGAAATTTGTAACTCTTGATCATAGGTGGAACAAGCTTTATTTGTGTTAGGAAAGGTGTTAGGATGACAAATCTCCATGTGGGTATGATGGTATCAAGCTTTAATGATGTGGGTTTAAGGATTTTTAGAAAAAGATTTTGAAATTTATGGCTTTAATTCTTGGTTTCTAGGTGTTTTGATATGATTTGGGTGATTGAATCTTCTTGGTAATGATGTAGGGAATGATTTGGATGAGAATTCATGGTGATTTGGTAGTGTTTTGATGTTGGGTGAAGGTTTGTTGAAACTTTAATGGAGTTGGGAGAGGTTTGGGGAAGAAGGAGAAGCTTAAGGATTGAAAAATTCGTAATAGAGCAACCTCTTCTCCCTTATAAAATAATAGATAAATAAAGATAAGAATAAAGAGCACACACCTTTGAGAACCACGGAACTCACTGCAAGTATCACATATCGTTTGCAAGTTTTAATGATAAGTCAAGTTCGTACACAGGGATTTAATCCGTTAGATCTACTTATGTATAACAAGCGTAGATGAATTTAGATGTTTGGATAAAAATATAATAAGATAAAATAATATTAATAACTATCTGATATGAATAAATAAATAAGAATGCAGATAAATAAATATGAATGTAATTCTAATAGATTAGGGTCACTAATATGAGTCTTATTTTACTAAGTTGTTATTCTAACCTGTCACAGATTAAGCATTATATATTAATCAGGATTCTTAATTCTACCTAGCCTCTATTAGGTTTAGGAGCAACCTCTCCATTACCAAGGAACTTGAGTAATGATTGGTGATTAGATCAAACCTTTATGGCTATCTAGTTAGGCAAATGATCAAAACTAGACGATTATGTAGTGTTGTCAATAACTAAGAATAATCCTAAGATTGGCCAAATCTAGGGTTGTAACAATAAGTCAAAACACATAATAACAATATACGCCAAGTTCAAATCAATTAAAATAACAAATAGTATTTATGAAATTAAAGACAAAATAATACCCCAACAATTAAAAGTAAAACTTACAGAATAAAAGTTTAGAATATGATTGAGCATAAATCTATAGCTAATTACCCTAAATATAGAGAAGGTGAGATGTAGAAGAGGAGATTGTCACTCTCCAACTTCTTCTTCTTGTCTTCCTCTATAGGTCAGCTTGCTTCTTGAATAAATAGATTGATACTAAGGATTAATAATTGTGTAAGGACTAAGCTATTATTTAAAAGTGAGAAAATACAAGTAAGGACTAAGCCTAAGCTTGAAACTGAGCAAGGATAGGTTTACAATGGTATAAGGGTGTATTTATAGGTGTTTAGAAACCCTAATTCGTTTTCTTGAAGGAGAAGGTAAGTGTTGGACTCCCAGCCCAACTCAAATTCGTAATCCTAAAACATGGAATCAGGCCCGTTTTTGTTTTGGTCCTAGAAGCTCCAATACTCATCCGTTTGACGCGTATGAGTAGTCGAAATTCATCGTCTCGAAAAGATCTTCAACTTTGCTCTTGACCGTTTCTCCAAATTTTACACTGATTTTGAGATATAAGCTGATTTGTGGTCGTAGGTGCAGAAATTCAGATTTAAGGCAGATTTTCTTTTTCCACGTTTTTAGCTTTTCTTTCTTTAACTCCGATTACCATGCTTATCTCTTTCCATATCTCTTAGTCTTTGACTTGAACTCTAATTAATCTCCATAATTATCTTTAAAGTTTCACACTAAATAAATAATTAAACTCAATTTGCTCTAAAAATAATAATTTACTAAATCAAGACTTAACATAGGAAAGTGTAGTATTTCTCAAGAAAATCGACTAGAAGACTTCCTAAATCACTAAAAATGATGTCTCCAACTAAAATAAATTTATCACAAATGAAGAGACATCACTTAGTCAGTCGATATACAGTGACTCATTAATTTAATAATCCATATTTATTGTCCTTTATTTTTTATCTTTTTTTTAATATTTTGATATTTGACTCATAAGATTGTAATCTTGTTTAGAAGTTAAATTTAATCACATGTTAATCTTTTGGGAGCAATAAAGACAGGGACGCTATTATTTTGGACATGAAATAATTCAATTAAAACTCTATAATTCAACTTGTTAGGGTGTCATCTCATATTCTCATGTACTTCCCGACCAAAAAATAAATAAATCTCTTGTACGGGTGGAAGCTAGCTTCATTCATCGGGTACACTTGGAGCAGCTTTGTTGTTCTGGATATAGGACATTTCTTCAGTTTAACGGGCCAATAATGTAAAGTAATAAATTTTGATCAAAAGATTGGAACACCTAACTGAACTTTGAAATTGTGCATGCACCCAATAACATGAACGGAGTTGCATTAATCTAAAGTATCTTCGATTGTTCACTTCAATAGTGGAAGTATATAGTGGTAGCAGATTGTTTTCAGCTTTCTTCGAATCGAGTAATCAAAAATCACATCCACACATAAATTCAAAACTTCTTATTTCCAATCAATCCATACAAATTACAAATATTCACCACTTTTGGAAGTCGTGTACTTTCCAAAAATGGCACCAGAAAGTATTATTATCTTCATATTTAATTATGATTAGTTCTGGCTCTTTAAATTAGTGGATCACCAATATGATGTGAAGGTTATACTTAACTGATAGCAATAATTCAACACTTATCTTGGCATCATGAGTACCGACACCGACACACCATTGTTTTGAAATGAAAGTTTTGGACTTGTTACTGCTTCAACTATTCATACAAGAAGTTTAATACTACTGGGATCGTAAATGAAGCAAGCCGCTCGCGTGCAGTTCGAGCTCGGTTCGGAGAAAACCTTGTTCGAGATCGGCTCGACATAAACAAGTTCAAGCTCAAGCTTCATTTTAAATTCGATAAATAAACGAGTCTGCTCGAACTCGGCTCGTGAGCTCGTTTATAATTATAACAATTATAAATTAATATGTCATCTACTTATAAATGAGTAATGATATATGTCACCCCTTTTCATGTCACCCTTTTATCACCCTTCTATATATATGTATTGATTTCCTTGAATAGAAGATAGAGAAAAATTAAATAGGATAGAGAAATCAATTCATTGGTCCATATAGGCATACACATAGGAGGTGATAAAAGGGTGATACAAAAAGGGTGACAAATATCATTACTCCTTATAAATATATTTTAAAACCTTCAATATCAAATTGGATATTTTTAATTTCTGTAAACATTTATTATTTCATTAATGTTATGTTTCATATTTTTATACCATACACTCCATCATATACCGACCGTTTATGAAAGTCTCATTTCAACCATAAAAAACTAATTGTTCATGAGAAACTCGTGCTCGACTCTAAAAAAAATCTGTTTTATAAGTTAAACAAACAAGTTCTAACAATTCCAATTTGGATAACTGGAAGCTCGAGCTCGACTCGTTAAAATTTGAGCTCGGCTCGACCCGCCCCGATTCGTTTAAATTTGAGCTCGGCTCGACTCGGCTCAAGAAATTACACAAACAAACCTGTACATTTAGTATTCGACTCAACTCGACTCGTTTACATCCCTATACTACTTAGAACGCGCATATCCAACTTATAAATTTTAGATAGCAGATCATACCGGGGTGCAAGGCAGGTCTAATAAAATTCATATGGAGATGTTAAACCTGAATTAACTTTTAGAAAAGTTTTTTTTTAAAATTTATAAAACGTTTTCTTATCAATTATAAAATAAATTATTTTTTCAAAGAGCAAATTATATTTTCTACTAAAATTGCATATTCATTTAAAGAATCTCCCTTTCCATGAAGGTCCGCATCGCATAAGCTACAATAGAAAATATAGGACTAAGGCTAAGTCCAATGGGTGCCCAATTGTAGTTAAAAGCTACAATTGGGGGTGGAATATGAAAAAATTGAGTTCCAATAGACTCCCTATTATTGGGTTCCCAATTATTGGGTTCCCAATTTTTTCAAAACTTTAGCTACATGTAGCTAACAAAAAGTTAGCTACCCAATTCAATAAATAAATATTTTAAATTATTTATAAAAACTAAATAATCTATTTTTTTTTTAAATTTTATAGTATAAAATAGTAAATTAATTTTGAGCAAAAAAAATTAATTATTTAAATTTTTTAAGAATAAAATTAGAATATAACTTTTAGAATTGGGAAGTTGAAATTGGGAAGCTATTGGAGCAAAACTGTTTTAGAGAGTTAAAATTTGAAATAGGGTAGAGGTTTGATTTCCGATTGTAGCTAAATAATCGAGAAGCTGTTGGACTTAGCCTAACATGGTAGAGAAGATGCTGTTAACGTAGCCCGGATGCCGGCCTAGTGCCTACAATAGAACAAAGGATTTTTTTCATGCAATATTGCCTTGTATTGGATGGGATCTCAATTGTTAGTGCATTGACCATGGAATGTCAAAGAAAACCTATGGTTAAAAAATAATAATATATATACACAAATTTATACCATCTAACATACCATTCATGACATGATTTGAGTAAAAATAATCTGTCAATCAAATCAAAGAAAGAAATAAATTAACGTTTTACTTCCACACAAGTCATGTCACGTCAAAAGTGGTATACTAGATGGTATATTAAGTGGTATATATTATTACTCTCGTTAAAATTAGATATTTGAAACAAAGTTAACACAAAAATTAGTTTTAAATTGGAGTTTTTATATAATTTTTTCTAATAGTTATATACATTATTTTGCTATTCTAATTATCAACAATTTATTTAGATAATAATATTTTTATGAATATTTTGTTTTAATAATTTTTATTTATATTTAAAAATTAATTAAAGAATTCAAAACCATATATAGGTTGGATATGCACGGTTACTGAATTGACATCTAGCGATCGCCCAATTGGTTGCTAGTAGTCACATAAATAGTCATTAAAGAATTGCATTAAACTTTGGCGACTGCGACTGATCGTTAAAAATTGGTCGTTAATACATTAGAGGTACACATTTCCGACCAATGTGGAGGTCAGAGAGATGAATCCTTTAGCGACTACCCCTATAGTTGGTAATATGTGTCCTCATTACCAACAACTAGGTTCGGATCCCTTACGATGCACGGGAACGCAATTCAAAATAAAAAATTATGAAATTAAATATAAAAAAAATAAATTGTAATGTGCTATCTTAATCGGAAAAAATTTATCTCAAAGGTTTTATATTACAAATTTTTAAGGAAAAAGATAATAAAAGACACGTGTCATAGTAAAGAAAATAAAAAAAGATATTATGTAAAAAAGGAAATGACAAATGTAAAAAGTAAAATGACACATGAAAAAAGTTAAATGACACATTGCACATTCAACTATTGATCTTCCTTTCATATATTATATAGACGCCTTCTGTTTGTAAATATTTTAGATCTCTAACGACCATACGGTGGTTGCTAATTCTAATTTACTTTTTGCGACAAAAAAGAAGTAGCTATTACTCGTTTGCTTTTTCCAACCACAAAGTGGTCCAGATGTTTGTCTGAGAAAAAAACTAAAATTCATTAATTTATAGTTTTTTTCATTTATTAAATCCAAATTATACCGTAAAATCAACAAAATAGACCAAAGGTAAATAATTAACACGTAAAAGTTATTTTTATAATACAAATTAGTAAAATCAACTTATATTAGTCTATTTCGTATATATCCCTCTCAAGGTCTATAAACTCATCATCACTTCCGATATGCACGGTTTGGTAGCCATCTACTTCATCAACATACTCATGTCAAGTGTCGTCCGACTCTTACTCATCATCTCTAGTAGTTGGATCGTGCACTAATTTTTCTTGGTCGACTTCGGTGTATTCTTTGTTACTCATGTGTAGCCCATCTATCTCTACATGTCATTCATAGTTGGTATGTGTATCGCTTCATAGGCATTAACTATCGACTCGACACCCAATACATTTGTATTCCAACCATGACAAGCACTGACTTCCTAAACAACTTCCACGTACCACGTCGTGATCCTTTAGCGTGCTCTAAATTATCAATGTAGAAAACCTTCTTAGCTTGATTGGATAGCATATAGAGTTTTATCTTTACCAGAATGAGCTAGTTCTAATTCTGGTGACACCATGTTTGTTTTGAATTTTTTCTCTTCTAGTGTTATACCACTTGTACGCGAACACCACTACGGAATATTACGCTAAAGATGTTAACCAATTCACCGTACCAACTAACGCCTTCAGAGAAACAACATACACTGTAATCTGTACTGACTCTTTTTTACCTTTCTCATGCGAGACCCATTTCACCCTATTAATAACACGTCAATCATATCTCCACGAGCGGTTTGGATTGTTAGCCACGTGCTAGAATTCTGCGGTAACAACTGAATCGCCGACTTCTTTCATGTTAAATACCTACCAGTGGAAAAAAGCGTGAGATTCACTATCTTGATTTTTTTTATTTTGAATTATGGTTTAATTCTCCAAAATCCAGTCGTTAAATCCTCTTCGATGATTTTTTTCAATGTCTGGATGACCATTTGCAACTAGCATTGCCATGCGTTTCCTGAAATACAATATTTTTTGTTATACAAGGAATGTGAATTAAAAGTAACAATGATTGTTTATATACATAAAGTCATAAATAAATTACTCATTAATAAATTGAATATCATCACAACTTTATAAAGGACCGCTGTGTTCACAACCATCCCAAGCTGAGTGTTTTTCTAGTGTATATTTTCAATACAAAGCAAATACCCTCTGGTACACACCAAGTTTTTTGGATGGAGTGAAATAGTTCATCAAAACTTACTCAAAATCAGCATCAAGCTCCTTCCCGACCATCTCTTTGGCTCGGTGTAGTAGATCCTCAAGCTCCGTAAACCTTCGGTCAACATTACTCAGCTTTTTCTCTAACTTAACCTTATCAATGTGCTCTCGACAAGCAACCTCATTTTTCTCAAGTATCAAAGATTGTGTTAAGTATTGAAAGTCAGTAAAGGTGATATAAATACTTGAAAGATGGGAGGAGGCGTCAACATATAAATTTTTCCTAGAGGATGAAGTGTTATTGGTACTGATAACAAAGGAATGTCGCTTGATGTCTTGATAGCAGTATTTGATACCCTGGTGTCAAATGGATCTTTCTTATTCTTGTTATTTTTTCTTATCTGAGGGAGGGTTCACAGAGCTTGCCTTGAATTTACTAGCACGAGAGTTGGAAACATCTACATCAACATGGACGACAGGAGGAAGTTCTTCAGAGATTGCCCGAGAAAATTGTTGCTCTTGTAATGATTATAATGAGTTCCTCACGACAACATGAATTTTGTAGTAAAGTAAGAAAGAAAATAGATGAAATAAAGCGTAATGAGAGTCAACACAAAAAAATCCTCCCTAGCCATTCATTAGCCAATAACTTTATTCCATAAGATTTTTTTCTTTTCCAACACTTTAGCCACTTTTTTACACACTTTTTGCTTTTCTCTTTTTCATATTAGGTGTTTTATTCCATTTTCTGGGATCTAACACCAAATCTATTTTCATAAAAAATTCCATTCTCTCTCTCACACATCAGCTTTCAACCGACCACCACAAAAAATTCCCCCATCCTTCACCCTTAACCCTACCTATGTTCACCGCTCTAAAAAATGACCAAAATGTTGAATTCAAGCAAAGTCAATCAAGTCGGTAGCTCTAGCTCGAGAACCAAAACGAAGTATAGTAACATCACAAGGCAAATCTTCTCTCCAATCGATGTAGTTCTTGAGGAAGGTGAAAGTGGCGGAGCTAATAACAAAGGTAACAAAGTGATTGAACCTTAAGTGAGGAATGAAGAGGTAAGCACTCCGGTTAGCCCTCTGATTCCCACCCCTAATGTTGTTATCAGCCCTCATTCTCCCGATCTGACAAGGAAGGCGTTAAACCCGTCATATGGTCTAATTTGTTCAAAAAAGGAGTTGATAAAACTTTCAAACTAGAATTTCACTCAACCACAAAGCTTACAGGTCAGATAATTGTCAAACCACTTAAGGATGTGTTCGAAGAAGGCGATGAACTCTGGATAAATTGTTTGATTGGACAATTTTTGGACAGCCCTCCACCATTTTTTGCTGTAACAAATTTTGTGAGATTTCAGTGGAAGAATTTAGGGAAAGTGGAGGTAAAATCGAGTGCTAAAGGTGTGTATGTGTTTAAATTGGAGAATCAACAGTTCTACAGCAAGGCTTTGGAGCGGCTATGGAACATAAATGGTAAACCCCTTCTACTTAGACATTGGTCTTCTGATACTCATTTTGAGAAGATTGATGTCACTAAAATTCCAATTTGGGAAAGGCTTATTAATGTACCCATGAATCTCTGGACTCAAAGAGGTCTGAGTTATGTTGCTAGTGGAATTGGAGTACCCCTTCAAATGGACTCTATCACTAAATCCAAAGCAAGATTAGGTTATGCAAGAGTTTGTATAGAAGTTGATATAAAAGAGGAATTACCTGACAAAGTGTTTGTTGATGTTGGAGATGAATAATTACATGTTGTAGAGGTCCAATATGACTGGAAACCTATTATCTGCCTTAAGTGCAATAAGTTTGGCCACTCAGATGCAAAGTGTAAGAATAGTCAGAAAGTTTGGGTACCTAAAGAAGTTGTAACACATAAATCAAGTCCTTTAGTCACTAATAAGTCTAAGCAAGAAGAATGGAGAGTAGTGAAAAGAAAAAATGTGAATAATCAAGAAGGTGAGGGAAATTCATCTAGCAAAATGAGTAATAGAACTAACAATTATATTGTAAGCAATAATAAATATAAAGAATTACAGAATAGTGAGCAGAGAATAGACAAGGATGTGCTCAAGTTCATATCTCAAAGTGAGGGTAAAGAGATAACAAGACCACCAAACTTATGAATTTAGTAACGTGGAATGTTAGAGGTTTGAATAATGTTCTTCGTCAACTCGACGTTAAGGACTTTTTAATTAGTAATAAAGTGAGTGTAGTTGGTCTCCTTGAAACTAAGGTAAAGGAAATCAATTACTACTCAATAATAAAAGCGCATTTTCAACATCTTGAGAGTGTTCATAATTATATTAATGATGAGTCAGGTAGGATTTGGTTTCTTTGCCACAAGAATCAGGTAGAGGTCAAAGTCATCAAAACCACTCCTCAAGTTATATTTGCAGAAGTTATTTCACTTACTAGTAATGAGACATATTTTATTGGTGTGGTGTATGCATTTAATGATGTGGATCTGAGGAAGAGGCTATGGAATTATATAATTCAGTGGTTTGCTAATCATGTTATGGATAAGGTGTGTATATTGGGTGACTTTAATGAGATTCTTAACATACAAGATAGGTATCATTGTGATGCTCTTGATAAAGGTTCACTAGACTCTGCTGAATGTATTGATGATGCCACTTTATTTGAACATAGTTATGATGGACGGTTCTACACTTGGACTAATAAGAGTGTTACTGAGATTAGAGCTAGCAAGATTGGCAGAGTTTTTTTTATAAATTCTAAATGGCTAGACACCATTAAATCTATTGTTATAGTTATTCCCCCTTCAACATCTGATCACTGCCCTATGCTGATGAATATAGGTGGGAAAAAAGCACATGGCCCCACTGCGTTTAAGTTCTTCAATATATGGACTTCTCATCCTAAATATATTGACAATATACAACAAGTATAGAAAGATAAGGCGCAAGGTAATTATATGTTCCGGCTTTGTATGAAACAAAAAGCTTTAAAGGGCGCCTTAAAGAAGTTTAACAACACTTATTCTAAAAGAAACTCAAACAATATTGATGCTATTAAAAATCAACTCACCATGGTTCAAAAGTCTATTATGGAAGGAAAGTTTGACCCTCAGATATTATGTGAAGAGAATTCTAGAGAAAAATCTTGAAGAGGTTATGCTTGTCCAACACAATATATTAAAACAAAAGGCAAAAGTTTCTTTCACCACTGATATGGATTGCAGCTCTTTATACTTTTATAAGGTTATTAAGGGGAGGATAGCAAGAAATAATATATCTATTATTACTAAAGATAATGGAGACACAGTATCTGATCCTGCTCTTATTAAGGATGAATTTATTAACTTCTATAAAGGTTTATTAGGTACAGAAGATGATAATGAAGAAATATGTTCTATCCCTATTATTAAGCGCATTATTGGGGCTGAGTTGAGTGAAATTCAAGCTAGTGAGATTATTGCTCCATTTTCAGATAGTGAGATCATAGAGTCCAGGGCCTGATGGACTCAATTCCTGCTTCTATAAAGCTTCTTGGAATGTTATTGGAGAAGACTTCATAAAATCTATAAGGAAATGTCTTGAATCAGGTAAAATTTTGTCTCAAGTTAATGCTACAAACCTGGTTGTCATCCCTAAGGAGAAGAATTCTACTAGCCTAAAGAAGTACAAACCAATCTCTTGTGTAAACACCACATACAAGACTATTTCTAGACTTATATCAAACAGGCTAAAAAAAGTACTAGGAACCATTCTTTCTATCAATCAAGTCGCGTATTTAGAGGAAGACATATCAGTGACAATATACTTGTAGCTCAAGAAATTGTATTGGGATATGAGAAAAAGAATTCAGAGCCAAAGTGTACAATAAACCTTAACTTACAGAAGGCATATGACATTGTGAACTGGAGATTTCTCATCAACACTTTACATCTTCAACTTTCCTAACAAATTCATTAATTGGGTAAAAATGTGTGTGTGCTCCCCTTCCTATTCAATGTATATTAATGGAGAAATGTCAGGTTATTTTAAAGACAAGAGGGATCTAAGGCAGGGAGACCCCATTTCACCTTATTTATTTGCAATATGCATGGAGGTGTTTACAGGGCTCTTCAAACACATGGTGCATAAGAATAAGTTTAATTATCATCACAAGTGTAGAGAGCTCAAACTCAATCACATTATATTTGCAGATGATGTATTAATATTTCTCAAGGCTGAAGTTAAATCAGCTAAAAGTTATAAAGGAAGCACTTGATCTTTTCTCAAGAATATCTGGGCTCAAGATTAACTATAACAAAAGTGAGCTCTATTTTGGTGGTACAAGTCCTCATATTATGCAGAGTATCTCAATAGTTCTGAACATTAAAGTAGGCAAATTGCCTGTTAGATATCTTGGGGTCCCAGTGAACTCAAAAAAACTATTAGTTTTAGATGGTAACAAATTAGTAGAAAGCATCTGTAGCTGTATAAATCAATGGTCATCAAAGCTATTGTCATATGCTGGGAGAGCTGAGCTCATCAGGTGTGTTCTCATCAGTAAAATAGTATTTTGGTGTAGGGTTTTCCTACTGCCAAAACAAGTTATTTATAAACTTAATCAGAAAATGGATAGCTTCCTCTGGAGAGGTAACTCAGAAGGTGCCAGGGGAGCAAAGGTGTCATGGAATATATGCTCCAGCAAAATGTATGAAGGGCTTGGTATTCCCAGTATTGATGATATTAATAAAGTTTTCCTTCTAGCAACCTTTTGGAGAATGTACTCACAAAAACATAACATGTGGAGTTTGTGGGTTCATCACAACATCATTAAGGGCAGGTGTATTTGGAGCTTGGATGTAAAACAAGCTCACACATGGATATGGAAGCAAATCTTGAAGATCAGGTATCTTGCTTACAACTTTATTACTCATGATGTTAAAAATGGTAAGAATACCTTCCTGATTTGGGATAGATGGCTGAGTGGTAAAAGTGCACAGGAATTCTTAGGAATTGATATTATGATAGATGATATTAATAGCAGTAAAACTGTGTTTTCATTCTATGGGGGTAATAGATGGAGATTGCCTCCTGTTCTGGATAAACTACTTCCTCATATCAGTAATATCAAGCTCTCTAGTGGAGAGGACATTATTGTGTGGAAGGAAATCTCTAAAAAAGGTTTCTCCTTCAAAAAAACATTGGGGCAAATTGCTGATGTAAAGAATGAAGTAAAATAGTGGAAAATAGTGTGGACTAAGTCATGTATACCTAGATGCGCTTTTATAGCTTGGTTGTGTTTTCAAGATAGATTAGCTACCAAGGCCAGAATGCTTAGTTGGGGTTTACAGGTCAGTTCTCTATGCTGCTTATGTAATGCTAATTTAGAGTATGTTAACCACTTATTTACTAGCTGCTCCTTCACAAAGAGGATATTGTTAAAGTTGCTTGAGCTGTGTAATATAAAAGCCACTCCTGCAGATTTGGATGAGTTGATTAAAATTATCAATTCAATACCGTGTGTAGAAGTTGTTGATATTGTGGGGACATTTATTACAACTTATATATATTGTGTTTGGTAGGAAAGAAATGAAAGGGAGCATGGAGGAAATTGTCTAAGTGAAGAACACATTTGGAAAAGAATCTTCAGCTTTGTCCATGTGAAAGTGGGAAGAAGGAAGTATAAAAGTAAAGAAACTGATTCTCTCATTAAGAAAAAAAAGTCCAATTATTCAATTGGGCCTTATTAAATAGATTAGATTTCTTTAGTTATCAATTAAATTGTAATGGGTAGGCCGAGTTTAGTATGTCTCGGTTGCTAGTAGGTTTAAAGTTGTAATGTTACTTGATGTTGAGCTTATTTTAATAAAAATTTTGATTTATTGATCAAAAAAAGTAGTGCATAATAAATGTAGAGAGGTCATAAAAAGAGGGGCAATATCCACTTTCTCGATATTCAAAATCTATCGAAGCTAGCCAACCTTAGATGAGAGGGTCGATAAAAAATATGCAGCCATGGAAAGATAAGAAAAATCACCTTGTAATTTTCTAGCAGATATGTAAGGAAATGGTTCTAATGATAAAGGATCTGAAGAAATGACAAGAACCGGTGGTATACCCGTAGAAATATTGTCTCCCAGAGTGTGATAAAAAAAATCAACACCCGAGGGAGCACTCCCAGCAAATGTACGGGTCGTTTACTAGTAATAAGTAAATATATAAAATCATTCTCCACAGGGACTACTAGTTTAATTACTATCATGTTTTATAAAGTGAGAAGGGTTTAGTTGCAATCAGTAGAAGGTAAAAGATGTATCTGTTTTGGTTTAGAGATTATGGAACTAATGTGAAATAAAAGAAAGTAAATTATAATTAACTATGAATGCAAATAAACAAATTGAATACAACATGAGAAGTATAGCTTGAGTTTTGCTAGTAATCCTTTATAATGACCAATGATGATTCTAGTTATACGGGTAAATTGGTAATTTCTTGCTAAGCGGGATTATAACTTCCTCCTAACTTCCTTCCAGGTTGTTTAGAAGCAGGCCTAACACCATAAGAGACCTCTTCTAAATGAACTCTAAAAGGATTCTTGGTGCTAATGGTAATTACCTAATACGATTATCTGGCTAGTCAAGGTCGTTAGTGATACTAATACATACCCGACGTATATAAATTCTTTTTATGTTCCTGACCCCTTTCCGGATGTAATCAAGAATATTAATAGGCTGCTTAATATTTGATCGGGATAAAGGACATAAAATAAATTCAATTCATAAACAACAAAAATCAAATACCTAATTCAATTAAAAATAAATAAATCCCAAAAAAGATAAATAAACATCAACCCTCACTAAGGTTCATACATAAATGCAATACTCAAGCTAAATAGTATTTAGTTCATAATAAAAAATATAAAATCACGGGATATAAGTGTGAGAATCACGTTTAGAAGATAAAACTAATACAAATTACCTGAAGAATGACGAAAAATAAGTGATGGAATAGTGTAGAAGAGTGGAGGAGGGCTCCAACTTCATCTCTTCTCCAGGTGATTCTCTCTTCTCCAACTTGTAACTTCTGATATGTACTGATACGTGACCCTTTATAAATGATATTTTTTGATATAATAAGGGTCCACACTTTTCATGTTTAGGCACCTGTCATGATTCTAGCACCTATTTTGTTTATCAAATACTTTAATATCAATCTAATCACCATTACACCGCATCTATAACATAATAATGAGGACGTCTCCCCATAAATAATTCTAGGTTTCTGCAGGAACCTCCATGATACATTTAGGGTTTTAGATTTCAAAATTCACTATTATCCTTTCTTTCATTGTCGACATATTTCACCACTTTGTGGTTTGAGAACATTATTATTTATTTCAAGCACTATACTAAATGAAAATATATTAATCCCAAAAACTGTCTAACGGTTATAAATATTTTCAGTAGACTAATAATCTACATAACTTTTCTCGTATTTAGGTACCTAGGTCTCTTCAATGGACATTACTTCCTTTATGAGAAATGGATGTGCCAACATTAGTTGAATTAATAATTCATGTTGTGTCGCGTGGAGTGCACATTCCACAATATTTACCATTTCATCATTTACTCATGAGATTTTCTTCTTTGGGGCATGGTATACTTTAAACCGACATGCTTACCACACTTCATGTGTTGGTTATATGCATTACGAATCCACCACGCTTCATGTGTTGGTTATAATGCATTACAGGTTTACCACGCTTCATGCGTTGGTTGGATGCTTTCGCTGGAATATTTGTTATGTGTCTAAAATGGACAATAACCTACGTTGGAGCGTTTACAACATATTTTGGGATTTCAAAATATTCTACATACTTGCGAATGCATCTGGCATATTATTTATAATACTTTGTAAATGTATATTCCTTTTAACTTCAAGTTCCTATTCTTTAGTTTGTCGATAGAAATGATATAATAAAATATATTCCACAATACGTCACACAACTTCAGGCTGCCTTGTCTATACGTCACGCAACTTCAAGTTTCATTGTCTCCCCCCCACTAATAAGGGGGTAGTAACTTGGTAAAAGAATCTTCTGGTTATTTTAAGTAGAGACCAAGTGAGTTATCTATTATACGACATATAATTATTGTCACTAGGTGACCAAGTCGATCATTTAATAATAGAAAGTTATCTCGATTGTGACATCTCATCTTTTTGCACAATGTGCGTTTCAACTGCTCGAATCTGTATACTATATAACCCCGAAGAAATAGCATATTTTATTTTCATACACACTTCTGGTGAGACTTTCAGGAAATAATGCAAAGTTATACATTTTTACGGACACTTGTGGTTTATACAGAATATTAATTTCGGAAATATCCTTTAAATTTAGTAAATTTCTTTGGGATATACTTAACACATAATTTGCCAATTATGTCAATTTTGTACCACAAGGTGACATTAATTTTGGGCATCCAAAACCTTTTAATTAAATTGACTAAATGTCTTAGTATTCCACGGATACGCGAAAACTATATACTTCCACTTCATCGATAATATTCATGGTAATCATTTCGTGACGACTTATTTACCGTGACCTTTTACTTTCAGGATATTCCTTATTATTCCACTTCTGGTGGTAAGAATTTTTTTCTTACCTTAACGTCGTCTGGAGTTTGGGTCACCAAGATGTCAATTCCAGACACATTGAAAAACATAGCATAATCTTCCAGAAATGCACTTCCATTCACTTTAAGGAACGGTTTTTAGCTAGGAAAAACAATATTTAAGTCACTCAACTAATTCCATTACTATGTCAATGTTATATAAGCTGGAAATTATGCATTTGCTTCAGAGAATGTGATTCTATTCCCTCCAGTGAATAATTTCTAATCAGGGAATACAACATTAGCCCACTTGTTTTTCATTCATACGTCTATTTATTTAGATTATGAAAATAGTTACATTCACTTCATGAAATGTAGCTCCATTCACTTCGAGGAATGAAACGTTATAGTTTACAAGAAAATGTAATGTTAAACCTTAATACTGGGATGCAACTCTTCTTACGATTTTACTAATTCACGAGTATTTCCATAATATGAAATGTGTACGGTTCCAAGTCATATTTTCAGCAGTGTGTCTCGAAGCATAAAGTCGCTGCAACCTCGGTGCAGTCGGAAAGTATCGGAGTTTCTTATGCGCTACTTTCTGACCCTTCTTCGGGTCCCATCTGGATTCACTACATACTTGACACTTGTCGAGGAATTCATTCTCCTTGTTAAATAAAGCACAATCGTTCACACAAACATCGATGGCAGTGACCCCATACCTAGACTTTTTAACTTTTTGTTGCACTCCTCGTAAGACTCGGGCAAGGTTTGAGGTTTGGGCAACACGCGACACAACAGTTCAAGAAGCTCAGTGAAAGATGTGTTAGTCCACTTGTTCTTCACCATCACGTGCATTAGATTCACAATGAAATTTAATGAACTCATTACTGTACATCCAGGGTATAATTCAGTCTCCGATTCCTCGAACATAGTTTCAAAACTACCACGTGTTGAATTATTCGAGTCTATCATCTCGGTGTCACCCGAATGACCACCACCCTCGTAATTAGGTCTCAAATCTTCATAGACATTAAACATTTTTATTACATATCGAGTCTCGAGAATTTCTAAATTTTCACCATGCTTTGTCCAAATCTCATACGTGGACAAAAACCCGAATGGTAAAAGATGTGACCTAACCTTGTCCACATTAAACCGAGGATTATTAGAACAACCATTACACAGACAAAAGAAAGTTTCATTAAAATCCTCTTGTTTTTTTAGCAAATACGAGAAATTCTTCTATCCCATTAACAAATTCACGTGAAACACGATGAGCGGAATTAATCCAACTCTTATCAATACCCGAAGCCATCCTCTATTACCAATAAAATCAACTACAACAATATAAAAAATAAAATAAAAAATATTTAGTTTGTGCATTTTATTCTCACACAAAACTATAACATGTAGATTAATACAATAAAACATGTTTCTAACAACCAAATCATACTATATAACATTAAATACACAATTATAATCAAAGAAAAGAAATTTTAAAAAATTTTAATGACGAAAAAATACCTACTTTTGGGCAAATTTGGTTGGAGAAAGTAGTAATTGTGTAGGTCTTACTTTGTTGTTTGGCCCTGGAAAGCTTTTACACGTATTGAAATAATATTTGATGATGATTAGGGAGAAAAATTTGGGAGGATTTTGAGAGATTAGTGGGGAAGATATAAAATTGTGGGTTTTAATGAATTCAATTCGCAACTCTCTATCATTAATACGCTATGAGTTTTCGCGACTACATAAGTAGTCGCTAAAGATGTTTAAGTAGTCGCTATTAATTACTACTAGCGACTACATAAGTCGTCGTAAAAAGAAACAAATCTTTTGCGATTACTTATGTCGGCGAACAAAAAAACAAAAATAAAAATATATACCAGCGACTACACAAAGCTCATTAACGACTAGTTGTAGTCGCTAATTAGAAAACATATTAACGACGACTTGTGTAGTCGAAAAACATGGAAAGTAGTCGTAGGTAATAAGTAGTCGCGAAAGATGTATCTTTAGCGACTACAAAAAAGTAAACATTAAAGTTTAGTCGCAAAAGAACTGGTCTGTAGTAGTGCAATGGATTGTAAACCAAATAAGCGATATAATGAATGTTTTTAAAACGGAAGATAGAATCATAGAATTAATTTGTAACATTGTTAAGCATATTTGAAAATAGAGTTATTTTCCAATTAAGTCCACAAACCCATTAATCCACCCCCATCAAGTCCAATACCATATTTCTCCCTTAAAAGGTCCAACTTTATAATATCTCTTCCATCCATACCCCTGCTTTAATAATCTTATTTGATTTTTACCATAATTATCTTATTGTAACTTATTACATATATATAGTGTATCGAATAAATCCCTTAATCATAGCATCTTAAAACAAAAAGAAAAAGTAATCGCTGAAGAATTATGAAACATAAAAAAAATATCTTCACTCTCATCTTTCCACAAAGACGCCGCCACTGGAGGAAATTCTCCACGTTCATCTCCAACAGAAGGTCAACAAGAGGACATTCTCCATCTTCATCTCCAACAGAAGATCAACACCCCACGGATTTTGGCTCAAATTCCGACGACTCTCACATTTCCACCACCCCTCCCGGATTTCCCCACCACCACAATCTCCACGCCCAAAGCTGCCGCCAAAGCCTCTAGCTCACCACTCCACCACCAAATCGAGTATCAAAATTCCCACCGCCACCAAGTCCACCACCAGGCCCACCACCATTACTTCTTCTCAAGTCATTCTACGACCAAAACGCACAAAACCATCCTCGAAGCCCAATCCAAAAGAAGCCTTACCCGAAACCCATCAACAACTCCCACCAGAAAGCTCAATACCACCATCGAACTTCTAAATGCTTGTCTAACTGCTAAATGGTGTCCGAGTATTGATTCTTCATACGATAACGTTACATTGTTATGCAAAAGTGCTCAAGGTATGAATCTTTTAATCCAAAACCACACTTTATGTCATACAGACATGTAACCCGTCCAAATACCCTACTGACCCACTATTATTACTCTGACACACCATCGCAAGTTGAATAGCTTTTACAAACACACACCATCACATTAGTCAACCAACCCACTTCTTTTGCTCACATACGCCACCATGTACTAAAGTTAATTTACTGTGTTATTTTTGCATTTTTGCAGGTTTGCAGAGGTGGGGTGTTTCTTTGGTAAGGTTCGATTGGTTTGGATGAAAGAAGACGATGGGTTGTTAATTGATTTTCATAATTTTTTGTTTTGGTTATTTGTTTTTTTATTTAATATTATTTGACTTGTTGATTGTTTTTTTGGATGAAAGAAGAAGATTGATTGTTAATTTATTTTCTAAATTTTTATTCTGGTTCTTTTTTTTAATTATTTAATATGATTTGACTTGTTACATGGAATTAGGAAATTTGGTTATGGTAACTCAACAAACATTAATTGGTATAAAAGGGTAATGTAGACTTTCTGGGTGGGTTGGACCTAATGGGCAACTGACAATACTCTATGGACTCTCTTAGTCAATCACCCTTGAAAATATATATAGAAATAATTTTTTTATAATAATAATAAGAAATCTGACCTGGTGACAACTAGTAACCAAGCCACATAAGCTTGAAAGGAATACTATAAAATATCAAACCTTAAAAAGTTTTTTTCTTTTTTGGAAAACATTGATAATGATATTGTAAATATTGCATCAAACCAATCTAACAAGACAGTAAACCAATTTAACAATAATAGTGGAAAAAATAAACATATCAAATTCAAAAGATAAAAAACCACCCCAAAACAACTTTAAAATAAACTGTGACGCAACCTTCTCGGATAAATATGCGACATTTGCATGTATAGTAAGAAATTCTAATAGAAATGGATTCAATTCTCGAGGCAGAAGCAATAAGTATCTTGAAGGCATCTTAGATAGCTCGGAATACCCCCTCGAAAAACGTAATTTTTGATAATAACGCGAAAAAATTTATGAAACTCCTTTCTTCCTATTAAACAATTATGTGTCTTTCAATTAAGAGCATTATTTGAAATATTTACGGTTTGGCTGAATTGTCCAAACCTAGCTTTGCTCCTATTTTCGAAAGCAAAATAAGGCAGCTGACTGAGTTGCTAAACATGAGTTTTTGAGAGCACCCTATTTGGTAACTGGAATACGTGTAGTCCGACCCAATTAACTTTTAAGATGTGCAAGTAACCTAGATGGATTGACTAATTTTGTAACTTTTTGAACTATCTTTATATTTATATTAACATACTTTGGAATAAAAAATATATTATTTATAAATTATTTTGTTAGAATACATAGTCGTACTTACATTCTTAGTGCTTCCAGTAATTTTCTTATTTTAATTTTAATTTTTTTTGTCAACATTCTAATTTTAATTCATAAGCTCTTATAATTTAACTAATTTATTTTAAGTTTGATTTTTTTTTGTTATTTACTTGTCAAATGTTAAATTAGTTATTAGGATCAAAATAAATAAAAAAAATTCACACATCTATAATTACAAGTTATGGTTACTATTCTAATAATAAAAAGAATTTGAACATCTTAATTACAAGTTTTGTTTACCATTTCAACTATATAAAATTATTATATAATACAATATAATTATTGTATTAAGTTGAAAATATGTATTGAATCGATTATATAAATATTGGAAATAAGTTGTTTTTAGTTAGAACATGAACATTATTTAAATATAAAACCAAATTTATGGAAAGTGAGTTTTTCTTAGTTAAATCTGACTAAAAAGTCTTATTCTCTTAGACTCTTTGTTATGTTTTTCCTAATTAAATTAGAGAGTTTATTACTCCCTATGTTTCTAATTAAATAAGCTGGTATTTTCTTGTTTTTGTATTTTTTTGTTTTCGTTTGCCATGTTTTAGTGTAAAACTTAAGGTGGATGGATAATACTAAAAAGAAGCGACGAGAAGAGTAAGGTGCATTATGGAATGTAATTGATGATTGCTTGGTTTGAGCTTTCTTCGAATGGTGTAATCAAGATCACATCGGCAGATAGAGCCAACCCTTCTCTTTGTCCACCGATTCAACAAAGATTCATCACTCCTGAGCTGAGAGGTCCTATCATATCCATAAATGGCACCAAAAAGCATTTCTTACTTTTTGTTTAATCTTTTTTTTTCGAAAAAAAGAGCTTCTTCCCAATATGGTCATCCAATATCTAGCCTGTTGAAACTTTCACACATTCGAATGCCTTGTAGTAAGTTGATGTTGGCTTTATATCTATCGGTTTACGCGAGTCGATATGCATGTCCATTCAATTTTCTTGGAATGTGTCTGAAATAAATCAGAGCATACATGGCGTCCATTTGATTGATTTCCTTAATCATCAGATAGACCTTCCTATTTGTCTTTGACAACTGCTTAATACTTTGGATGATGTCAAGGATCACAGAAAAAATTTCTCCTCCAGTTGCTTCCAAAATTGCTTCCGCTTTCCCTCTCTGTAAGCGTGTCACATCGTGTAATAGTTGTGTGTTCAATTTGCATTCCGGTATTCTTATGTATTTATATAATTCCTATTTTTGTGAACTCATAAGGTTTAAAAAAAAAAGGAATCACACATGAATGATACATTACACATGAATGATACAGGAGAAGTTAATGTATTATAATTTGGTTCTTGTGGTATAGCGTCCTGTGGTGTCTCTCTATTTTCTAGTTTTTTCCAATTTGCTCCAAATAATTCATTCATATGTGAATTTATTGCTTCAATAACTCTATGAGCATCAATGCACTCTTCTTCATCCCGTGCTTTCATTTTTGTTTTCTATATATTCCATATCATGATTAGTAAATAGGCGACAATTATATTTTTCCTCTAACTACCTTACGTAAAAGTTTCCAAAAATCTTTTAATCCAAGTTCCAATATATAAATGTTCATAATCATGAAATCTAATTCGAAAAGAAGAACCAACCCAAATAGACTGTGATCAACACATTTCCTTTTCCTTATATTTTGTTTAGTTGGTATTGCATTATACCAACTTTCCATGCAAAAATATGATTTTTGTAAGTACATTATTATGCTAAATAATCTTCCAAAGGGATTCTTGTCTAGATTTGGTAGTCGCGGCTACTGTCGGTTCATCAATAACATATTCAACTGTGAGAATCTTGTATCTAGTTTTTTAGTACAGTATCCTTGTTTAGCATGTGGCCAAATAAATATGTCTTCGACATTAGGTTGATATATTTTGATTCTAGCAATTTTATGTATGATGGGAGCCAAAAAAAGATCCTCTAATATCTCTGTATTCCATTCTTATTCCCCTTCTCATTAATCAATTGACTGTTTCCATATTACAATTACTAAGTTTCTCTAATTTATAGTAAGTGTTTGTCGGCACCATGAGTGTGATGAAATACACCAAAAACTTGGTGACGCCTAAAGTGTGATAAAATAGTGAATAAGTTAAGTTCAAAAGTAGACACCCTAGTCTGAGCACGATTCTGCAAGTATACAGGACGTATACAAGTTTTACTGATAAATAAGATTCGTTCCTTAGAGACTACGAAAGTTAGAGAGAACTTATGCAAATTATCAAGTGCATATATGAAAGCTAGATCAGATTAATACGCAGGGAAATAAAAGAAAAGAGATTTTTGTTTGGTTTTAAGAGTTATATAATTAAACTACTAAATTAAAAGACAGAAAAATAAATAAAAGAGAAGAACAAATAGTATGATAGTTTAGCTCGAGATATTAGCAAGTAATCCCTACTAGTTTTGTTTATTATATCATGTAAGGATGAATTATTTTCATTTCAGTTTAATTAATTTAGCATTCACTTTATTTGCATCTTAGTTTTAGAAAACCAAAACAAAAATTATATCATTTATTTTCTTGTCATATAACAATTTCCTCACTCATTTCATAACATCATAAGTCATATCCATCCGTTCCTGATATCGAAAACCCGTTTATCGGATATAACTTTGATTTCAATTATTATATTTGACGTCATGAACCAAGGGTAGTTCACAGTATTTAGGCTATTCACTATAGTGGCGTAGTGATCACCTTGACGGGGTGGTTTAAATACAGACCTAGGTAATAGCCGCGGGTATTCGCCAATGACCCTGACGGGCTTGACTAACCATGCAGCCAATAAGGTAAGAGACTAAACCATTCAAAAGTATTTGTAATCACCCTAACGGGGTTTATGATACCGTATGAGAGCTCTTAAGTCCACCTGGACGGGGTTAGGAGACATTAGAGTCCAAACTAGCACAATAAAATTAATTCATCCCTTAACAGAAAGCATTAATTAGATAGGTTAGGTGAAACCCTTGCGAGACTCAATCTCCTTCTCCTCTTGCGTCCAACTCCCTTATTTGCATTATTTTCATTTCAGTTTAATTAACTTAGCATTCACTTTATTTGCATCTTAGTTTTAGAAAACTAAAACAAAAATTATATCATTTATTTTCTTGTCATATAAAAAGTATCCTCACTCATTTCGTAACATCATAAGTCATTTACATCCGTTCCTGAGATCGAAAACCCGTTTATCGGATATAACTTTGATTTCAATTATTATATTTGACGTCATGAACCAAGGGTAGTTCACAGTATTTAGGCTATTCACTATAGTGGCGTAGTGATCACCTTGACGGGGGGTTTAAATACAGACCTAGGTAATAGCCGCGGGTATTCGCCAATGACCTTGACGGGCTTGACTAACTATGCAACCAATAAGGTAAGAGACTAAACCATTCAAAAGTATTTGTAATCACCCTGACGGGGTTTATGATACCGTAGGAGAGCTCCTAAGCCCACCCTGACGGGGTTTAGGAGACATTAGAGTCCCGACTAGCACAATAATTTAATTCATCCCTTAACAGAAAGCATTAATTAGATAGGTTAGGTGAAACCCTTGCGTGACTCAAGCACTCCTTCTCCTCTTGCCTCCAACTCCCTTATTTGCATTATTTTCATTTCAGTTTAATTAATTTAGCATTCACTTTATTTGCATCTTAGTTTTAGAAAACCAAAACAAAAATTATATCATTTATTTTCTAGTCATATAACAATTATCCTCACTCATTTCATAACATCATAAGTCATATTCATCCGATCCTGAGATCGAAAACCCGTTTATCAGATATTACTTGGACGACCCGTACACTTGCGGTCCGTGTCCCTCCATTTTAAGGGTGTTATTTTATAACACATCAGGAGACACCAAGTTTTTGGCGCCGCAGCCGGGGACGATAGTGTGTGACCACGGTGTTATCCGTAAGTGATTTAGTTGTTATTTTTATTTTATTTTTTGATTTTACGCTTTTCTTTGTCTTGTTTCTTCTCAGGTTTTACATGTTTGGTGTATGCTCTCGAATCCCAAGAGACTAGTATGAGCTAAAAATAAGAGAGAAAAGGAAGCAAGAGAAAAAGAAAAGAGAAAAAGAAAAGAGAAAAAGAAAAGAGAAAAAGAGAAATGGAGAACTTGAACATTCATAATGTTGCGGAATTCAGTTGGATGAACACGGTAATCCAATAGTGCCACCAGTTGTGCAAGATCCACTAGTAGGACATCAAAACGTTCAATTCCAAATTCCTTCGGTAGGTCAACAACCACTCAATAATAATGGTGCAAGAATTCAAGAAGATGTGCTACGATTCATCCAACCTAACAAATATAGAACTTCCGTCTACCACCATTAGGACTCCGTCCACCCGCACAAAACGCGGGTATGATTAATCAGTTTATCAATATTGGACAGTATAGTGGTGCGGCACGTGAAGATTCTATTCGAGCCATGTACAAATTTATGCAAATATGTGATGCATATGTCACTCCTGGAGTAACCCAAGAACAGATGTACTTTCATATGTTCCCATTCTAACTCACCGGAGGAGCTAGTGAATTGTATGATCAACAACAACACGATGAGATCTTAACTTGGGATCAACTTCAGACTGCATTTTCCGACAGGTAATATCCTCAGAGTGTTAGACATAGTGGGAAACTAGATGCTGCAAGTTTCCGTCAGGAACAAGGAGAAGATGTAGGGTTTTCTTGGACTCGTTTCCAATCTTTGTTACGACAATGCCCATTACATGGGTACTCACTTGAATTACAACTTCAAATATTTTATCGGAGTTTAGATGAAGCTTCCAAAGAGAAAGTAGATAATATGTGTCAAGGTGGCCTCATGATGGTCACAATCAACCAAGCTTTGGCTATTATGGATAGAATTGTGAAGAATGAATTGAGTTGGCAACCTTTGAGATCATCAGTTAGAGTTTCAGAAAAAGGTACTTTGAATGTAGACGCAGACACAACCTTGAACGCTAAGATTGCCGCACTTGAGAATAAGTTAAAATAGTTATATATATCTAATAAGAAAGCTATTTTGAATGTGTTACAAGAACCAAAGATATGTCCTAGTTGTTGAGCAGTTGATCATAGTTGGGAAGAATGTAATAATAACCCATAATCAGTGTGTTTTGTCAATAGGCAAGGTAATAATTATTCAGGTGGTCAAGGGTATGGTAATCAATATAAAAATCATCCAGGCTTTCAATATTTGAATCCACAAGGGGTTGCAAATCCAGGAAATTATCAATCAAGACCCCCAAGGAAACAATTATCAATTCAAGCCACAAAACCAATACCAAGAGAGTCAACCCAGAGTCGATCATGAAGTATTCCGATACGCTAGCTCAAGAGGCACTTCCTGCTCGACCTCAAGAAGGTGTGCTCTTCGCAACTGATTTAGCTCTTACCTTGACACAATACATGTCAGCTTCCCAAAGTAATTCAGCCCAAATTGAAGATCAGTTATCTAGGTTCATGGCCACTACATCAGTTAAAGAAAATAAGATGGAAGAGACTTTAAACTCACATTCCACTTCGTTGAAAATCTTAGAGAGTTTAATACTTTGAATGTTCGAGGTCAAGGCCAACTCCCAAGTGACACAGAGGTTCCTAAACAAAGGGAGGATTGTAACGGGATTACAATGAGAAGCGGTAAGCAATTGCAACCATCACCTTTTCCTGTTATGAAAGAAAAATAAACAACAGTGAAGGAGAAAACGGTGGAAGATGTGGTTGAGAAAGAGAGTGAACCGGAAGTAGAGGAAGTGGAAGTTGAGAAAATCCCGGAAAAGCAAAAGAAAAAAGATATTGTAACAGAAAGAATCGTCCTCCTCCACCTTTCCCCTTAAGAATTCAAAAGAAAGGAGATATGGCAGATTATCAGAAATTCATAAATATGATACGAAAGCTTAATATGAATGTGCCATTCTTAGATGCTATCAGAGATGTACCAAAATATGTGTGTTCTTGAAAAGATCCATCTCCAACAAACACCCATACATAGAGAATGAAATGATAGGGTTACCTGAAGAATGTAGTGAGATTTTTCAGAGTAAGCTACCGCCTAAATTGCTTGATCCTGGTAGTTTTACAATCCCTATTTCTATTGGGGATGAGTGGAGAGGAATAGCCTTGTGTGACTTGGGTGTGAGTATTAATCTTATGCCTAAGTCTATTTTTTAAAAGTTGAAGATATGAAATGCAAGACCGACCTCTATGGTCTTACAAATGGCTGATAGATCCCTCGCACATCCGGAGGGACGAATAGAAGATGTCCTCGTTAAGGCAGGTACTTTAATTTTTCCAGTTGATTTTGTTATACTTGAATACGACGCGGATAGGAATGTCCCCATCATTTTGGGAAGACCATTCCTAGCCACGGGGCGTACTCTTATTGGTGTAGGAAACGGAAAATTAACCATGCGTATCCAAGACTAGGAGGTGAAGTTCAATGTATTTAGGGCAATGAAGTTCCCGGACCCCATGGAGGAGTGTCACCGGGTGGATATGATTGAATGGTCAACGCAAGAGGCATTTAATTATATCAATTTTGATGATATCTTGCCGGCAGCCCTAGTACTTGACTTACCAGAGATGATAGAATAGCTTGCCGAAACAGTGGCATCTCTAAATTCAGAAAATGAAAAGCCTAGGTGTCTAGCCTATGAACCATTATGCGACGTGAGGGAGATCGAACCTCAAAAGAATCCATCTATTGAGCTCCTCCTAAGCTAGAAGAGAAACCATTACCGTCACATTTGAGGTATGTGTATTTGGGTAATAATGAAACTTTTCCTGTTATTGTGTCAGCTCACTTAACAGGTTCTCAAGAAGATAAAATGTTGCGTGTACTCCGAGCTTATAAAGAGGCAGTTAGATGGACCATTGATGATATCAAAGGTATTAGTCCATCCATTTGCCAACACAAAATCATTTTGGAGGATAAAAGTTCACGCTTAGTTGAAGGTCAAAGAAGATTAATGCATGCAAGAAGAAAGTAATAAAGCTACTAGACGTGTGAATCATCTTTTGCATAGCTAGTAGTGATTGGGTAAGTTATGTTAAATGCGTACCTAAGAAGGGTGGTATCACTACTGTCCTCAATGATCAGAATGAATCCATACCCTCGAGAACCGTAGTTGGTTGGACAGTGTGTATGGACTATCGTAAATTGAACAAGGCTACTAGAAAAGACCATTTTCCACTCCCCTTCATATACCAAATGTTGGATAAGTTAGAAGTTAGGGAATATTATTGTTTTCTAGATGGTTATTCAGGTTACAATAATATATGCGTAGATCTAGATGACCAACACAAAACTACATTTACATATCCTTTTGGTACCTTCACATTCCAAAGGATGCCATTTGGATTATGTAACACACCTGCCACTTTCCAACGTTGCATGATGGCAATATTTGGAGATATGATCGATCAATTCCTTGAGGTATTTATGGATGACTTCTCCATTTTTGGTGATAACTTTGATGATTGCTTGCAGAATCTGGAGAAGGTATTAATTAGATGCAAGGAAACTGACCTAGTTCATAATTGGGAGAAGTGTCATTTCATGGTTCGGGAAGGAATAGTTCTGGGACACAAAGTTTCGAGTTCGGGGTTAGAAGTTGATTGTGCTAATACAGAGGTAATCAAGTCTCTTCCCCCTCATAATTCCGTAAAAGGGGTGAGGAGTTTCTTGGGGCACGCTGGGTTTTATCGCCATTTCATTAAAGACTTCTCTAAGATTGCTAATCCTTTGTGTAACTTACTCGAGAAGGACACCAAATTCCTTTTTGATGAAGCTTGCATGACGGAATTCAAGGAAATCAAGGAGAAACTTATATCATCCCCCATTGTATTACTTCCTCACTGGAATTTACTGTTTGAAGTTATGTGTGATGCAAGTGACCTTGCTATGGGTGCCGTTTTGGGTAAAAGTAAAGATAAGGTATTTCACTCCTTTTATTATGCTAGTATGGTCCTTACAAGTGCTAAAATTAATTATATTGTGATGGATAAAGAATTACTAGCTATGGTGTACGCATTTGACAAGTTTCGTTCCTATCTTCTTGGAGCAAAAATTGTTGTGTACACCGATCCTTCTGCTATCAAATACCTTATGGAGAAGAAATATGCAAAGCCGCGTTTGATTAGATGGGTATTATTGTTATAAGAGTTTGACTTGGAGGTTCGAGATAGAAAGGGTTGTGATAATCAAGTGGCAGATCATTTGTCGCGTCTTGAAGGCTCCAAGTTTAATAGTGGACCAAAGTTGGTCAGAGAGGAGTTTCCTGATTAGAGCTTATTTGCCATATAAGATAGTATTCCTTGTTATGCAGACATCACGAATCTTGTGAGTGGTAATTTTCCTCAAGGGGACACTTCTCAAGAAAGAAAGAGATTAAGTCACCGTGCTAAGCAATTCTTTTGGGAGGATCCTTTCCTCTACAAAACATGTAGTGACCAGATGGTGAGAAGATGCATACCTGAGAGGGATGTTTTGTCAGTGGTTGCAAGTTATCATGATTCACCATACGGAGGACACTTCAAAGGTGATCGTACAGCTGCAAAGGTACTACAATCCGGTTATTATTGGCCTACTTTACATAGATTGTCATGAATATGTTAAGAAGTGCCATAGATGCCAGTTTACTGGTAATATATCTAAGAGAGATGAGATGCCACGTAATAATGTTCTTGAAGTTGAGATATTCGATGTATGGGGTATTGATTTCATGGGTCCCTTTGTACCCTCTAATGGAAATCTTTACATCCTATTAGCCGTCGATTACGTGTCAAAATGGGTAGAGGCTGTAGCTCTACCAACAAATGATTCGTGAGTGGTGATAAAATTCTTAAAGTCATACATCTTCACTAGACATGGTACGCCTAGAGTTATTATCAGTGATGGAGGTTATCATTTCGTGAACAAATACTTAAAGGCAGTTTTAGAAAAGTATGGGGTGAGACATCGTGTATCTACCGGTTATCATCCACAAGCCAATGGTCAAGCAGAGGTCTCTAATCGACAGGTCAAATCTATCCTAGAGAAGACTGTTGGACCCACACGAAAGGATTAGTCTATGAAATTAGATGGTGCATTATGGGCATATCGTACTGCGTCTAAAACACATGTTGGTGCATCTCCGTATCGTATGGTTTATGGTAAGGCTTGTCACTTACCTCTTGAACTTGAATTAGGTTCATATTGGGCTATAGCACAGTTAAATTTAGATCCTAGTTTAGCTGGTGAGAATCGTATAATAAAGTTGAATATAATTGATGATTTCCGATTACATGCTTACGAGAATGCTAAACTCTACAAGGAGAATACAAAGAGATGGCATGATAATTGTATCCGTGAAAAGAGGTTTCAAGTTGGACAAAGGGTCCTTAAATACATCTCCAAGTTCAGTAACTATTTGGGTAAGTTGAGATCGAAGTGGTCTGGTCCTTACATTGTGACCAAAGTGACACCTCATGGAGCCATAGAGATTGAGCATCCAATCGAGCACCGCACCTTTATGGTGAACGGTCATCGATTGAAGATTTATCATGGAGGTGAGGATATAAATCAATCGGAATATCCACATCCCAGAGAGATCATGTACCTGCTCGAATTTCCCTATAAGCGAGAGGTAACTCGTTGAGCTTAACGACGTTAAATAAAATCCATTTCACTTGTATATTAGTTTAAATGCTTTCTTGTCTTTTAAATTTATTTGTATAGTGTAGATTAGAGTTATTGAGTGTTTATTAGGGTTTATTTTTGAGAAATGAGAAATGTATGGTGTTTTGATGATTACAAGAGTGAACAAGGTCATGAGTTTGGGGTAAACATATTGAAAAAATGGGGAATTGGGTGTCAAAACAGGCGACAACCGGGAACCCGGTTGCTAGCTGACTGGGAACCCGGTTTCCATCATTGTAAGACCCCAACTCTCTAACCCGTCCGGTGGAGACGCAAACACGTATTGCATCGGGATTCACGCCATCGATGGTAACCGGGAACCCGGTTGTCAGCTGACTGAAACCCTGTTTATGAGATATTACTTGGACGATCAGTACACTTGCAGTCAGTGTCCCTCCGTTTTAGGGGTGTTATTTTATAACACACAAGGAGACGCCATAATGAAAGAATGAACGAACACTCAGTCGTGTTGCAAATGATTGAGACTCAGGTATCCAGATTGCCAATCATTTGAATATGAGACCACAGGGTCAATTACAAAGTAATACTGAGAACCCAAATAAGAATGAGGAGTGTAATGTGATAGCCTTGAGAAGTGGGAAGAAATTACCCCCATCTTTCCCAAGAATGAAAGAGAAAGAGATAACCTCTAAGCCAAAAGTTGTGGAAGAAGTTATGGAAGAAGAGGTTGAGCTGGTGATCATAGAAGAGAATATTGAGAAGATACCGATAGCTCAAAGAAAAAAGAAAAAAGTTGTTAGTGAGGATCATCCTCCCCCACCTTTTCCTTCATGTTCCTACGATGAAGATGATGCTACTGAATACAAGAAGTTCATAGACATGATGAAGAGGTTACACATTAATCTACCATTTTTGGAAACCATCCTTGCTATGAAAAAGTACCTAAAGTTCATGAAGGAGGTTCTTTTCAATAAACAAAAATATTTTGATGGAGAGAAAACTGGCTTACCAGAGGAGTGCAGTTCCATATGACAGAGTGAGTTGCCTTCTTAGTTAAAGGATCAATGGAGTTTCAACATTCTAATATCTATTGGTCAAGGGTGGATCGGGAAAGCATTTTGTGCGATTTAAGTGCGAGCATCAACCTCATGCCTAAATCATTATTGAAGAAGCTAAGGATTGGGCATTGAGTCATACAATAATGACTTTGAAAATGGAAGATGTGGCCCTTACCCATCCTAAATTAAGAGTAGAAGATGTGCTCTTCAAAGTAGGTAACCTTATTATTCTTTGAGATTTTCTTATTCTTGACTACAACGCGGATAGGAATGTGCCAATCATTATAGTTAATAATCATACGATAATAGTCAATACAAAATACCCAACTTAAACTAAGTTGAAACAATCCCAAATTCGAAAAACATTAAATTAAAGAAACTAGGGCTTAACCCACTGTGCGATTATCAAGTACTAAATGTTTAGGTCATATTTAAACTAAGAAAAATAAGGAAATTAATATTACACATGATTCCTTAAAACATAAATAAAAGGTAGAACCTAACTAGAGGAATGAGAAGAACTGTTGATGAAGAAAAATGGATTCTCCATCTCCTGATCGTGCTTTTGCCTCTTTCTCTCTATTAAAAATTGAATTAAAATAAAGCGTACTGATTTGTTTTGGCTTAGAAAGTATTATATAGGTCTTAAAACAGATTGTGCCCTTACTTAACATAATTATATGATTAAGGGCCCAAGTCCAGTTTCTTATTTTTGCAACTACTAAACACACTTTAGTAAAACATCATAACTTTTGACTCACTTTTCTAAATCACCTGATTTCAATTCCTATGTGACGCTAACTTAGAGGTGCACACTTTACGTTTGAACCACCCGACCCGAATCTGCACCGTTTAGGCTTAGTGAATCTAATAAGTGACCAAATTTTCCAATCTCAAATTTCTTCTCCTTTACTAAAGTGGTGACTTTTGATCCATCAACGCTTCCCTTTGGTATTAGAATTTAAACTACTTATTATCTTCATCTCAATGCCTCATAGTATCCATGTACCTAAGAACTTCACACTAAACAAGCAAATTAACGCACAAAATCTCTAAAAGTAACAATAAGTACAAACTAAAGAAGGAAAGTGTAATATAGCAAAATTTGCTAATAAATATAGTAACTAAGTCCAATTTCTACCTAAAATGATGTCTCCTAAAGGGATTTATTTATCACAAACAGGGAGACATCAATTATGCAAGGATTATGCTCTTGAAGGAGCAATATCACAAACACGTCTCCACGTCTAAAATATGCTCCTAAAGTAGAAATGTCGTGATATATTTGATGAAATATTACGAGTTAATGTTACGTCGTTATAATAAATTGTTGACAAAATTTATGTTTTTACTATTTGAGTAACATTCCCTGAAATAATTGGAACTACATTCCCTGAAGTGAATGGAACAATTTTTAATATCTATGAAAATAGACATGGTAGTGGCAAGAAATGATAGGTTTAAATGTTATATTACCTAATTAGATATCATTCCTTGAAATGAATGGAGCTGCATTTCCAAAAGAAAATGCAAAGTCCAATGTGTATGAGATTGACATCCTAGTGACCCAAACTCCAGTTGAGGTTGAAATCATGGAAGAATCGACTCTTGATTTCATAGTGGTCTGAATACCGCTAAGAACAAAATTATTTACACTAGAAATGGATTAAAAAGGAATATCATGAAAGTGTTTTTTTTTTTGGAAAGTAAGTCATCTTGAAATTATAACAATTATGTTATCTATGTAGTGGAACTATATACAGGGCGCGAACCTGCCGTATGCTAAACCATCTGGTTGATATAATTAAAAGTTTTGGACATCAGAAAGTTATGTTACTTTATCGCACAAAATTTAACATAATTGGTGCATTATGTTTTCTAGTAAATTCGAAAGAAATTTTCTAAATTTAAAGATATTGAATATCGTCCAGAAACCACAAGTATCCATAAGAATGAGTTTATTTGCATTACCACATTGTAAGTGTGTATTAGAAAAATTTATGCTCTTTCTTTTGGGTTGTATCATACACATATACAACTAGTTAAATGCTCCTTGTGCAAAATAAAAAATATCACGATCCAAAGAACCTTTTATAATGACATGATCGACTTGGTCACCTGGGGGGGTTAATGATACATCAAAGAATAGATAACTCATTAGGTATCTAATTAAAGATTCTTTTACCAAGTGATCTATCATATGTTGCATGTTCTCTAGCTAAATTGAATGTGAGACTATCTCAACCGACCAGTTGGATTTATGTTGTAAATTTTCTTTTCTATTATTAGATGTCTTAAACCCCTCAGTAGGGCTGTAAATGAACCAAGCCGCTCGCGAGGCGAGCTCGGCTCGGAGAAAAGCTCGTTCGAGATCGGCTCGAATATAAACAAGCTCAAGCTCAAGATTCATTTTAAGCTCGATAAGTAAACGAGCCTGTTCGAGCTCGGCTCGTGAGCTCGTTTAATATTATGAATTATAAATTAATATATTATCTACTTATAAATAGATTGTAAAACCTTCAATATCAAATTAAATATTTTTAATTTTTTTAAACATTTATTTTTTCATTAATGTTATGTTTCATATTTTCATACCACACACTTCATTAAGTACCAACTGTTCATGAAAGTCCCATTTCAACCATAAAAAATGACTAAAAAAGGTTGTTATATAAGTTAAACAATCAAGTTCTAACATTTTTTATTTGAATCATTGGAAGCTCGGGATCGGCTCGTTTAAATTTGAGCTCGGCTCGGCTCGGCTCGACTCGAGAAATTAAACAAAGAAGCCTGTACATCTAGTATTCGGCTCGGCTCGCCTCGTTTACAGCCCTACCCCTCAAAGTTAATATATGTATAGAATGTTTTGTAAAGTTTCATTTTTGATGAGATAATTTACCCCTTATTGTCTAATTTTAATCCACGGACCAAAAGAATTAGAACTTGAAGTTCAAAAAAAGTCACATTTGCAAAGTATTTCATATAATATACCAAATATATTCGTAAACACAAAGAATGTTGTGAAATCCCATAAATATGTTGTAAATGACCCAACATAGAATATTATCCCAAAAGGACATGTAATAAATTTTTTAGCAAATTTATCCGACCAAGAAATAAGTGTGGTAGACCTTGTTGGCCTAACGTCCTTTCAATCTTGTTTTAATATTTGCTAAATCGTGTTTTAAACTACTCCCAAATAGTGCATTACATTTGTACTTACTAAATACCTTTTATTCATGAACTTGAGCTTCATTAGTACAGTGGTGCGGTACACCGGACCACACCTGCGGTACACCGCAGTACCACGGACCAAAGGCGTGGTGCATAGCTAGCCCGAACAGTAAGCAAGTAAATGTGCGGTACACCAGACCGAAGGCGCGGTACACCGGACCAAGGTTGCGGACCAAGTACACGGTGCATGAGGTAGCCCGTCAGTAAGCTTTGAAATCATATGTTGAGAAGCGCGGTACACCGCACCATATCCGCGGTACACCGCGAGAAAGGGTTTTCTGCACTATTCGATCAAGACAAAGCTTATATCCGTTGGGAGATAAATAGATCCGTTAGATAGGAGCCTTTTGACCGTTGGAAGCTTATTTCAGCTATAAATTAAAGCTCTTTGAAGACACAATGCACACCATTCATCCACCAAGATTTAGGGGCTTAATTGTGATCATTCATGAAGGTGTCAAGAAGCTAATGATAGTCAAAATCATTCTCTTTATGCTATAAAGTCATATCCACTCTTTAGGAGTTCATCACTATTGTAAAACCATTCAAACACTTGATTCTTTCTCTTAGTCTAGTCTTTGTAATAGTTAGATTAAGAGAGTGTGTGAGTATAGGGATTATACTTGGTGTCCTTGTGTTGTGATTACACAAGAGGTTGTCCTTGTGTTGGGATTACACAAGAGGTTGTCCTTCGTATTATCGAAGAGGTTGTAAACGGGTATTGTGTTCTCGCCCCGGTTAAGAGAGACACGGAGCTTAGTAAAGAAGCTTGAAAATCCTAAGGTGGCTACCTTAGGTAGTGGAGTAGGGAAACCGAACCACTATACATGCTTGAGTATTCTCTTTCCCTAAACTATTTACTTCCGTACTCTATTTGTTTGATAATATGCTTGTATGAATATCTAGGTGATTATTATCTATTGCTCATTTATCAAACTCATGTCCATCTAGTTTAGAAAGAGAATAGGATTTAAATTAGCTTTTAATTTTATTTACTTAGAATTTAATTAGCCGATTAATTTCTGTAGTCCTATTTCCCCCCCCCCCCTTCTAGGACGCATATAGAATATCAGACCTGTAATACATCTAACCAATATGTGAAAAGTGGTAGTTTTGTAATACATACAACCAAGACATGAAGTGTGGTAAGCCTATTTGTTCAAAATATAACATGCCCCAAAGAAGTAAATCATGATTAAATGGTAAAAATAATGGATATGACGTCCATGTAATATGACAAGATTCATGATCCGGCTAATGTTGACACGTGCATTACTCTCAAGAAAGTATGGTCCCTGAAGAGACCAATGTACTAGACCAGAATATGATGTAAACCATGCAGACTATTTATCTACTAAAAATAAAACCATGAGATATTTTTTTTGGACAACGAAAGGTGCCGAGGCACCAAAGTAACAATGACACACATAAATTAACCAATCCCAAGTTTGCTAAATCAAACAATAAGAGCAAAATGACTAGTAGTCATTTGACGTTTTCCATTACTCCATGCCTAGCTTCCTTTGCAACTCTATCCACTTGTTTGTTGAGCTTCCTTTTGATGTGACGAAATGAAATAAGCCCAATCTCAACAGCTTTGTGGACAATTTTGCAAAGAGTAGGTTGGATATCCCAACTAGCAGCTGACACCTGCTTAATACCTTGAATAATCTCAAGGTTATCCGGAAGAATTACCTTCCATTTTCCTGGAAAATGATAACATAATTCAGTTGCTTTGAGGACCTCATAAGCTTCTCCTTCGGCTACTGAATTGCATTCAATTGTATAACCATTGTTTGTAGTAGTATTGAGTGATTCGTATACTCCCACCACTGTCAGCCTTGTCGGTCCCCATTTGTTTGCAAATGATGCATCACAATAAAAGGAGATCTCTGGCTCCTCCTCAAGAACTTAATTAGAGTTGGTTGTATTTGAGTTGTTACCGAACCTGTTAATACTTTTGATTCTTCTCCAGTCAATACCATAAATTTCCTCCATCAGTTTATTTATACTTTGGATGATGCTACTACCGCAAACACTTGTGTCTTCATGTACTGCTTTCATTTTTCCTTTCCATATATTCCACACATTTATCATGCTAAAGTCTCTAACTATACTCTCGTCCCATCCTCCTTCTTTGAAAGTTTGGATAATTTTCAAAAACCATTCTTCTATATTCTCTTCTTGTATTTATGGGATTCTAATTTGAAGCGGAGATCCAGCCCATATTTCTTTACACAGTTTGCATTGAAGTAAAAGATGTTCCACTTTTTAATCTGAGCAATTACACCATGTACAATTAGTTGTATCTGCGCACTTCCTCTTGTACAAATTAATCCTTGTGGGTATTGCATTATTTAGTATTCTCCACATGAAAAGCTTGATTTTCTTTGGAATATTAGATTTCCATATTGGGGAGTCGTGTTCTTCTGTAATAATCTTGTACCCTGTTTTTGTATCAAAAGATCCATTCTTTGAAAAAGGCCAAACAAACTTATCCTTTGCTGAAATGTCTGGTGTAGTAATCCTTTTAATAAGATGCATAATTGGTTCCGGGAATAAATTGTCTAATAATTCCGAGTTCCATTTTGTAGTACCTTGTATTAATAACTCATTAACAGTCGATATGATAGAGTTATTAGGCCTTTATAGTTTCCAATTAGAATCAATCCATCTATCATTCCATATATTGATGTCTTTCTCGTCTCCTATAATATGTATTCTATGTTTTTTTAATGAATTCTCTTCCTCCTAATAAACTTGCCCAGCTCCAGGTTCTACTTTGACGAAGTTTACAATTTAACAAATTAAGTTTAGGCAAAATAAATACCTTTTAAAAGCTTTGTTGCTAGATTTCCAGGATTATGCATCAATCTCCAAGCTTGTGCTGCCAGTAGTACTGTGTTCATTCTTTTAAAATCCTTAAATCCCAGTCCACCATTAAGTTTACCTATTGTTATCTTTTCCCAAGACAACCAGTTTATTCTATTTTTTTCACCTGAATTCCACCAGAAATTAAGTTTATTAAAAAATGATAAAGGGAATGAAAAAATAGACATATAGTAGTTCAGAATGGCTTGAAGAATTGATTTGATAAGCACTTCATTGCCCCCCTCAGAAAGGAGATTATCTTTCCAACCTTATGTTTTTTTTAAATAGTTTCTTAGCTATCCATTTCAATGATTCCACTTTAGAGCGTTTATGACAGAGTGGGATACCTAAATAAAATCCAAGGTCATTAGTTTCAGTTATATTCATAATAGAAGTAACTGTATCCCTAGTATCTGGCGGCGTTTCTTTACTAAATAGCCGATTTGTGGAAATTAATACTTTGACCCAAACCAAGACAATATAAATTTAATCATTCTTTGAAAGAATCCATATCTATTTCCTCTATCTTGATAAAGAACAGTGAATCGTCTGCAAAAAGTAAATGTGAGATAATTGGGCAATTACGGTTAATTTGATCCCACTAATTAAACCATTATCAATATTATGAATCATAATACTAATTAGAGATTCTGTCATGATAGTAAATAAGAAAGGGGAAAGAGGGTCACCTTGTCTTAGACCTCAACATGGTTTGAAATTTTTCAATCTCTCTCCACTCAAGATGATGTTAAAGGAAACCGTAGTAATACAGTTTTTAACCCACTAAACCTATGTGTCACAAAATCCTAGTTTTTTTAGAACTAAAATAAGAAAATCCCAATGTACCTGATCATAGGCTTTAGCCATATCAATTTTTATTTCTCTCATATGCTTTTTAGTTTTCCTTTTCCTACTCATGAAAAAATATATTTCCTCAGCAATAATAATATTATCTTGTATCTCTCTACCTTTAATAAAAACCGCTTGCGTTGGTGAAACGATTTTATTCATAAAATCTCTGAGTCTATTAGAAAGAATTTTTTCAATGATTTTATAGATAATATTAACGCACGAAATGGGTCTATAATCACCTAAATTTTCTTGAGTATCTCCCTTTGGAATAAGCGCTATAAGAGTATCATTAATTAATTCAACAGAGCAGTTATTGTTAAAAAATTCAGAAATGATTTTGAAAACATCCTTACTGATAAAATCCCAAAATTATTTATAAAACTTACCATTAAGTCCATCAGGTCCCGCCGCTTTAGAAGCTGATAGTTCTCTGACTGCTTCCTTCACTTCTTCTATTGTTGGAGCTTTAACTAATTTGTTATTTATTTCCTTCGTAATGCATGGTCTAATATGTTCTGTTGCCCTTTCCATATTCTGATTCTGTGTTTGAACTTCTTTGAACGTATTCTTATAGAATTCTTGAAAACATTGTTTAACTTCTTCCGAATCTTCTTTCCAAATTCTGTCATTATCCTTAACTCTGGTAATTCTATTATATTTTCTTCTTTGTAAAGTGGCAAGGTGAAAGAACTTAGTATTTTTATCCTCAAAGATTAACCAGTTTTGTCTAGCTCTATCACTCCAATATTTTTCCTCGTTCTTATACTCTATTTTTATCATTTCTTTTATTTCTTTTTCTTCATTTAAATTATCAAGACTAGGGGGTTTATTATTAAGTAAAGCAAGGCGTTCTTGAAGGTTTTTTATAGTTTTCTCGTGATTTTTAAAAGTTTCAAAGTTCCATTTAGTAAGTTCTTTTTTTGTAAGTTCCCTTTTTTTGATGAAATTAGGGACTGGAATAATATCTATTGGTATTTTCCAATTTGTATCGATGATTTCTCTACACTCATTATTATCGATCCATCTCGTCTCAAATTTGAAATGCTAAGTTCCTATTTTCATATCTATATCATAATGGAGAAGTAAAGGAGAGTGATCCGACCCAATAGCCGAAGGAATGAAGACTTGAGATATTGGACATTTCTCTATCCATTCATATGTGGCAAGGCCTCGATCAATTTTTGTCTTGGCATGTCTCCATCTTTCCTGTTAGACTATGTGAAAAACAACCATTAGATTTGATTTCGACAAGAGAATTATTAAAAGTAAAACTCAAGAACTCATTAATATGTTTTAAGTTGGTTGGGTTCTTGCTTTGTTTCTCATTGATTAGAGAATGCCATTGAAACCCCCTAATATCATTCAAGGATCTGTAATACCCCTATTGGGGATTTCATTCCATATTATTACCCTTTCGTTAAAATCATTTGGAGCATGTAAAAAACCATAAAGTACGAGAAAGAAAGTTCATTAACCTTCACGATAACAAAAAAAAATTACAACAAAAAACGACGGCCAAATGCACAAAGGAGTGCCACAAAATAAGAAACCCACCAGAATGGAAAGAATTTCCAGTGGGTTCCAAAAAAAGGAATTACTGAAACCAAAACGTCTGACAACATCTCGGGAATCAACTTCTCTCAACACTGTCTCACAAAAAGCCACCACCCCAGGACGAAAACGAGCTAGAAGCGAGCTGATTCTTGATAATGTCAAGGGTGCTTGAATACGCTGGACATTCCAAAATAGCGTTGTCATTTGTAAGTCGCATATTTTTTGGAGTTGTTGCCTCCTTTCCTTCCTTCCACTTGTTCAAATTCATCCTCTGCACCGTTGTCATACTTGAAATTCATATCATGGTCCTTTCCACCTACTTCGTAATCCTTGTCGAAGTAGTTCTTAATGTTCTCATAACTTCCTTCTTTGTCATCTTCAGGTTCATACTGTGAATCGTAATTATCAATCATTTTTTATAGGTCCTCCATATTTGTACCACTTGCCTTTGAGTTATACTCATTTGCATCACCTTCATTCTCATTTTATAAAAGGCTGAATTGATCATTGTTCAAAAAATTCTCAATGGCGTCAACAACTCTTAATTTTTTGAAACTACCAGTAATTTTTGGATTCCCATTCTTGACTCCTGAATCAGCTGCTCATGTTCTCCCATCTCTCCCATCTCTCCTTCTTTTAATTTTTTGTTGAGTTGTAGAAGAGTTATCTTGGCTTGAAGAAACTACTCCATTGCTGTTAGCTACTTGCTTCCCCTAAATCTTCCTCATTTTCTCTTCAAACGCTAATAAGGCTGCTCTTACATTTCCTTCATTCCCTGACTCACCATCATCAGAGATCTCATGTGCTTCTTTGAAGGCTGCTATTTTCATTGATGATTCATGTAATATTCCAATTCTCCCAATCTCTTTCTTCACTATCCTTCTCCTCTTCCATCTCTTTTCGAGAAACTGCTTTGCTTGTACTGGCATTCTTAGTGTAATTGAATTTACTCAGAACATCTTCTCCATCTTCTTCTATAATAATACCTCATATTGGATTAGATCCTCTTGTACCTTTGACCTGCACCTCTAAGATTATTACCATTATATTGATAATTTATAAAATCACCATTAACATTAAGGTGGAGCCCATAAATGGTATTAAAGGGTGGAAATTTTTCCACATTGTCAATGCTCCAAGTTACCTTCCTCCTTTCATCAATATCCTCTACTTGTTTGATATTTTTGACTGGGCATTCACCATACTGGTGCCCCACTTTCCCACATCTGAAGCATAATGACCCTGTGTTTTCATATTGAAAGATTACCCAAGCTGCTCCTTCTTCCTGTAGAAGATACGTTCTAGGGGGTAAAGGATATTTTGTGTTAAAATTCACTTGAAACCTCAGAATTTTGATGTCACAATTGACAGAAACTGGGAAATCCACCGCCTCTATTTTAATGAAACAAGCTTCCAGTGCCTTCACTGTGGTGATGTTGTTCAGCTTGAATGCTAATCCCCTAATTTTCACCCAAATGGAAGAGTAATCAGTATAAATGTCATTAAAATCAATTACCTATGGCCAAATAATCATGTTGAGATGCATTTTTTGGATAATACTCTACCTCAATTCCCATACTCTTTTGGATTCTCTGTCATTGAAGATTTCCAATTTTAACATATTACTTTTAATCTCAAAGACTCTGAAGTGTCCCTGTATTCTGTATCTAACTTCAATAAATTTGTGCATTTGGACAGCGTAAATTGTTGTGTCTCCCAACACTTTGAGGATGATTGCCTTTTCTTCTTTCATACTTTCTGCCAATCTTGCTTTCATTACGATGTTAATGACCCCCAGTTTTCTAGCCTTGTGTTCAATGAGAGGAATAATAGGCAAGGCATGAAACTACCTTGTTGCCATATTACTAATTGTTCTGCAAAACCAACTACTAGTAAACTAACGTAACCGAGAGATCAATAGAAGAGGGTAGAGAAAAGAAAAGAAACGGTGTTTGTAGGTAATGTGGAGAATGAATTATAAAGAAGCTAAGACTTTTGAATTCAACAAACAGAGGATAGTATGAAATAACATCACCAGATTGAGTATTTAAAGGGCAAGAGACTCTTGAAAATTCAACTATGGGCAACCCCGTGCTAAGAAGTCTCTTCAAAACTCAAGATGCTGCAATATTTGTGCAAAGTAGCAAGAAAAATCCCCTGGCCTCCTTTGATTCTCGTATCTTCATCATCTTCATTAATATATGTCATAATATGCCTCGTGATTGTGAAACTATAGTCTGATAACATAGTATTGCTGCTCCCATTTGCACGCTTCCTTTCCTCCTTAATAATTAGCTTTGTTCCCGAAGTCCCGCCTCCACAATTTTCATACTTAACACCTCTTCCTACATAAGACAAGCAGAAGAAACAAATCGAAACAATAATTACTCTTACCTGACCACTTGGGTTACCAAGGTGTTGATTAAGTTTTATTTCGAACAAAAAAAACCTTGGGTTAATACCAACAAAGCTATTATTAGGTCTTCTCATCCTTATAGTGCTTAAGATGTCTTCCCCGAGATCTAGTTTAATAGGGATGATGATTGAAGGATTAAAAAAGATTGAAAAGTAGGGTATTTGATAGGTTGAGATATAGGGTTTCATATTAGCCAAAACTTGCCCATCTAATGATGAACTCATTTCCCAAATGAGAGAGAAGGGAGGCGTGTGTTACACTTGACTAAGCGTGCTAAAGAACTGCAGAGAATGGTGAAGACGAAGGGTCTTCACCATGAACAAGAAAAAAATAAAGATTTATTTTTTCCTAGAGAGAGGCGAGAGCGTATAAACCTAGAGAGAGAGGCAAGATTCATACTTATGTTTTTATGTCAACCATGAGATAGTTATGGGATTGATATATTCTCATGGTGTGGTTACAATGACACAGAGGTTTTACTTTTTGAAAACTCTTGAAGGATTTAGTTTGACAAGATATTAGTTTACAAATGATTGGACTACTATTAAGGTTCTTGACAAACATGGAAAAAGCCCAAAGCCCCTAGAGCATTAAAAATATTGCATTCTGAAAGAACGAGAAACGCATAGTGCATAAAAGGTTCCTGGAAAATATAAAATGTTTGAAAATGGATAATAAAAAGAGTTAATTACTTAGAGGTCCAAAAACATATTTTCTCCACCTTAACAAGTCCAGGTTTTCTTCCCTCTCCAAAAATGTCCAGTTATTAATGGGTTATCTTTGTTTTTCTTAATGGTTAAGATTTTGTCTAATGGGTTACGTATTTTTTAACAGGTCGCGTGTGCATTTTTAACAGATCACGTGTGTTTTTTTATGGGTTATGAGTGTTCAACGGGTATGGACCTTATTGGCAACAATTCTTTTGCGTGGATCTTTTGGATCAATAAATATAATAAAAAACGTCTCCACGACAAGAATGAATGAAGAAAAATATCTTAGTTGTGGGTATGTATAATATTACAAAAATCTTCATGTTGAACGCAACCTTTCAAGAGAATGTAATATCTAGTTAAACATTTCCAGAAAGAAATCTTCTCAATCAATCTTAACTAATAATCGATTCAAAGGCAACGAAAAATTACCCAGTCCAGCAATATCACGTCATGGTGTGATTGCTTGAATCATACAATACAAAGGTATCTCAACTACATTACAATAGATTATAACATAAATCAGTTAGCATGGATAACTTTCTCACAACTCATGTGAAGATCCTTACCATTCAAACAACAATAGGTGGTCGGATCGTGAGATGACGAAATATATTTCACCAAAGTGGTCCAAATATAAGTTCAACAAATTTATTCATGCGAGAATCCAGCAATTTTGTCTACTAAATTTTTTGTATACGTTTTTTAAATTGTGCGTTCAGAAATGAAATGCTACTCAGAATAATTATTATCATAATTCGTGTCATAGTAATAGGGAAACGATTTTGTGTGTTGTACTCTTTTTCTTTCATTGAAATTTTTCCTCCAAGATTTTTTGAGTAAGGAAATATATTAATTATATTAAAGAGAACAATTTATCTCCCCATGTCGAGTCAATGGTGTTTATTGATATTAGACGAATATGATCAAGTGAAAATCCAATAGGTTTGTTCCCTAAATCTTTACGGACGAAAAAAATTTCAATTCTCTAATGGTAACTCGAACAGTAGTATATACTATAAGGTGCAATCCTTGAAAATAATAACATTCTATAGCTTTTCAAACAATTATATTGCCATGAGATTAAAAGATAGAATGATAAGTATAACAACTAATTAAATATATCGACCATTATATTATCACACTAGTTAATAAGTTGCAGCAAACATCCGAACAGCTAAGGCTTTCAGATACTAAAAATGAATTATTCATACCAGCCAAGGGTTACGACCAAAAAAATAACCAGCCAAGAGACAGTTTGTTTGGTTGTTTTACTCCCCAACGTGCTCAGGGTGCAGGATACCTGTTGCATTATTTAAATATATAATTGTTGGAATAAATATACGAAAAATATTTTAGAAAGAAAAAGGAAAAATACGCGAAAATTTTATGAGGAATCTGGAGAAGTCAGCTCTACCCAGAATTATAACCAAAAAAAACTCTGCCTAGATTCATGTGTACTCACGCTCACCTACGCACGTGCGCCTTCATAATGCTTCCCACTACTCTCTTCAAGGACGAAAGAAAGGAAAATCGGAAGCTTCTTGAGAAAATATAATTTTGTTTTTTCAGTTGTTTTTCTAGAAGCGGGCATAAAGATATTTAATTTCGGAATATAATTTTTCATTTTGGATTTGGATAAAAGGTTATATTAATCATGAAATAAACGATACACTGTATAAAAAATTATATCTATCATATCTTAAGAACATAAATAGTCAAAAACATAATACAACTAGCTAAAATTAAAGAATTTGGATCCTCTCCTAACTCGACTCCTGTCCCAACTATACTAACTCCAATCATAATTAAGTAATTGGTTTTTAGCGTTATTTTTATTTATAATTTCTTTCTCTCTCTTCCTATTATATCTCACATAGTAATTCATTTATAAATAAAGATAATGTTAAAAACTAATTACTTAATTGTGATTGGAGTTAGTATAGTTAGTATAGAAGTCAAGTTATGAGAAGATCCAAATTCAAAATTAATATACTTGAAAGATAATCTCACTACCATCTATAAGGAAAAGATCAGGATACATACAAAGTGTACATTTTCACTTCCTTAAATAAAATCTCTCGGAAGGGTGACATTGTTTATTGTTAGTTTGTTGCTTCCATTTCAAATGGGATAAACCGTGACCACAAATGCAATGCACGTAACTTTTCTTATCCAATTTTTCCATTCTTTCAACTTTTCGATCCATTTAATAGACTTCAATATGGTTTCATTTCTTTTATTATGTCCAACCAATATTTCACATTATCCCAAACATCTTTTAGAAAAGAACAGTCAAAGAAAAGGTGTTTGTTTGACTCAAAGTTATCTCCACATATTCGATAGAGTGAATCAAACTCTATATAAATCATTCTATCTTTTGTGCGCAATCTCTTCTTCAAAATCATCCATAATATAATTGTATCTGTAGGTGTAATACTAGACACTCTTCCCCAAGTATGATCATTAGCACCACAATTAGACACCTAAAGGATACTTGTACAACTTTCACTTATTATTGTTTATTCTGGAATCCTTCCTTCACGACCGTAGCACACTGTTTCATTTAATTCTCCAACGTAAAAAATTTGACATCTATCGCGGTTTCACTATTAACATGTAAAATTCCTCTTTGTGCTCACGAGAATGACCAACTTCTTTCAGTAACGATGATTTTCTCCATTACTTATATGGGCTGAGTGGGATCTATTGACACAAAGCTACCAACACCGAGATTGTCAACTCATAACCTTGCTCTTCCATCAATCCCCTTATAGAATATAGATAGATGCATCAAATGGGTGTACCCATGAAGAGGCCACGTTGCCAACTGTTGTTGAAATATGGTCCATATTTTCCCTAAGGTCTCATCATCTGTTTGGTTTAAATTTGAAAGCTCAACTTGGTCTTTCATCCTCAATACTTTGCGGATAAAAACGATCGAAAAACCTTGCTTGAAGTGCATCCCAATTAGGTATTTTATTGGATAGTTGTCTATCTAGCCACTCACTTGCACCTCCGCGTAAGAAAAATTGGTACAAGATATAGTACATCTGCTTCCTTGTAACTCCTTGAGTAATGTAGGTGTCACATATATACATCAACTTATGAACAGCATGTACCAGATCTTGGTGGATGGCTCTACTATAATTATCATAGTTAAGGAATTGAATTAACATACCCATATCGAGCTTAAATCGTGCTGCTTGAAACGATGGAGGACAGATCTCCAAAGGTTGAACACGAAAAGGCAATCCCTACTCAGGGATGCCTAGCATATGCTGATTAGACCCATGTGGTGGATTGACTCAATTCAAATTTGCTCTTTGTTGAACATTGTTGTGAACCTCCCAAAGTGGATAGGCTTCCACTAGTGGGTTCACGTGATTCTCATTGACCACGAAACCAGACGGTGGTCAAGATTAGCCATTACTACTAGTAGGGCTGCACAAGCGGATTCGAAAACCCGCAAAACCGAAAAAACCAACCCCACCCGACCCTATAATAACCGAACCCGCCCACCCGCCTATCCGTTAGGGTTTTAAATTTTTTTTTACTCTGGGTCGGACTGCGGGCTGGGGTACCCCAGATCCACGGGTACCCAACCCGATCCGAATTTCCTTTTTTTTGATAATGCAACATATATTTATTTAAAATATTTTATAAAACTAAAACGCAAAAACCCTCCCACACTCGAAAGGTCACTCACGCGTATTACACATTTCTCTCTCTCTCTCATACCTTACCCACTCTGTCTCATCTCACCTCTCTCTCGAAGCCCCCATTTTCTCTGTTCTTCACCCTAACCCTAAATCGTAGCCAGCTTTTCTCAGCTCTTCTTCTCCATTCCGTCAAATCCCGCCGGTTAGAAGGGGGTTCTAGTACACCGCATTAAACATTTCCACCTAAATTAATGGGTCGCATTAATTGCTTGAATGATTTCCGTCAGTTGCTACCTTGGTTGTGTTATCTGACCATGGTTAAGGTGTTTGAGAGTTTATATGCTTGGTTACTAGAGGATAACGGATTAGTTGAAGCCTATAAAAGCTTTAAAGGCTCGATTTGGGATTTCTTAAATCTATTGCCGATTAAATCAGGTATTACGCGCTTATATCTAATCCGTGTTTCTCTTAATTCATCTGGGTTGTTAATGAATTGATTGAGTAGTATTGTTGGCTTTGAAATGAAAAACCCTAATTGATTTTGAGAAATTGAAAAGGAAATTATCTGATTTGAAAAGGAATTGAGTTTTAAATTGGTTTTGTAATTGTTATAGCTTTCTGGGTTTTTTGTTTCTCTGATATACTAATTTCTAAGGAATGATGATGATTTATGATGTTTTTCTGTTGTATATTTTCATGTACTACTCTCGCAAACGCTTGGGTTCTGGATGCTTAATGCTTTGATTGTTTTTCCAATGTCAGATAAGGTAATAATACAATAACTCTTCATTCTCTGATTTTGTAATTGATTATGTATTGAGGAATGTAGAATACAGTTAAATAGAAAAAGCTTCATTGTTCTTCAATGAAGAGTTTAATGGATGATGTTGTATAATTTCTAATGTCTTAATACATTATTGTTGCATGTACTACTCTCGCAAGTTTGGCTTGGCTTTTGGATTATTAATCCTCTGTGTGTTTTGTCAATGTCAAATAAGGTACTTAAACTTAAAGACTTTATTCTAACATATTGTTTAGCTATTGTAGAATGTATATCACTAGTTTTTGACTAAGTGTTTATGTGTTAATTGCAGATATAAATTGTGAGATGGTTATTGTAAATGAGGCAACAACTGATCTTAGCTCTTCAACTCAAACTGAGGGAGTTAAATCAACTCCTAACGATGTTACTACTTCAATTAAACATACACCTCCAGTAGGTGCAAAACAACCTGATGCTAAAAAGCTTAAGATCATTGATGATTGTTGGACAGTTTTTGATCCTATAATAGATGAGGCAAATGTAAGGAGAGGTGTGTGTAAGTATTGTGAAACTTATTATGCAGCTGATTCAAGGAGACATGGTACTTCTAATATGCTCAACCATATAAATCATAGGAGATGCAAAAAATATCCATTCTACCCCCCTCTAGAAGGTGGACAAACTCAGTTAGTGTTAAACAAAGAAGAGTTTGGTGGTGGAGTAGCTACTTATGTGTTCTCTGCTGTGGCTTGTACTAAAGCTTTGGCTGAAATGGTTATCTTGGATGAGTTGTCTTTCAAATTTGTGGAGGGTGTTGGCTTTAAGAAATTTTGTAATGTGATGCAACCCAAGTATGTTAAGCTTCCATCAAGGATGACTATCATGAGGAAATGTATGTCAATATATGGTGAGGAAAAGAATGAGCTTACAAAAAAAATTGAAGGGAATGCACATTAGTATGACAACATATTGTTGGGAATAGGTTTCAATCTTTCATGGCTGAAAAAAACATTTCCAAGGGCAATGAACTTCAAAGATACCTCAATGAAGAGGTTGAGGAAATGACAGATAAATTTGATGTTCTTAGGTGGTGGAAATTCAATTCTTTCAGATTTAAAGCATTATCTGAGATGGCTAGGCATGTCCTAGCTGTCCCTGTTTGAAAGTTGCTTCTGAATCTGCTTTTAGCACTAGTGGTAGAGTTCTTGACCAATTTAGAAGTTCTTTATCTCCAAAAACAGTGGAGGCACTTATATGTACACAAAATTGGTTAAAATCTACACTACCAATTAATTTAAACTTCAAAAAAACTAATTGAGGATTTGGAAGCTGGATTAGGTATATTACTGTAACTTTAAGTTTTTTTGGGATTTCTTATGTGCTACACAATCTGACTTTGTGTTTGTTTATACTTTTTTGTGTTTTAACAGGTTATTTAGGTTTGGATGAGTTGAGTGAGACCACCACTGAGTCCACTATAACACATCTGTAACCAATAACCTTAAGGTATAAATCACTGACTCTTTTAAATTATCTCAAGGAATTTCAGTTTTCAACTAATATTGTTTTGCATCTCCCTACTTCCTTTCATTAAAGGCCTATGATTATGTTTTAAACTATATACTTATGATGCTATGATAATTAAGGAAAACAAGGTTGAGTTGGCAACAGTTTTAGTTGGAATTGAGAGTAACTTGTGATATTTAAAAGTAGTCCTTGTCCCTTTGTCCCGAGGTGATCCCTAAAGCCAATGATGAACTTAATATCTGAGGCTAAAATGTAACAACTTCCATTTCCGTTTTGTTGAAAAAAATCAGGAAAATTGCAGCTGGATTGTAATTTGGAAGAAGTAGCAAGGTTTTTGGAAGCTATGAAGAAAATGCAACCAATTTTGTACATCTTCTCTATTTTGCACAATAGAGGTTGCATTTAGACTTACTTGACTGTAAAATTTGTATAACTACTATAATTTTGATTTGGAATTGTAAACTTGTAATGGTTTTGTGTAATTTGTAACTTGTCTAACTTCTCTAATGGTTTTGTGTAACTTGTAATGGTTTTGTGTAATATCTAAGCTGTAATGTCAATTCGTAATGTAAGTTGTAACTTGAAAGTCCTAGAGGGGGGTGAATAGGATTACTAATAAGATTAATGCCTAATTAAAAATCTTTTGGACAATAATAAGTTTAAGAGAAAAACTTCTAAGTCAACTAATATATCAAACACTTATGGGATCATGCAAAGGATAAGTTAGAGGTTCGATATATGAGTTAAACAAGTAAAACGAGTTTCTAATCTTTTACTACTCTAGATGACAATATGTTAGATAAACTAGATAATCAATATCACAATATTCATACTAGCATATTATCAAACATATAAAGTGCGAAAAGTAAATAGAGTAGGGATAGAAAGATACACACGATTTTTAGTGGTTCGGTTTCCCTACATCCACTACCTAAGGAAGCCTCCTTAGGATTTCAAGCTTTTCACTAAGCTCCCGTGTCTCTATTAACCGGGTCGAGAACACAATAACCCTTACAACCTCTTCGATAACACGAAGGACAACCTCTTCGAAACCACGAAGGAAACTCTTGTGTAATCACAACACAAGGACACCGAGTATACTCCCGATACTCAAATTCTCTCTTAACCTATCTATTACAAGAACTAGAATTAAGAGGATAAATACAAAGTGTTTAAAGGGTGAAACAACTTTGCTAATGAACTCCTAAAGAGATGATATAACTATAAGCTTAAAACTTCTCTTGAGTTGATAATAACTTTGAAGCTCCTTTGATTTACTCCTTGAATGAGTAGATATGACAATTATAGCTCTTGACACCTTCTTGGATGATAACAATTAAGCCCCTTAATGTGTATGGGTTGAAGGTGTAGTTGTAGCCTTGAAAGACCTTCAATTTATAGCTGCAAAATGCTCCCAGTGGTCATAAGACTTGTCTCCAACGGATATATTAATATCCCCAACGAATATATTCCTTTTGTCTTCATTTTGCTGCAGGAAACCCTAATCTGCGGTGCACCGCGGGGTTGGTCCGGTGTACCGCACCAAGCTTGCTAAAATCACTTGCTCTCTGACGGGCTAGCCCCCTGGTCCGTGGTGTAGTCCGTGGGTTGCGGTGTACCGCACAGAGACTCCGGTGTACCGCACCAAAGGTTTAAAACACCTTCTAGTGAGTATATCTTTTACTATGATGCTCGGATTAGAAAGCCTTCTTCACGAGAGTTGTAGAGAACATAATTCTTATAAACTTTGTAGTTGATCACTAAAGCTAATTCTCAATGTACACAAAGATAAGGTTAAAACTATTTGTATGAGAATTAGTTACTTAAGATAAAACAATAAAGCTTGATCTAAATGATAAAGAATGTGCTTTTTGATGAATTAGAGTGCAAGATAGAATGTATATAACAATAGTAATTAGCACACTAAACACAAGAGGATTTGTCACATTAAAACAACCTATTAAGGGAGGCTATATGCCAACAATCTCCCCCTTTTTTATGATGACAAATCCTTCACTAAAACACCTTAGGAATGATATGAAAGTTTAAGCTCTTATGAAATTTAGCTCCCCCTCACAATAAGCATTTAAGTAAAAATGAATATAAGATATGAAATGCATTTGTGAGTATTAAAAAGTGCAATTTTGAAAGTTTTAGTGCACATATTTCTCCCCCTTTGTCTTCATCAAAAAGACGGGATAATAAAATAAAATCAAACAACTAATCATAGAAGAGCTAAAACTCAAGTGAATAGATTTTGAAAAACAACATAAAGAGATCAAGGGTTAAGAGCAATTAAAACATTTTAATTAGAGATGCACAAAGATCAACAATTGCAAAGCATGAAAAAGATAGGGGGTTGAATAGGACAATGGATATTTATCGGCTAATTTTATTTCAAGTAAATAAAATTAAAAGCTAATTTGAATCCTATTGTTTTAGCAAACTAAATAGTCAAGAACTAGATAATCCTAAAAGACAATATTATCAAACTATTCATGTAAGCATTTTAGTTTTTAAAGATAATTTAAGAAAAACTCCCCCTCACAAAATGCATAGAGTGTTTGTTTTAATTTTGAAAAAGTTTGACCAATAATTTCTCCCCTTTTTACTAATAAGAATATTTGAACCGATTTTAAGAAATCAAGGGGTAAAATTTAATCTTTGAAAAGTATAGGGGTCAAAATGCATTTTTCAAAAGTTTAGGGACAAATGCAATTTTGAAAAACTTCAAGGACCTAAGTATAACTTTCTCAAGACAATAGGGTCCTAGGTCTAATTTTCAAGCATAAGAAAGCTAAATGCAACTTGTTCAAACTATAGGGACCTCAAAAATTTTCAACCTATAGGGATCACAATGCAATATTTTCAACCAATAGGACCACAATGCAAAATAAAAAAATAAACCCCGAATCGCGGTGTACCGGACCATTGCTGCGGTGCACCGTACTAATGCTCGACTAAAAAGAGTAAGAAGAGAGATTTAGAAAATAGGCAATTTGCATAAACACCCGAAACTAATTCGAAAACTCCCCAATAGTTTAGAAATATTTTAAAACTACTAAAAAACGCTTTTGTTTTGAAAAGATACAACAAGAAAATCCCGAAAACAAATAAAACAATTTATTTCACAAATACCCTTATATATATTCTAAAAAATACGAAAAGACCCAAAATCAAAGTTAAGCAATTTTAAGTATGAAAAGGTCAAGTCATACAAGATATTTGCACAATAGGGAATAAACCATATAAGCACATAATGAAGCACAACATATAGATAGTAAGGCTAAACAAATTCATGCAAATGAGTTAATGACCAATAATGGATTAATTTCCCATAATTCTATGCATAAAAACATTTTTGAAATGCTATGGGAAATTCAAAAGATTATCGGAAAAATATTTTGAAAAGCAATTTCTTTAAAAACTCACCCTTACTAAAAGACGTATGAAAATGCAAATTTGTGTTCAAAGATAAATTGAGATTTGAAAGTGAAAACTAGTATCTTTGATCTTTCTTCCCTTTTTGTCAATGATAAAAAGAATTAATAGGCACTTTTGAAAGATATAAAAACTTGTAAAAATAAAAAGTGCAATTTATAATCGTTGAGGGACTAAAAAGCAATTTCACATAGTAGGGACTAAAAATGCAATTTTTCAAAAATATGAACTAAAATGGCAATTTTTACATGTGAAAGATTATGAAGTCCAAACTATGACACTTTGGAGAATTTAATAAATATGAGGGGTCAAAGTGCAATTTTGAAAATTTTGGGGACTAAAATGCAATTACCAAAATTCTAAGAGCCAAAGTGCAAAAACATCATTCATGAGAATTAGATGCAATATCACTAATAACATTAAAACAATGATTAGTATCACAAGATAATATCCAAAGATAACAATAAACACAACTAATCAAATCAAAACCAAATCATAATCATAAACACAAGCCATAAGGAGGAACGCAAAAATATATACGAGATAAAGAAAAGATATCACCGGATTTTCCTTTTTCGAGATTTGAGCGTTCTTTCGTATATTAATTCTTCCATTTGTTTCCTCCTAGCAAAGTAACGATCACCTACAAAGAGTGGAGGTTGTGTAGAAAACAACTCTTCCAAAAGATTAAATTCCAAATCGTTTTCTCTACTAACGGTTAAGCTATTCACGTAGAGTTAGGCTCTGATACCAATTGAAAGTCCTAGAGGGGGGTGAATAGGATTACTAATAAGATTAATGCCTAATTAAAAATCTTTTGGACAATAATAAGTTTAAGAGAAAAACTTCTAAGTCAACTAATATATCAAACACTTATGGGATCATGCAAAGGATAAGTTAGAGGTTCGATATATGAGTTAAACAAGTAAAACGAGTTTCTAATCTCTTACGACTCTAGATGACAATATGTTAGATAAACTAGATAATCAATATCACAATATTCATACTAGCATATTATCAAACATATAAAGTGCGGAAAGTAAATAAAGTAGGGATAGAAAGATACACACGATTTATAGTGGTTCGGTTTCCCTACATCCACTACCTAAGGAAGCCTCCTTAGGATTTCAAGCTTTTCACTAAGCTCCCGTGTCTCTCTTAACCGGGTCGAGAACACAATAACCCTTACAACCTCTTCGATAACACGAAGGACAACCTCTTCGAAACCACGAAGGAAACTCTTGTGTAATCACAACACAAGGACACCGAGTATACTCCCGATACTCAAATTCTCTCTTAACCTATCTATTACAAGAACTAGAATTAAGAGGATAAATACAAAGTGTTTAAAGGGTGAAACAACTTTGCTAATGAACTCCTAAAGAGATGATATAACTATAAGCTTAAAACTTCTCTTGAGTTGATAATAACTTTGAAGCTCCTTTGATTTACTCCTTGAATGAGTAGATATGACAATTATAGCTCTTGACACCTTCTTGGATGATAACAATTAAGCCCCTTAATGTGTATGGGTTGAAGGTGTAGTTGTAGCCTTGAAAGACCTTCAATTTATAGCTGCAAAATGCTCCCAGTGGTCATAAGACTTGTCTCCAACGGATATATTAATATCCCCAACGAATATATTCCTTTTGTCTTCATTTTGCTGCAGGAAACCCTAATCTGCGGTGCACCGCGGGGTTGGTCCGGTGTACCGCACCAAGCTTGCTAAAATCACTTGCTCTCTGACGGGCTAGCCCCCTGGTCCGTGTTGTAGTCCGTGGGTTGCGGTGTACCGCACAGAGACTCCGGTGTACCGCACCAAAGGTTTAAAACACCTTCTAGTGAGTATATCTTTTACTATGATGCTCGGATTAGAAAGCCTTCTTCACGAGAGTTGTAGAGAACATAATTCTTATAAACTTTGTAGTTGATCACTAAAGCTAATTCTCAATGTACACAAAGATAAGGTTAAAACTATTTGTATGAGAATTAGTTACTTAAGATAAAACAATAAAGCTTGATCTAAATGATAAAGAATGTGCTTTTTGATGAATTAGAGTGCAAGATAGAATGTATATAACAATAGTAATTAGCACACTAAACACAAGAGGATTTGTCACATTAAAACAACCTATTAAGGGAGGCTATATGCCAACAATTGGTAAAATGGATGAAAACGTATAAGAAGTTGTAATTGGTAAAATGGATGAAAACGTATAAGAAGCATGAAAATGTATATAACTACTATAATTTTGATTTGGAATTGTAAACTTGTAACGGTTTTGTGTAATTTGTAACTTGTCTAACTTCTCTAATGGTTTTGTGTAAATTGTAATGGTTTTGTGTAATATCTAAGATGTAATGTCAATTCGTAATGTAAGTTGTAACTCCTATTTGGAAAGTTACTATATATAGTAACTTTCTTATTTTGTTAAGTTTCTATATATGGAATGTTTTGGAATTTTCAATTTTTTTAAGTACTTTGACTTTATGTTGACCAAACCCGCACCCGACCCAAACCGCACCCAACCCGCGGGTACCCAACCCATTCAGATTTAAAGAATTAATGTAGGGTTAGGGTCTTAATTTTACAAACCCGCACACCTCGGATTGGGTGAAGGGTTTGGCACTTCGGGTCGGATAACCGACCCGTGTGCAGCCCTAACTACTAGTACTTTTCTCGTTGTTTCTCTCTTTCTTTGGTCTCAAAGCAACTTCTCGGGATCCGAGATCGTACACCAAAACCTGTGAATTTGTGAAAATACAAAAGCAAGAAAACAACATAAAACCAAAAACAAATTAGACACTTCTACACTAAGAAAACATACAAATCTAACACTATAATCCCCGGCAGCGGCCCAAAAACTTGTTCGCCCCCCAAGTGTGATATAACAAATCAACACGGAGAAGGTGACTCCCGCAAGTGTATGGGTCGTTGACAAGTAATAATTGATAAGTGGAGTTTATCTCTCCCCAGGGATTATCGATATAGATGATTATGCTTCGAAAATTGTATATGTGTAGAGCTTACAAATAGGAATAAGTAATGAAAAAGACGTAAATAATGAAATATTTATTGGGGTTCCGATGATTAAAGACTAAAATAATAAATAAGACAGGATTAAAACTAGTAATAAATCAAACTTAACAAATATAAGATGAACTAAAGTATGAGAACGTTGCTTGAATATTTGCTAGTAATTACCTATGACTCTAGTTAAATGGGTTTATTGATAAGAGCGAGTTGGTGAATTCGAATTAGCCGGGATTCAACAATCCATCTAACTCTTGTCGGTATCTTAGATGGAAATCCTCCTTCACTAGGGACCCCTTTCGTGTGACCCTAAAATGTCTTCAGATGATTGGTGGTCCTTTGTGTGTTCTAAAATAATGTAATAAGTAATGAGAACCACACCTTACGGTTGTCCCAAGTAATAATAGTGATAAACAGGATTATTCGCAGGGACGGTATGGTTAACTACAATGCTTATCAATTAATGAATGATTGCACTTATGAAAGCAGTAAATGATTTGATAATTGATTTGGTTGGTTTTTACTAATCCTAAGTATGAAAGCCTAATGTAAAAATGCAAGTAAATAATTAGACGCAAATAAATAAAGGTGAGACGCAAATATGAGCAGGCAGTACTTGAGAGACGCAAGGGATTCTCCTAACTCTATTTCATAACATATGTTGTTTAAGGGGCAAATTGGTCAATTGACATTGGTCGGGATTCGGGAATCTTCGTACCCCCGTCAGGGTGGACTACGAAGCTATTCTAGGGTGTCACAAACCCCGTCAGGGTGATTATGATCCACCTTCGAATGATTAAGCTAAAATTACCTCATTGGCCATAAAATTAACTACGCTAGTCAAAGTCAAATAGTTTGTATTTTATATTCTGTAATTGATTCTGCACCTAAACCCTCTGTCAAGATGATCCACACGCCACTATGTGGAATAGCCTAGATACTAAAACTTGTTATTAGTTCGCGACTCTAAGAACAGTAAATAATCACAAATTACAGAAAAATGTAAAAGACCCAATTTAATTTAATTAATTAAAACCCAAATTCAAAGATATGAAAATCAATAGAATATGGATTCACCCATTATGCGTTCTCAAGCACTAAGAGAAATTAGCTCATGCTAATGGAAAATAAAACTAAATTAAAAGAAATAAGACTCATATTGTTTTACAGATATAAAAATAAGAAAAACCTAATTTTCGGAATTAGATTCGGCTGTGAATGGAGATATAGACCCTCTCCAGCTCTTCAGCTTTCTTCTGCTTCCTTGTTGACTTCTCTCTGATACTTTTCTTTCTGAATAATGAGTTGTATGAAAAATAGAAGTCAAAAACTCTTTTTATAAGGTGAAAAACGGATTAGGCTTTGTCTAAGGTATAAGTTAAAAATTAAAAGCCCAAGTCCATTTTCTAAGCCCAAAATCCCGTAACTGCTGCACCACCTCCACTAAAACAGCTCTAGCCGATTCGTTATAACTCCGATTGACCTCAAATCACTTGCTAAATTTCCGTAACTCGATAAGGAACATAATCTCTTCAAATGTCAGCAGCTAAATCAACTCGTAAGTGCCTCTAAATCAGCAATTTTGGCCTGTTTTCTAGATTTGCAGCTTCAAAATATAATTCTTTTCGGGATTTATCTTCAAGATTTGACTCCATATCACGATCTTTGACTTTCTTCTCGGATTCCTCCCCTAGCTAATATTCAAAACCTACAAACTTTTCACTAAAATACACAAGACGCGCAAAAGTTTAATAAATCAAAAATACTAGAAAATAAAGAGGAAAATCGGAATATTGCATTTTTAGTCCTAAAGTCTGTCAAAATGATTAAATAAACATAAAAAATGATGTCTCCCAAGGGTCTAAAATAAGAAAAATTAGGGAGACATCAATGATTGAGGTTCTAACCCTGTTTAATATCTAGCTAGGCAGGAGTTCTCGGTTCACTACCGCATACTAGACGCCTACACGCTATTTCCGCAATCAACCCCCTCCCTCCCCAGTGTTAGCTCAATCGCACGGGCTACCCACTATTTGGCCAAAGCACATGTAGTATTGAAACAAACACATAGTCAATGGAATATAAATAAACAATTATCAATTAAACAATTGTCCCAAATGCAATAAATCAGTTAATTAGCTACGCATAAGTTCTTACATAGGTAATCTCAAGTTATGCGGGTTTAGTTCATACTAGAAGAAATAAAACTAATAAAAAAATAAAGACAAAATCATATTCAAAAGAAAAAATAAATAGGAGTTATTCTTAATGATAAAGTGAAATAATGGATAGTTGAGGAAGAACCGTTGGGTTCATAGACAAAACCTTCTTTTCTTCTCTCTTGCTCTGCTGCTCTTGCTCTTCTGCTCTTGCTCCGCTTCTAAGTGTTGATCGAATATGAGTTGTGTATTGATGGATAATGAAAATGGGGATTCTAAATGACTTATATAATATCTAAAAGGACCCCTTTGGCTAACTTAATTAGGTTTAGAAGGGTCCAACCTGTTTTTAGCTAAAGATGGACTAGTTCGAGTCATGGTGGAAGAAAATTACATAACTTCTCCATATTGACTCGTCACTTCCCACACGACATGACTTCAATCTCTTTCTGAATCAAAAGGAATTAGATCAATAGCTCTTACCAATATGTCGTGATGACCGAAATAATATGAAGTTAAGATTTCCCAGACAAATGCTCAAACTTCTCAAAGTGACTCTAGGCTCAAATTCCACCTTGGCTTGGGGTTTATCTTGAGTTTTTTACTTCTTCTGTTTATATTTGAACCTTTAAAAGATACACACTTAACACACAATTAAAGTACAAAATCTCTATAATTAGTAATATGACAAAACAAGAGGCAAAAGTAAAATATAGTAAATAATAAGGAAAAAATCTTCACTTAAGCCCAATAAACCCCAAAATAATGTCTCGTAAATGGATCAATCCATCACAAAGAGAGAGATATCACTTCACAATCCATCCTCACTATCATCAAGTCTCTCTATGACTAAAGTGGTATCCATCTTGATTTTCTTCACCTTTATTAAAGTGTATACCTTTCACCGTACTTTTGCCATCCACAAAATTTCCTATATCACTAAAATTATTGAAATAGTGTTGAGCAGGATATTCAGATTTAAGGTGTGTTTTAGCGTCGATGACTTGACAAATAAATTCTTTCCTTTTTTTTCTTGTAATTAAAGCAGGACAAGTTTATACTTCACATACAAAGTAACTCCTCTGGCATTAGATACATTAATGAGAACATGATCACGAGCGTTCTTGCTCAGCACCACAGGATTTGGTGAATAATATGTTAGTTATTCTTCATCTTCCACATCCTCCTCTCTACATTTACATCTGCTTCATATCCACTATTACTACCCACATCAAGAGATTGCTCCACATTATGATAAGGACCATCAAACTTATTTAAAACCTTTATCAGCAGAATTTATTTACAACATGCAAGGTTACGACAAAGCACAAAATTAAACCTTTTTAGTACTATCGCCTCCGTTAGAGTTTTTCATGTTAATATACTTGTCTGCCTCGGCTATATCATCACCATCCACCATATTTTCTATAGTAGTATCCATGTCATAATAGCCAAGCTTATTCGTAGGCTTTTTGCTTTGTAAAGTCCAAGAAAAATCTTAATTGGAATAATATCCTCAATCGAAACCCTATTTTCAATAGGTTTATGGATAGTAAGAGGTTTAGATTTTCTAGTTGAGATATACGTAGTTGCTCTAGGTTGTTATATTGCACAAAAAACTCTCCTATCCTTGAACTAAGGCATTATCTAGAAACATTTTGATTCATCAGTATGATTGGAGAAACACCATCTTCTGCAACATTTAGGTCCAAAAGAGGAGCTACACCATTTTTTGTAATACGTTTTGTTGTCAATCTAAAAGTGTACATATATATACTAAGTAGTACTTCGAAAGATCGAAATTCGTGTCCCAAAGGATTAGTAATGCTAATCTTGTACTTTATATTAGTTTAGAATAATTAGTTTTGCGGAAAAAAAAAACTAAATAGAAAATATGGATTAGGTTAAACTTAACTTGTACAAAAATAAAACACTAGATATGCAAAAACTCGATTATAAGGTGAGAAGTTGAGTTTGGGACAATTAGATTCACCTTAAATTCACTAATTGGGCAATTATATCTAATCAAGGAAAGATTGATAAGTGTACATTAATTGAGATTCAACATTAACAATAAACCCCTCCCGGGTGATTATTGTTCTACTCTAAAGGATATGGAACCCCGTCTGGTGGACCAAGATACCCTATAAAGTGTTATAAATCATACCCACTTCGCGGCTATGCATTATCTGAGATCTCCTGATTCTAGAATAATACACTCTCAATTTACCTAGATCTACCCTTAACCCCTTCCCTTCTGGGTGTCATTCAATGATAAAAGACAATCATTAACTGAACAAATTAATCAATCACAATTCAATATAAGGTAAAGAGAAACATATCAACATCAATTTTAATAAGCTAAAATACCCCTAGTGCCCAAAAGTAAATTAGGGTTTCATCAATCCTCAAACTCAATTAGGGGTTTAGCTCATACTTCTAGGAAAATAAAATAAAATAATATAGAATGAAATAACTCAAAGAAACAAAGAGAAAGGAATTTGCAATATTTTTGGTGAAAAATAATGAAACTTGAAGATGAAGATGAATATGTTGAAACCCTCTTCCCAATCTCCCCTTCTCAAGTGTTTTCTCCATTTGATTTGTTATTATGAGTTGTCGTAGAAGAGGTGAAAGAAAAAGACTTTTATAGCTCCTGAATTTGTGGCCCATTCTAGATGGGCTTGCTCCATGGGCTAAAAGTACTTAAATGTGGAAAATTCCCGGTTTTGTGCATGTATGTCACCCATGGGTCACTAAAATGATCATAACTCGACTTTCCGAACTCCAAACCGCACTCATTGTTTTCCACATGTTTGTCTTTCCGAGAGCTTTCCAACGGTTTATAGATCAGCTACAAAATATTCTCGGATTATCCTAGACGTCAATTCCAATATTTTGGCATAATCATAAAGCCTTCCTTTCTTGAATATTAAGTTAACTCTTGACTTCCTGGGTTACTTTTTGGTCTCTTTTCACTTCATTGGAGGTTTATCTTCACTTTTTCGAATCCTTTTCCAATCCATAAGTTGTAAGACTCCACGTGTTCTTATGAGTTTCACCTATAAAGCACAAAATACCTTAAAATGCTCCAAAAATACGAGAATCGTTAACATTAGCCTAAAACTCGAAATATATCAAATAAGGGGACAAAATCCCAACTTTATACTCAAAAAACCCCAAGAATAGATGTCTCGGACTATTAAATATATTTCCAAAAGGCGAGACATCAAATTCTCTAAAGTTACATGTTTCAAATTTTTATCATAAACGAGATGATCTTCGTCACGAGCATCATATCTTTTCTTGATTCTATACTTATGGTATATATCTTGTTAAATAGTCATATAATCATTCCATTAGAAAAAAAACCTCCCTTATATCTCCATGTAGGGGTAAAGTTATGCTTGTTTAACACGTCTCTCTCACATTTCCAATTATACCATATCTAAATCAAAACCATCCAACATTTTCATTTTTGAACTGTGCCCATCGCACCCCATCTCCCTATAGGTATAATAACCATTTTGCAAGGTAAACTCGACATCAAAATCTACTATAAACCTCAATTCAGTAATAATTCGATTATAAATAATGAAGGGAAAATTGACATCAACTAGTTCCCGAAGAAAATTGTTGAGATAATGTACCATAGTTGTATGGAAGCTAATCCACTTACATTAGTCCATGATACAAATTTATCCGAGTAAAAATATTTGATTGGGGTAGAGGGAGACAACTTCTTTTTAACTACGTGAAAACTCTTGACCATTCTTGGTCTTCCTTGCCATAAATTAGTTTGTTCCTTCCTCTTAATCAAGAATAAGCTTGAATGTATTGAGACTAATTTTCTCCACAAACATGGATCCATAAATTTTCCAACTATCATAATTGTTTAAGTAAATAAATCTTTGTTAAATTTTCTAGCAGACAATAACCTTAGCAATTATGAAATACTGAGGCATTTAAATCTAATCGCGTATTTTGTTATTTAGGCTTAGTGTAGCAAGGTTTCTTTATTTTGGTCGTGTAGGTTTAGTAAGTGTAAAGTCCTAAAGGGGTGAATAGGAAAATTATATAATCTATGCCTTATTAAAATTTTAAGGTATTCTAAACTAAGTTAGAGCAACACTTGATTGGAAAATTCTAAACAAACATGTTCAGGTAAACTTAGGTATTTTGTAAATGCAGAAGTTATGGTGTAAGTAAAGATATAATAGGAACTAGGATAAGTCTTCTTAGATGCGAATCTATTGAGCTTACTAAGATAAGGACTAAAGCTCAAACAATAATTTTGGTAAGGAATCTATATGCTAACTGGTGTCGCTTAGGGTGTGATAAAATAACGATAAAATAAGATGCAAATAATCACCCTAACCTAAACACGTTACTCACTGCAAGTCAACCTGGCTATCGGACCGTTCCGGACCGGTACTTAGCGGACCTGGGCCTTATCGGTGCGGTCCGTTCCGGTTCTAGGTTTCATGATAGGGAGAGTCGAACCGTTACAGGGAACCAGTTCTTAACTGTTCAAACTTTTTTTTAGTTTAATTAATAAATGGTGCAATATTTTTTAAGTTGTAAAAATTGATTTTTTAAATAGTTTTCTAAAGATAGTTTTGTTATTTGAATATGAGTTATATTTAATTTATTTTTTTGTTTAGAATCATAAATTATTTTTTCCAAATTAAATTATTGTGTTAACACTTAATTTGTTGGTTTTTATGATATGTTAGACCGTAATTGATAAAAAGTGTATTTTCTATTGATTTAGTCATACAAATACAATTCCGACATATAAAAAATACTAATTAAATAAATTACAAGTTATAATAAAAGAAATAGTTACAACTATAAATGAGATAATACATAATAGAGTACATTGCAACAACACTAGAAGAATGACCTATGAGAAAAATGAAGAGGGGGGGGGGGGTGTTGGTGACTGTGCCCATAGAATTTAAGCTGCGAACGTACCTTATCTGTAAGTAGCGTGAAATGCATACTCAGAAAAGGATCAAGCCACCACGTAGTTCTTTTAACCCCCTTAGTAAAAGTGTTAGTAATTTTTTAGATAAATAAATTTAAATATATAAATCTACGAGAAAGAACTCACCACTCGTCATCATAGGTCTGGTATGATTCTGAAGGACTTGAACCGTCACTAGAGCTAGACAAGTTGAACGCATCCTCCTCTTCAGATAAAGCATCCAATTGGTCTTGTGTTTGGGTGCCTGCCTTCATCCAGTCTTGTAGCTCCACCACTGATGTCTTCCTATTTGTGATAATTTAATCTTAGTTGGAGACATCATTTTAGGCGTATTTATTAGGATATAGGTCGATTTTTATATGATTTATTACACTTTCCTATTTCTTGTCTTGATTTAATTATTTATTATTTTTAGAGCATATTGGGTTTAATTTATATATTTGGTGTGAATCTTTAAAGATATATGGAAATTAATTAGATGCCAAATCAATTCTAAGAGATAAAGGAAAGAGGATATGAATGGAAGTTGGAGATAAAGGAAAGAAAGGATACTTATGGAAAGATAAAGTTGCCAATAAATATGAATTTCATTAGCCACATCCATAAAAGTGATCATAACTCAAAAACGACTAGGAATTTGGAAGAATGATCTGAAGAAAAGTGATAGAGCTTTCCGAGACGATCAGTTTCGTTATAAAGAATGAGTCAATCGGAGTTGAAACAAAGAAGTTACGGCCAAAAAAAAAACAACAACAATTTATTACTTTTCCTATATTTTAGGGTTACGAATTTGAGTTGGGCTAGAAGTCCAATACTTTTCTTCCACTCCAAGAAAACGTTTTAGGGTTCCCTATACCCTATAAATACACCCTCTAATCAGTAGAAATGCATCTTTGGCAAATACTTAAGCCAAGAAGAACTTACAACAAGAGAAGAGAAGTCTGGAAGGAGCTGGACACCATATCATGTCTTCACAAGCCTTCGAATTTGTAATTGTTTTCTTTTCTTCTTCTAGTATGAACTAAATTACTTTTAGCTTGAGATTTAGCATATATGTATGAACCCTAGACTTGTTTAAACGTCTATCTAATTTGGGATACCATCGTATTTAATTGAATTCATGTTTTATTCTCTGATTTATGTGCTTTGATTTATTGTTTGTTTTCCTTGTGAATGCATGTGTATAGGATTACCTTAATAATAGTTAGATGGTCACCCGGAAGGGGTGTCTAATTATTGAAACACCACATAAACGTCTAGTGTACGGAATTAATCCTGACAAGATTTGCCTAACTAGATATTCGTTAGGGTTTATTTTAATCACCAATCATCATTAGAAAGCCAGACTACACCTAGGACCCTAGTAGCGCAGGATAACCCTATTTGAGTCCCCTCGTGATTGTGAGGTCTCCGCCCTAGTTCGCTATCTAGGTATGGGGAGGAATTTAGAATCTTGGTTATTGCAATTCTACATAATTCGCCCTTACATGTTTAGAATAAACAAGGCTAGTGGGGGTTACTTGCTAGTTTTTCGAGCTAAACTCTCATACTAATGTTCTTTCTAGTATTTACTTTCTGTCTTTACTTTATTTAGTGAATTTTCTCTTTACAAAAACCAAATAAGAATCTACTTGTCATTTACTTTCTTGGGTATTATTTAATCTAGCTTTTGTATTTGCACTTGATAATTTGCATAAGTTCTTCCTAACTTTCGTAGTCTCTGAGGAACGAATCTTATTTATCATTAAAACTTGTATACGTCATGTATACTTGCAGAACAGTGCTAGGATAGGGTGTCTACTTTTACACTTATTTATATCATATTTTTATCACACCCTAGTCCACACCAAGTTTTTGGCGCCGCTGCCGGGGACTACGTCGTTAGTCCTTGTGCATTTATTTAGTGTTCTTATTTTAGTTAGTTCTATTTTACGCTTCTCTTTTTAGTTTTGTCTTAGATGGCAAGCCCAAGGAGACTTGATCTTCCCATCTCATTCAAAGTGCAACCAAGAGGAATCTGCACTCCAGAAATCCAAGCCGCTAAATTTAGACCAGATGCAGGCATGATAACGCAATTTGCAAGACATGGATAATTTAGTGGTGCTGCACAACAAGATCCGGTCCGGTATGTTCAGAAATTTATGCATATCTGTGAGGCTTATATCATCAAAGGCGTTACAAAGGAGAAGATGTATTACGATATGTTACAGTTATTTTTGACCGGAGGTGCAAGCAATTGGTACGATTCCCAACATCCCGATAATATTCCAGACTGGGACAAACTCCAATCAAAATTTCTAGACCGATTATATCCGGTCAGTAGACGCTTAAAAGATATGTTGGACCTTGAACAGTTTATGCAAGAAGAAGGGGATAGTGTTGGTGAAGCATGGTTACGTTTTAATGAGAAGAAAGTGAGGTGTCCATTCCACGTCTCCTCGCCTGAATATCAATTAACCATGTTCTATGGAGGACTCAATGACGAGTCCAAAAATTCGTTTGGAGATGGAAGTTTTGTGTTATTATATCCTGAAGTAGCTAAAAATATTATGGAAAGAGTTCTGGATACCGAGAGAAGTTGGTCGTTAGAATCAGAAAAACAAGAAGAGACCTCAGAATCTCTGAGGCTCAAAGAATTAAACCAACAACTCAAGGAATTACGAGAACAAGCGCAAACAATAGCTCAGGTAAATCTAGTACATACTTTACCTTCATGTCCTAGTTGTGGAGCAAAGAATCATTCGTGGGAGAAGTGTATGAATAATCCAGCTTCGATTTCCTTTGTATCTCATCAAAGAAACCGTTATCCTAATGGTTATCTTCATCCTCAAGGAAATTACGCTAATTATCAGTCCCCACAAAATCAAAATTGGGTCAGAAATCAAGAGACTCATTATCAAACTCGACCTCAATCTTACTATCCACCACAACCTATCTATCAAGAACCGCCAATTTCTAAAAAAACTCATAAAGAGCCGCCTCAATATTCAATGCAACAAGCTACACAGAAGCAAAGCAATTCGAGTTTGGATTCAAGTATGGCTGCAATGATGAAACTAGTTGAAGAAAATATGAAGATGAGCCAGCAAAGACTCCAAACCCAATCCAAGGTAATCAAGAATCTCGAGCATACATTGTCACAAATGGCGAGTACACTTCAAAACAGGCCAAAAGAGAAACTCCCAAGTGATACTATTGCTCCTATAAATGATGCTTGTCATGCAGTTGAATTAAGAAGCGAAAAACAATTACCTTCGCCCAGAGTAGAACCAGAACCAACCTCTATTCCTGATAAAGTGGTTGAAGAATCAGTAAAAGATAAGGTTGAAGAGGTAGTTGAACCAAAGAGTGTCCCAAAAAAGACACCAGAAAAGAAGAAAAGCTCAGTGGAAACTAATACACGTCCTCCTCCTCTACCATACCCGTCACGTGTTAAAAAGAAGAACAATAAAAAAGAATTCAAGAAGTTCCTTAACATGGCGTGCAAGCTAAAAAGAATGCCAAAATACCTGAAGTTCATGAAATACATTCTTTCAAACAAACGAAGTTTGGAAACTGGGGAGACGATTGGATTAACAGAGGAGTGTAGTGCTATTTGTCAAGGCACGTTACCACCGAAGCTACAAGATCCCAGAAGTTTTACGATTTCCATTGCTATTGGAGAAAGTTGGACCAGGAAATCATTATGTGATTTAGGCGCGAGTATCAATCTCATGCCAAAGTCCCTGTTGAAGAACCTCAACATAGAAGAGGTAATACCTACGTCAGTGGTATTACAAATAGCGGATCGCTCCATCCCCCAACCTGCAGGTAAAATTGAAGATATTTTAGTTATAGCTAGTAGTTTTATATTTCCTTGTGATTTTATTATTCTTGACTACGATGCGGATAAGAATGTCCCCATCATCTTGGATAGACCATGATTAGCCACGGGGTGTACACTAATAGATGTTGAGAATGGTGAGTTGATCATGAGGGTCCAAGACGAATAGGTACGATTCAACGTGTTCAAGGCTATGAAATATCCAGATACGAAAGAAGAATGTTTAAAAATAGATGTCATCGGCAAACTTACACAAGAGGTCTTTAATGAATCAAACTGTGATGACAATCTAGACGAAGCCTTGACACTTGAATCACCAGAAATATACGATGACGCCATTGACGAAGTTACAACATTTGGATCAAACATACGAGAACAACTTTGAGAATCAAGAGACATTGAACCAATGAAGAAACCATCTATAATATGTCCACCTGTTCTTGAAGAAAAACCACTTCCAGACCATCTGCGCTATGCTTACTTAGGTATGAACAAAACTTTACCTGTTATTATTTCTGCTAACCTTTCAGGTCCTCAAGAAGATAAGCTACTCCGTGTGCTTCGTGCTAACGAAGAAGCAATTGGGTGGACTATTTCCGATATCAAGGGAATAAGTCTATCCACTTGTAAACATAAGATCATTCTTGAGAAAGAAGGAGGGCGGTCAATAAAGGGGAAAAGAAGGCTCGTGCCAGCTATGAAAGAGGTGGTAAGGAAAAAGGTAATCAAGTTATTAGATGCGGGTATTATCTTTCCAATTGCAAACAGTGATTGGTTCAGTCCAGTGCAATGTGTTCCAAAGAAAGGAGGACTGGCATGTTGGTCAAGGTCCCTGGAGTTGGTTCACTTAGACGCGCGTGTAAAGTGCATTGGCGACAAAAAAAAATTTGCGACCGGCTAGCCGTTCAGATAGCCGGCATACCGACCAATCATCTTTGATTTAGCACTGAAACCCCTGGAAAACGTGCCTTTTATACGCAGCTATTTTGTGCATTAGCGAGAAATCGAAACTGTGACAGGCTAGCCAGCCATATCGCCGGCATACCGGATGACCAGTCGAAAGTCCCTGGAAAATCATCCAATATACGCAACAAAATATTACGAACATGAAAAAGAAAAGAAAAAGGAAATTACAGGACCGGCTAGCTGGCACTTTAACCGGCATACCGGCCGGGTCTACGAGACTTGACCTAATCCTTATGAAAACCTTTTTCTTCCTTTTTCTTTAGCCTCTCACACATGAAACTCCATTGTTTACGAACCCAAGCTCTGAAACCGGTAACCCACCATCAAAACACCAAATAACCATCAATTTCTCCGGCTAAATATCATCCATACACATGATCATATCACAAATCCCTCCATAACATCAAGAAATTCACACTTTAATCCTATATTTTTCTTTACCAAAGCTTAAATTTTAGCCATTAAAGCCTCTCCCAGCTTATAAAACACTATAATCCATATCCATGCACATTCAAGAACACAAAAAGTCACAAATTTCATCCAAAACTTTTGGGAATTCTTGAAGCTTTTAGTTTGGGGTCATTCGAGATGACATGAAGGTTGGAGAAGTTAAGAAGAACATGAAGAGAAAATAGAGTTTGGTGTTGAGGAAGAATTTTCGAGGATGATGTGATAATTTAGAGGAGAAACATGAGGATATAGTTAAGCTATGGGAATAAAGAGTTTGAATTGATGAAATATACCTAAAAGAATATGAATTTAGTGGTGTATGACCTATACATCGTGACTAGAAGAATTCACAACCACGATGTGATACAACATGCAATCGGCCTAGTGCCGATACAGATATGTTCTCTTACTCATTCTCATTTAGTAGTGTTTATTAGTTTATTTGCTTTATAGAGTCTTTTCGAGTCATGGGGACACGACGGGTATGCCGGCTCGACCGACGGGATTTGACCTAAACCTTATTCAAGCCAAATTCTTTTCTTTTTAGCCTAGCCTCTCACACAAGACACCATTAATGACGAACCAAAACTCATCAAATACCTGCAATCCACCATTAAAAAATCCAAACACCATAAATTCTTCCTTCTAATCCATTCCAAACACATAATTAAACATCAAATACCTTCAAAACACCAAGAAATCTTCACTTTAATCCAAATATTTCTTCATCAAAGCTTTAATATTAACCACTAAACCTCTCTGATACCATAGCATAATCATTACCTATCTCATATAACACCACATACCTTATTCCTACATCCTCAAAACGTTAGAGTTCAATACTTTTCTCTCTAGTTTTTGAATTTTAAAGTTTTGAGTTTGGGGTTCATTGAGATAACAAACAAAACTGATTCCTTGTGCTACAGTCATAAGATGAGCAGTAGTTCCAGGACTAGAAATTCTCTTGGGGCTACTCCGGACAAAGCTATTAAGATTTTGGATTCGAGTTCTACGCCTAAGGGTGGAGAAGTTAAGAAGACAATGAAGAGAAAAGAGAACCCATGTAAGGATACTCCTAAAAGGCCAAACTTGGAAGAAAAATGAGTTCAAGAACCTATTATGAGTGAACCATTTAGTGAACAACGTTCTGTTAGAAGAAAAATGATGGCCGCAAAACCTAGGAGACCATTTATGAGTTGGAAAGAACAAGTTTGTGAACGGTTTGCTAGTTTATATTTTGGTGTTGAAAATGGATTTCCAGATGACATAATGGACGGTAAATTCAAAGATTACGCAGTGGCTTGTGACGAGTTTGGATGGAAAGAGTTGAGAAAGAGAGAATCATTTTACATTCCAGCCTTAGTTCGTGAATTTTATAAAGAGTTTGCGGAAGGTAATTCGATTGAAGTCCGTAAGAAGATTGTTCCTTTCTCAGTTGAGCGCATTCATGAGTTATTTAAATTATCGAACTTGAAGGGTTTGTGTCAATACCATAAGTAACTTAATGATCCGGCCTTCCAATATGAATCGCCCTACAAGCAGGTTTTGATTCATGGGGTTAAACCCATTCCCAAAGGCCAGAGATATAAGGGTCAGGTACTTAGTAGTCAATTGTTACCACGCACGATAGCATAGTCTCGTTTAATTATTCCTACTTTCTTTGGCAATGCGCATATTTCTGAGGTTACACGTGAGCAACTCATCTTCATTCAATGCACACTTGAGAAGAAAGAAACTGATGTAACTTGCGTAATCTATGACCTCATAATGGTTGACTCAAAATCTCTTATTGGAAAACTCAACCTCAAGTTCCCGTGTTCACTTATTTCGGTATGTTTGAAAGTAAATGTACCATGCGGAAACAAGGAGGATGAACCACTTGAATTAGGAGAGAACATTACTACGATAGCAATTGCGAATATTCATAGCGAAGCCAAGAAATTGGGTATGGAGTTGTATAAGACCTTTGGGGAAGATAATGGGGCAATACCTCTACCACGAAAGAAGAAAACTTTCAAAGATAATGATGTAATCGAGAGATTGAGAAGTTTGGAAGAGAAGAAGGAAGGGATGGTGAAGACTTTGGGAAAAATGACAAAATAGTTAGATGTGATGAAGGAAATTCATACAAGATGAGCTCAATGGTTAATGATCTATATAGCTTGATGGAGAAGAATTCACAACCACAACCTGGTACTACACGTAGTCAGCCTAATGTTAATTAATATATGATTCCCTATCCTTTTCTCATTTAGTAGTGTATATTAGTTTAATTTCTTTATTGAGTCTTTTCAAGTCATAGGGACACGACTCATTTTTGAGTTTGGGGTGGGGTACCCGTTGTCATTATTCCCAGATTTATGTGTTATTTGTTTTACTGCTTTTTGAAAAAATTTAAAAATCAAATAAAAATTAGGTTAAGGAACGTGTTGACTGTAGAGTATTTTAAATGTCCCCATTTAGCATACTTTTTATAATATTATGATATAAAAATAGTATACTCTAGGAGTTAATTTAAAACGCCCCTTGATTGCATGCAAACGTTAGATGATTGATAGGAAAAATTAATGAACAATGCAAAAGAAGTAAGTTTATACTTAAGGAAAATGAGCGGTGTGTAGAACGTGAGATCTAAATCAATAGGAAACCACTTAGTTATGAACTAGAGGTAAGCTATGTAAGTAGGAAAATGATAGAGGCAGTTCTTTGATAGCCATTTACAACCTTTTAGCTTTCTACCCTGATTAATTATATCCTTTTTAGCCGCATTTTTAGCCTTTAAGCCTTTCTTTAGTCGCCATAATATAATCCATATCCACATAGTTCATAGGCTTTCCCATATGACTCGCGCTTGACTCACAATCCTGAGACTTCTTATCTTGAGCTTGAGTTTGGGGTAGTGGGTTTTGTTATGGGAAATTGCATTGAGAGGGAATTTTATTGCGTCTGTATTTTATGCGCAATTATTGATGATATATTAAGTGTAACCCTTTGTCGGGGTCTTTGAAAAAAAAGAAAAAAAATTATAAGAGACATGACCATTCACATCAAAATGATGGTCAGGGATATCCTACAAAAAAAAAAATAACCAGCAAGGTGGAAGTTTTGGAAATCATCTTTAGTGCTTATTGGGTGAATCTTGGGGACGCTAAATTAGTACGTCCAATGGGTTGAGTGAGAACATATTCGAGTGTAAACTCAAGCTCTTGGACAGTTTGATGATAGTAAGTGAGGAAAGAGCCAAAAGCTCACTTCAAATTTACCAAATATATATATCATACCGTCCCTAAGCCTACGCTAAAACTGTAAACACCTTTTGATTCTTTGGTACATAGTTAATTAACAATTTAACTAATAGGGAGTAAGCTAAGTGGAGCGTTCAAAGCAAGTAATGATCGATGAACACCCTATAGCTACCATCGTGAGCTAAGTAGTAAGTGTAATCTTCTAGCATTGTTAAGTTAATTTTGGATTGATATTATTTGTATTTTATTTTGCATGATAGGTGTATGTGTGCGTTATTTCTTCGGTTATACTATATAAGATTTATTTTAAGCTGTGTTGTGGGTATCATTCACTAGACTCAGCATTTTTGTGTCTCGCCTAAGACCTTTGTTTTTATTTTACTTTGTCGGGACGACAAAGGTTTGAGTTTGGGGTCTTGATGTCTCCCTTTTTGTGATAAATATATGCCCTTATGAGACATCATTTTAGGTATAAATTGGACTTATAAAATAGACTTTTGAGCTTATTTTGTCATATTGCACTTTCTTCCCTCAGAATTATATTATTTGTGTTTTTAGAGCTTTTGTGTGTTAATTAGTTTGTTTTAGCATGAATTTCTTAGGTACATGGATGATAGGAGGCACCAAGATGAGGAAAGGAAGTGAATTTTAAACTCTTAGATCAAAATGAGAGGTCAAAAGAGCAAAAGGTACCACTCAAAAATATGAAGAGGGGCATAAGAAACTGGGAAGCTGTCACTTCTTACTGATTTCGAGCCCAAATGGTATTGATCCAGGTCTGGTGATTGAAATGGAAAAGATGCGCCTTTGAGTTAGCTTGAATTGAGGACTAGAATCAGGTGATTTGGACTTAAGACCCAAAAGTTTTGCTTGTTTTAGTAGAGTGTGTACAACAGTTATGGTAATTACTAATTGGACTTGAGCTTATAATAATTTAATTAAATAAGATAAAAGCTCAGTACGATTTTACTTAGTATAAAAAGCCTTTTAGACCTCATTTTTTAGTACGCTTCATTTTGTACAACAGTCAGACGAAAGCAAAAAAGCAGAGAAAGAGTTAAAGCTGGAGAAATCATCTTCCTTCAACAACAGTTCAATTTATTCCTTCAATTAGGCTCTTATTCTTATTTTTGTTTTAGATAAAATGTATGATTTTAATTTATTTGTTGTTTTTACTTTGAATATGAGTTAAACATTTAGTGCTTGAGAATCGCAACATGGGTTAAGCCCTAATTTATACAATTTGATGTTTTCCCGAATTTGGGATTATTTAATTTGAATTAAGTTGGGTATTTTGTTGTGATTATTATCGCGAGCTTGTTTACTATTTTTAATTAAGGCACGAATTAGAAATAGGTTATTGTAATTAGGCTATTCACTAGTGGCGGTGATCAACTTGACGGAGGGTTTAATTATAGACAAAGGTAATAGATGCGTGATATTCGTCAATGATCCCGACGGGCTTGACTAACCACGCAACCAATTGGGTAAAACACCTCAACATCCAAAAGTAGCTTATAATAAGTCTAACTTGACGGGATTTAGGAGAATACAGAGTCCTGACTAATACATAAATATCGACTTTACCCTTAAACAGAAGCATTAATTGTATGAATTTGGGTGGATCCCTTGCGAGACTCAAGTACACCTCTCAACCTTGCGTCTACACTTCTTAGTTTTTAATTTATTTACTTTCAGATAATCTTTAGTAATCTATTTATTTGCGTCCAGTAGTTTAATCTTTAAAAACCAAACAAATATATATTTTATCTTTTATTTTCTATACTTGCAATTATTTCTACTTATCTCTTGAACACATTAGTTAGACCTACGCAATCCCTGAGAACGAAATCTCTTATATCTATCTATTACTTGGAACGACTCGTACACTTGTGGTTAGTTGGTCCTCCTATTTAGTGTTGATTTTTATCACACCCCAGGACCCGCCATCATCTTGTTTGCATTCTTATTTATTTACTCACGTTAGATATTTATCTATCTTATTTCTGTTTTAATATAAAAATCTAAATTCATCTTCGCTATTATTAAATACAAGTTTTAGCTAACTACTTAAATCCCTAAGAACGAACTCTTACTTATTTACTATAACTTGCAAACGATATGTGACTTGCAATGAGTTTCTCGTGGCAGTATAGGGTGTGTGTCCTTTATTTATCTATTATTTTATCACACCAATACGCCCATCAGTAATCAAAATACAATAAGTAAATAGATAAGAGAAAAAAAAGTACGCAATCACTTATAATGGTTCGGTTTCCCTACTCGACTACCTAAGGTAGCCTCCTTAGTATTTCAAAGCTACTTTAACTAAGCTCTTTGTCTGTCTTAACCGAGTGAGCACACAATACCCGTTACAACTACTTCAAAAGTACGAAGCAAACTCTTATGTTATCGCAACACAAGGAAACACCGAGTATACTTCCTATACTCACACACTCTTTTAATCAATTCATTACAAACACTAGATTTAAGAGGACATAAAAAGTGTTTGAATGGTAGTATAAACTTTGCTAATACTTTTAAATAGTGGATATGAAAATAGAGCTTTGATCTCCTCTTTAAGTAGATAATACTTTGAAGCTTCTTTGATTAAATCCTTGAATGAATGGATCTACATAGTTGATTGATCAAGCTTAAATTATTAAATCTGTTAGTATGATAACTCTAATGTTGGATGTGAACTATAGACATTAATTGATTAAGTAAGAGATGGTAATTGATTATGGAAGAGCTCCCTTTTATAGTCCAAGAATCTCCCTCGCACCAGTATGCCGGTCCTACTAGCAGTATACCGGTCTGCATTGTCCTCTAGTCCAATGGGTAAAATTCAACATGTCATGTGATTGTTACCTAACGCCTACCTCCGATATGCCATCCTGGAACCAGTATGTCGTTTTGTTTCTAACAAATCCTTTACAAAGATTTGTTAAGTATAATAATATACATATATATACAGTTGAAAACATGTTAAGCACTATGCAATATTTCGAAGATATTTAAAAGAGATTTGGAAAATATTAAAACATGATACAAAGGAACGTTAGGCCAACACGGCGGCATATACAATTCCTGCTTAAACTTCTTTTGTAGTAATTATTATAAATAAAAAATTATAATGGTTTAATTAAAATTAGTGAGTATTTAATAAAAATTAATAAAGTGAAATACCCTTCAAATGTATTAAAACACCTAACAATCACACTTTGAAACTATTTATTTAAATATATTAATGGAAATTGTTACTCCATAAAATTTGTACAGATCTTTAAATTTTGTTAGAGTTCGGCAAAATCTAATAAATTCTATAAAAATCTATTAGGCTCTATCATAAAATTCAGTAAAACCCGTTAAAAATATTTTAAAATCAAAATAGTTTATAAATTCAACAATAACTATGAATTATATAAAATTCTAATAAAATCTTTTAAAATCTAGAATGAATACACCACACCCAACATACCCCACAAACTTAATTTTAAGTTTCAAGAATAAAAAAAAAAAAAAGTTGTACTCTGGAACCCAAAATATCCATTTTTTTCCGTTTTAATATTTCATATTCCAAATGACAAAACAAAAATAGTTTTCTAAATTCTAACATAAAACTTAAAGGGTGCAAAAATAATAAATCAAACAAATTCATCAATATTACCTGATAAAAAAAACATCAAAAATTTAGTCATCAACAAACACTACTACGCGCGCAATATCTCGCGAAGAGACCTTAAGCAATGACATTGATGTTGTCGCTAAAGATGTGATATTTGTGGAGGACATTCTTTGGTGAGGATAAATGTCCCCACCTATACGTTGTCAATCTTTTGGGTATGGATAAGTAATAAAAAAAAAAATAAAGTCATCGCAAAAATAATACTCTTTCGCGAGGACTCCTATGTAGTGCGGTATAGAGGACATAATAAGTTTTCCTCGAGTACAAATTTCCTCGCTAAAAAAATGCCAAATATAACAGCTCAAGTGGGCTGAACACCATTAATGCATACTTTACCCCCAAAAAATTAAAAAATCACTTAAATGCTTCCATTTTTTTCTAATCCGCAAATATTGATCGACCCCATTAATAATGAAACTTCTCCACCACAGCGTACACGTGTGGGTCCCACTTTCGATCAAAAACATCCATCAAATTCTTCAAATTTAAGGTATTTTCTAAATATCAATCTTTTTATTTTTTGTTTAAATTATGTAATTGTTGTAGCATGTTTGATTTATATAAATGCAGTGTGTAGTATTGAGTGTATTTTTGGTGTTATAATATATTTTTTGGGATATAATTGTTATTTTTAAATTTGTTTAATTATATTATTTGGTTATAATTATACTAAACTGTTTAACTTAATTTAGATAATGGATCAGGTTATTGACAAGAGTTGGATTAAATCAAATGATTTCGTTACGAAGGAATATATGTCCGGGAAAATGGATTTTATTAATTTTGCGAAAAAACACATGAATTTATTTGGTAAAATATTTGTCTGTGTAATCATTATTTCAATAATCTAAGCTATCATATAGACGAGGTTAGAGGGCATCTTTCTAAATGGGGGTTTTGGTCATCGTATGAGGTTTGAGCTAAACAGGGGAAAGAAATAGTAATGTCCGTGAATGACCCAATTGTAGATAATGAAATGTTGAATGTGTTGGATGATTGAGACCCATATTGAAGTTGGGGTCCACTCCGGTGACACCGAAAGCGGTGACGAGAATCTTACTAGACAGGGCCATGTGTGTTTTGACGTGTTGTTCAAGAAAGTGGAGACAAATTTGTACCCTGGTTCTACTACGATGGTCCCTTGGACTTTTTAAGTATATACTCCCTCCGTCCCAAAAATAATGTCCACTTAGCATTTTCACACAGATTAAGAAATGTCATTATTGAACCCTATATGTACCAAAATGCCCCTAATAAATGTCATAATGCACACCTATTCCTATGCTTAGGAAAATCCAATCAAGTATAAAATAATAATTCAAATAATTATGAACTAAAAGAAAAGTAGGGGTAATAAGGGAAAAAAGTAGAAAAAGTTGTCTTGAAATGGTAAGTGGACATTATTTTTGGGACACCACATTTAGTAATGTGGACATTATTTTTGGGACGGAGGGAGTATATGTTATATTAGGATTAGATGTAATTCTTGAAACTTTAGGGTGTATATGCGTTTTTTGAAACTGTAGGGGCACATATTTGTTAGTTTTGAAACTTTGGGCCAATATGTAATATTTAGGAAATATAGGGGTTTTTAGTAATTTACAAAAATTTAGAACTTATAATTAATTTTTAATATTATTTAAGGGTATAAATGACTTTTTTAGAAAATATAGGGTCTTTAGTAATTTACTAAAATTTTAACCTTATAATTAATTTTTAATATTATTTAGGTGTATAAATGACTATTTTAGAAAATATAGTGCCTTTTAGTACTTTACTAAAATTTTGAGACATAAAATTTATTTTTAATATTATTTAGGGGTATAAATGACCTTTTTAGAAAATATAAGGCCTTTTAGTATTTTAATAAAATTTTAGGACTTATAATTAATTTTTAATATTATTTAGGGGTATAAATGACTTTTTTTAGAAAACATAGGGCCTTTTAGTAATTTACTAAAATTTTAGGACTTATATATATTTTGTAATATTATTTAGGGTTAAAGTGTAATTTTTAATAAATGTAGGGCCTTAGTGTAATTAACTAGAATTACATATGGCTAATATTATGCCTAGTGGACATGGTGGAGATAATAACGGGAAAGATCTTTCTCGGAACCATAATATTCCTATATCGGGATGTAGCGTCGTGTATGACTTTTTTTGTTTTTTTAATTAACTCTGAATTCTTTCAGTTTTTTATTAGTCATTAATTTTAACAAGGAAAAAGGCCCAAAAACCTAGGGGGCCGACCACACTTGCATCAACCATTAGGGCTATGCAAAAAGGAGGGGGAAGACTCCCAGTTGATTTATGCGTCTTCGATCTCACGTGGAATTCGGTGAGACGCGTATCACATGAACCAAGTTAATAACATGACTGTCCGTGAAACAGTGCCCTCTCGTACAAGAGCTGGGTAAAGATCCCCACCGATATGCAACGCAAAGTCCTGACTCGATCAATGGTAATTTGTCTAACCTTAACATTTAATTTTGTAATTCCTACTGTAGATATAGAACTGCAATCATTGGGATTATTTGTGAACATGATTTTTTCCGGTTAGAGGATTGGTCGAAGATCTTAGCAAATATATCGATTAAAGACGGGTTTTTACGTAAAGGGTAAAAAGTCAGAAAACCAGACCCCAGAGGATTGGGAGGCCGTGATTAAGATGTGGGAGTCGAAGAAGAGTAAGGTAATACTATTATTTTACTTTAAACATTATTAAAAAAATAAATACTTTATTATATTATTTTTTTGTTAAAAAACAGAACTGGTCAAAAGCGAATAAGACTAACTGGGAGAAGCAACAACGCTCAAGTGGGGCAGGTTTGAAGACTCACACCTGGAAACAGGAAGGTTTGTTTTCTGTAAGGAACTCAAATCAATAGTATTTAACATTGACTTCCTGACTGAAACATTTATTTACTTGACATATTAATTGAAACAGGAAAGGGCGAAGAACAAGGTGATTCAAGCAACACTAGTGGAGAACCAGAGCAACAGTTGCCCCTTCCCCGGATGACCGACTTCTTTTACAATATCGACTTTGACAAGGAGAGGGATGTGTGGTGGACAGAGGCGTATCAGCAATCGAATGTAAGTTCTTAATATGATTTCAGTTATATATTTTGATTTTGAAATTTAATTCATGTAACAGGACGCACTGAGTGCCATTTTGCGTGATAGAGACATGGAATCCCAGATTCATAGTGGCTCGTCGTCATCTTCATCGTCACTCTCGCAAAAGGAACAGCTGAGGCGGTAATGGAGGCAGCCCGCCAAGGTATGGGTGAAGGGACACATATTTGGGTCCCTGGAGTTGGACCGCCTCTTAAGGCCAAATTTTTGAAGAGTGCTTTTGATCAGATAACCGATAAGATGATCAGGGACTTTGACGTGATGATGGCGTCAATCAAAGAGAATCTTATCTCGATGGGCAGCGAGCCATTCACTCCAGATGAAGAAGTATCTCGATGCACGAGTTTCACAACTACCACCCGACCCATGAGCCACACCCTCAAAGCACGTATGACTGGATCCCCCGACTTACTAAATCAGTGCAGGGCAGAAAAGGGGCTATCGGTTCACGTTCCTCCCTCCACTACTCCAGATACCGATCCATCCAATCCTCTTCCGTCTACTCCTTCTACTACCGATCCTCGTCCTACCACTCCTTCAGCCAGCCAGCCAGCCCAACGATTAATGCTCAGAGACGAGGAAGTTGTTGATGATGAAGATGAAACTAGACTTTGTTTTTTTATATAATGTTCAACTTTTCTGTTTACGTTTAATTTTGAATTATGTTTGACTTTTATCACTAGTTTGTAATAATAGGATACTACGTCTTATCAGATTTATTTTATAAATTAAAAAATTAATTATCACCAAATATAAAATTAAGACAAACACAAAAACAAAAACAAAACAAAACATTAATAAATCAAAATAGTACTACAAAGAAATTATATTAAAAAAAACCTTTAGCAAGTACAGCTGTACTTGCAAAAGAAAAACATTAAATCCTCAAGAAAGAGTATAATCCACTAGGATAATTGTATTCGCGAAAGACACAGTCGTCCGAGAATTCAACTATCCTCGCAAAAGATTATATCTTTTGCGAGAACTTTTGTGCTCACGAAAGATACCTTGTCTTCCACGATGATGGACATAAATTTTCGCCTTACAAATCTTTCTCGACGAATCTTTCGCGACAATTCCTTTTCGAGAACATGTTCTCGTGAAAGATGTTTTGTGATTTTCGTTGACTAAAATATTCTCACAAAAGCTCTAATCCATAATAGTGGGGCTACATTTGATCACATAAACTATATTCTCAAAAGCTTTATAATTAGCTTTATAATTAGCTTCATCATAGAATCAATAACATAATTTGAAAAAGAAAAAACAATCGCAACTACATTTAATGAACATCACATATATTAATAATCGGAAATCGTAAATTGATATTTGTTTAGATTTAGACTAAAAAACAAAAAAAGAATATAAATTCTCCAATACAAATAAATTATATGACATATTAATAATATGATCTTGAATTGGAATTATAGGTATATTATCTGAATAATGATATAATACCACTCTAAATTATAGCATTTAATTATTATCTATGATGTGGCGTGAATTAGTTAATTATAAATCATTAATCAAATTAAGAAAATAAATAAATTACGATTTATAGACAACCTATTCATATTATAGATAAAATATATTTTAATAGTATAATTTTGAATGACACAAATCATGATTACTTATATTATTACTCAAAAAATAATATTAGATAGAGTGGTTATATATTATTACTCAAAAAATAATATTAGATAGAGTGGGTAAACTCAATTACTTTAAGAACAGATATTTTGGACAGTATACCAAACACCGATTGTAGTACTCTTCCGAGATTGGCAAATTGAGCACGAAATAAACAAAACAAGACAATGGACCTCTACACATGCATGTATATATAAATAAACCCCCATATAGAGAATCACCCACTCTCACTCCCCTCTCACACACACTGTCAATTAAATTCTCTCGTCCCCCACTGTTTGCAGAGAGAGAAAACACACTTCTACAGTTCTACTGCAAGTTTCTGTATCTATTTTACAGAGAAAATTGAACTGTACACACCAAAGTACCATTAATGGCTTCCTGAACTATAGCGTGACTCAGCTTTTGCTTTTTCACGGATTTTCTCAGCTATAATACATACTGACAAGCTATTATTATTACCAGGCACCAGCTCTTCTTCAATTTACTAGCTATTACTATCCTCTATAATCTCCATTTTGCCTTCAGAGAATTAAACCAATCAACAATCATATACGTGACTGCTAGTTATGGAGCTGAGTAAAGTGACGCTGGAGATCTTCTCGAAGCTGGAGCAGAAATGGTTGTCTCATTGTGAAGGGAAGAAGACGCGTGTTCTCAGCATCGATGGTGGCGGAACTACCGCTATTGTTGCCGGCGCTGCCTTGATCCACCTGGAGGAGCAGATCCGATCCAAAACTGGTGATTCTCACGCTTGCATTGCCGATTTCTTCGATATTATTGCAGGTACGGGTATTGGAGCTCTTTTCGCCGCAATGCTCACTGCCGGCGATTGTAACGGCCGTCCTCTATACTCTGCTAAGGATGCTGTTAAGTTAGTTAAGGAAAAACAAACGGAGTTGTTCAAAATGAAGACTGTTGGAATCTTTCGCCGGCGGTCAAAGTTTTCTGGTAAAAGTATGGATAAGGTGTTGAAGGAGGTGTTCAAAACGGATGGCAAAATTTTAACGTTGAAGGACACGTGTAAGCCTCTACTTGTTCCCTGCTTTGACCTTAACAGTTCGGCGCCATTCGTCTTCTCCAGAGCCGACGCCACGGAGTCAGATAGCTACGATTTCGAATTATGGAAGGTCTGCCGTGCCACGTCAGCAACTCCTTCAATGTTCAATCCGTTTCAGCTTTCATCAGTTGACGGAAAGACGTCTTGCTTGGCGATTGACGGTGGTCTCGTTATGAACAACCCTACCGCCGCCGCTGTGACACACGTTCTCCACAACAAGAGGGATTTTCCATCTGTCAGGGGCGTTGATGACGTCCTGGTTCTCTCTCTCGGTAACGGACCGTTAACCACAACGTCGAACTTAAAGCTACGTCGTAACGGCGAGTGCTCCACGTCTGCAATTATAGGCATTGCTCTTGACGGTGTTTCTGAAACTATTGACCAAATGCTCGGCAATACCTTTTGCTGGAACCGTAACGATTACGTTAGAGTGCAGGTCAGCCTTTTAATATTAAATATATCTCACTCACCTTAATTATTTTTTCTTAAAACTCCATAAGTAACAATATTAATTTACAGGCTAACGGTTTGGTGAGTGGAGACATGTTAGAAGAGAGAAGCGTGGAAACCCTTCCGTTTGGCGGGAAACGGTTACTGACGGAAACTAATGGACAGAAAATCGGAACTTTTGTGCAACGGCTTGTTGCTTCTGGGAAATCAAGTTTACCGCCGAGTCCTTGCAAGGAGACAATCGTTAGTCCACTTGCTAACGGACGTTAGTTTCTTAATTTTGTCGTCATTAGGTGTTAATAGAACCTAGACAGGGTTTACTATTAGTTTTGTCTCTAGTTAATCTTGTTTTTCAATGTTAGCTAGCTAGAATATTATAAATAACAGTGGCCCTTTGTCACTCTTTTTCTTCTCTAATTACTCTTCTGTGTAATTCAGTTTCTATTACATTAAACTGCTAGAGAAATGCTATATATCACCTTTTCTTTTTATTTCATCCTTATATTATTATCTATATACCCCGTTCACATTTTACCATCATTAGCTACTTTATTTCTCCTATAATAACAAGTTTTTGTTACTAGTATTACAGTAAAAATTTATCAATAAAACTTGTTTGTAAACGAGCCGAACCGAGTCAAATACTAGATGTACAGACTTGTTTGATTAATTTCTTGAGCCGAGACGAGTTTAAATTTAAACGAGTCGGGCCGGGCTCAAATTTAAACGAATCGAGCCCGAGCTTTCAATGATCCAAATAAATAATGTTAAAACTTGGTTTTTTTTGTCAAAATGTTAAAACTTGTTTATTTAACTTATTAACACTCTTTTTAAGAGTCGAGCTCGAGTTTTACATGACAATTTGTTTTTTTATGGTTGAAATGAGACTTTCATGAACGGTAGGTATTTGATGATGTGTGATATAATATATGAAACATAATATTAATAAAAAATAAATATCTAAAGAAATTACAAATATTCAAGTTGATATTGAAGGTTTAATAATATATTTATAAGTAGATAATATATTAATTTATAATTCATAAAACGAGTCTTTTACGAACGAACTCGAGCAACCTTGTTTACTTATTGAGTTTAAATTGGAGCTTGAGTTTGAGCTTGTTTATATTCGATCCGTTCTCAAACGAGTTTTTATCCGAGCCAAGCTCGAGTTGCTCGCGAGCAGCTTGGTTCATTTACAGCCCTAGGAATATACAGAAGTTGTTTATGTATGTTATACTTATATATTTTTTTTGGACAAGGAAAGAAAGTAAAGACAAGAAACGAAAAAGAAAAAACAAAAAAAGTTTATCCTATCCCCAATTTATGGAAATCCTCCAAAATAGACGTCACACTAGTAGTATTGTGTGACCTTGAGGTGACTCCGTGTCTAACATCTATTGCGAGCCTATCTGCATGATCGTTCCACTTTCGTGGGATATGTTTGAAAGTGATAGGGCCATACTCCATAGCCATCTAGTTTATCTTCCGGATGATCAATTGGATTTTCCAGTTTGCTGCTGACACATGCCTCATACCTTGAATGATCTCAAGGTTATCAGAGTAAATTGTCTTTTATTTTCCAGGATGGTTTATACCCTTTTCAGTAGCTTTAAGGATCACCAATGCTTCCCTTTCCAACGGTGAATCGCAAAACACTGTTTCTTTTTTATAGTTCCCGTAGCCAGATTCTTTATGAAATTGAGATATCCCTATGCCCGTAGCTTTCATAAGATCTTCCAAAGGACGTGTCGAGAAAAATTGTGATGGTATTGTTTTCATCAGGAAGATTAATCTCTTGTGAAGATAAAGCAGCTATTATCTCGTTGACTAGAGTTACTCAGACCTCCCCAGTCCAATCTGTATAATTCTTTCATAAGTTTGTTTGTAGAGAAGATAATTTTGTCCCTATCAATGAGGCGATCTTCATGAATAGCTATATCTTTGCCTACCAAATATTCGACATATTAATGATTATGTAGTCGATTATTCTATTGAGATCCCAACCCCCTTCGGAGTAATTATGAGCTATCTTCAGTATCCAATTCCCTCAATTTTATTCTTTCCATTGTCGTCTTTTATTTGGAGAGATGTCCCGACCCATGTAGATCGTCCAATCTTGCAATTGATGAGAAGATGAGTAACTGTTTCTTCACTTTCTTGACACCAAGGATAGACGTTTGTGTCTATGCATTTTATTTTGTATAGATTTTGCCTTGTCGGAATCACATTGCTATTTGCCTTCCAGATAAAAATCCTTATCTTTTTTTGGGATATTAGAGTTCCATATCATCTTCCATACGTTTGTTTGCAGATCCTCGGTTGCACTTGCTGATTGTGGTTTTTGGAGAACGTGTTCTTCCGAGAGTATTTTATAACATGTTTTAGTTTAATATTGTCATCTTCTAAAAAAGGCAAAATAAATTTATCGTTAGCCCCATTATTGAATAAACGAATTTTGGTAATGCTTGAGATAATAGGCTTAGTAAAAAGATTATCAAGAATTTCCCAGTTCCACTCATATGAATCGGTTTTCCATAATTTATTGTTTCTTGTGATATTGCAAAGCATTGGTTTTTCTCTTTTCCAATTTGTATCAATCCACTTGTCCTCCTATATATTAATGTTTTGTTCATTTCAAATTTGATGGATACCATATTTTTTTAATAAATTCTTTACCTTCGAAGATACTAGCCCAACTTCTGTTTTGACGAAGTTTAACATTCATGAAATCATTGTTGGGAAAGTAAATACCTTTAAGGACCTTTACTGCTAAAGATGACGGATTAGTCAAAATTCTCTAAACTTGTGAAACCAGTAAAGCCGTGTTCATTTTTTAAAATCCTTAATACCAATTCCTCCCAATAATTTTCATATTGCCAATTTTTCCCATGCCAACCAGTGTATTCAGTTGTGTTCTCCTGAATTCCATCAAAAGTTAGAGATAGCAAATATTATCTTATACAAAATGAAATAGGATATGAAAAAATAGACATGGTATAGTTGGGGATGGCTTGTAATACTGCTTTTATCAAGACCTCGTTTTCATCTTTTGAAAGAAGAATTAATGTCTTCCTTTTTGTGATAAATATATACCCTTAGGAGACATCATTTTAGGTAGAAATTGGACTTATTAGATAGACTTGTGAGCTAATTTTGTCATATTGCACTTTCTTCCCTCTAAATATTATTATTTGCGTTTTTAGAGCTTTTGTGCGTTGATTCGTTTGTTTTTAGAATAAGGTTCTTAGGTACATGGATGCTAGGGAGCACCAAGGTGAGGAGGAGAGTGAAGTTTAAAGTCTTAGATCAAAATGAGAGGTCAAAAGATCAAAAGGTACCACTCAAAGGGATGAAGAGGAACATAAAAACCTGAGAAGTTGTTACTTCTTGCCGTACTGATCCTGGTCTGGTGATTCAAATGAAAAAGGTACGCCTTTGAGTTAGCTAGAATTAAGGACTAGAATCAGGTTATTTGGACTTAAGACGCAAAAGTTACGCCAGTTTTACTAGAATGTGTGCAGCAGTTACGGAGAATTACTATTGGACTTGGGCTTTCAATCAATTAATTAAATAAGATAAAAGCCCAATCCGATTTTGCTTAGTATAAAAAGCCTTTTAGACCAAATTTTTTATTACGTTTTTCATTATTCCTAAAGTTCAGAAGAGAGCAAAAAGGCAGAAGGCAGAGGAAGAGTTGGAGAAGTCATTTTTCTTCAACAACAGCTCAACCCATTCCTTTAATTGGGTTCTTTATCTTATTTATGTTTTAGGAGACATGAATGCTTTTAATTTATTTATTACTTCTACTTTGAATATAAGCCGAACATTTAGTGCTTGAGAATCACAACATGGGTTAAGCCCTAATTTATACAATTTGATGTTTTTCTGAATTTGGGATTATTTGATTTAAATTAAGTTGGGTATTTTGTATTGCTATTATCGTGAGATTGTTTTCTATGTTTAATTAAGGCACGAATTAGAAATAGGTAACTGTAATTGGGCTATTCACTAAGGTGGTGATCACCTTGACGGGAGGTTTAATTACGGGCCTATGTAATAGACGCATGGTATTCGTCAATGATCCTTACGGGCTTGACTAACCATGCGGCCAATTGGGTAAAACACTCCAACATCAGAAAATAGCTTATAATCGCGCTGACGGGGATTGTAATACCGTAGGATAACTCCTAAGTCTACCCTGACTGGTGTTAGGATATACTAGAGTCCCGACTAATACATAAATACCGACTTTACCCTTAAACAGAAGCATTAATTGTATGAATTTAGATGGATCCCTTGCGAAACTCAAGTACACCTCTCATCCTTGCGTCTACATCTCTTAGTTTTTAAGTCATTTACTTTCAATCAATCTATAGTAATTTATTTCTTTGCATATAGTAGTTTAATCTTTGAAAACCAAACAAATATATCTTTTATCTTTTGTTTTCCGTACTTGCAATTATTTCTACTTATCTCTTGTACACATTGTTTATACCTACGCAATTCCAAAGAACGAAATCTCTTGTACCTATCTATTTTTATCACACCCAGTACCCACCAGCAATCCATTCAAGGGATTCAACCTTAGATCTTTTTTTTTGGCATAAAGGGATCCCAAGATATTTTCCTAGGTCGTTCGTTTCATTTAGATCAATTTCTGAGACAATTAAATCACGTAAGTCTGTGGAGTTTCTTTGCTAAAAATAATGGCTGATTTGTCAAAGTTAATTATTTGTCGAGAGCCATCACAGATTTCCTTAAGGTGGTTATTAAAAGCTTAAATTTTTTTGTTATCAAGATTCAAGAAGAAGAGAGAATCATCTGAAAAAAGTAAATGTGAGATAGGAGGGCAATTTCTATTAATTTGAATACGATGAATTTTTTCAGTTTGGACATAGTAATTGATAAGACTGGTTGAAGATTCGGTCATATAATAGTAAATAAGAAGGGAGAAAGGGGTCACCTGGTCTGAGACCCCTACGTGTTTGAATTTTTCCATTCTCTGGCCATTAAGATTGATCTAAAACGAGAACATATATATGCAATTTTTAGTCCAAGTCAACCATTTCTCGCAAGAACCTATTTTTCTAAGCACTAGAATTATAAATTCCCCCCGAACTTGGTCGTAAGCGTTGGCCATGTCGAATTTTATGGCTGCCATATTTTTTTTTTTGTTTTTCCTTTTCCTGTTTATGAAGAAAGATAATTCTTGCGCTACAATAATGTTGTCTTGTATTTCTCTACCTTTAATAAAAAACTGATTAAGTAGGTGAGACTATAATATCCATAATTCCTTGAAGTGTGTTGGATAAAAAATTTGCTATGATTTTGTAACCGAAATTAACACATGATATAGGTCTAAAGTCACCAAACTTCTCCTGGATGTCTCCTTTTGGAATAAAGGTTATAAGAGTATCATTTATCTTTTATAGAGAGATATTACTATTAAAAAAAATCATGTACCATAAGAAGAACGTCGATTATTATAATATATATTCTTTATAGAACTTACCATTCAGGTCATCCGGTTCTGGAGCCTTAGAAGGAGAATTTTTTTTAACTGCTATATCAATTTCTTCCATAGCGGGTTGTTTTGTTAATTCTTCATTTAATTGACTAAAGACTTTAGAATATCAAAAAAAACCGTTTAATTGATATTGTATAACATATTGAAATATACAACGATAATAATACGTTTTTAACTAAGCAAACAAAATCTGTATATGAAAAGCCACAAAAAATATATATTTTTTATTTTTGGGAGAAATCCGCGATTTGATTTTGTGCAATATATAAATTTAATTTAAAATATTTTTATTTGAATTTTGTTTCTTTTGTTGAAATTTTTAATTTGATAAATTATACATTCTTAAATTCGAAAAGAGTGAAAATTATTGTATTTTAAAACCATAGCAATTCTTTTTACGAATTTGATGATATATATAGGTGTGGGTGTGGGTGGGTAGGTAGAAAATATAATTCTAAATTAATTATAAATTTATACTTTTTATTTAAAACAGAAGAAAGAAAGTTTTGACTTTCTATTTAATCACAAATTAAAAATAATTAATTCTCAATTAGTGATAAATGATAATTTTATACTACATCTTCCTTTAATGTTATTTTAATTATTTCTTTTTTATTTTTATTATATAATAATCATAATGTAATATTTATTTATTTTATTTTCTTATTATTTTAAAGTTCGACCACTTTTACCGTCTACCATCATCATCTCATGCATTTACAACCGATTATCACCACAATCACTACCTCATGCATCCACCACCACCACCTCATGCATCCACCACCACCACCACCTCATGCATCCACCACCACCGCCTCTTCACTTATTCTTCGTCGATCACCATCACCTTCGTTCATACCCACCACCGACTAGTTTCAGTCACCACCAATCACCACCAACTAATTCTATCACACCCGCGCATCCGTGAATTTTAAAAAAAAATCATAACTAATTCTAACAAAATCAGAAAATAAAAACATTAGATTTTTAAACGGAGCAAATTAATATTTAGGTTTTTTATTTTTATTTTGATATTTAGTTTTATGTGTTGTTATATCACACAAAAATAGATTTGCCAATTTAACCACACGCGTGCATCCATGAATTTTTTCTAAAAAAATAAGAAAAGTTACAAAATAGCATTTCTGGACGGGGAAAGTTCATATCTACAACTTCGAATTTCTCCGAGTTTTTTTTTTTTTTTTGTAAATTTTGATATCCAATTTTATGTGTTTCTACAATACACAAAAATATATTTATGTATTACTGTAACACACAAGATCATTAGTTCAAGCTAAAGCATTCACTTCTTTAACAAAATAATTTTTTCTCTTTATTAATCGCATGTACCCTATTTTTACTCGTTTTTAACTAGCTTGATGTATTTTTTTTTTGTCCAACCCCTTTCGGTATTTTGTGTGTTGGTGTAATACACAATACAGTCATTTGTGTGTTACATCAACACACAAATTTAATTTTTCTCTTCCTATTAAGCCCCTTCTGTCTGTGATGTATCACTGAAACACACAAACCAACTAATTTGTGTAACGATGTAATATACATAAAATAACATAGAGTGTTAGATATTGGATTATATGTATTTTTTATTTTGTGTATCTATGTAACACACAAAATGACACATCATATTAGGTTTTTTCCTTATACTTTGTGATTTTGTGTATTACAAGTATACACAAAAATTAGTTTTGTGTAGTATTGTAACACATAAAATAACATACCACATAACACTAGTCCTTTATCTCCTTCTCTGTGATTTTGTATGTTACAAGAATACACAAAACTCGGTTTCTTGTAACACACAAAACTCAAATTTGTATATTCCTAGAATACACAAAACGATAGGCTTCATCATATTAGTCATTTTTTTCCTTTTATTATTTAGGTTTTAGTGTTTTTTTAGTGTTTATGGTTTTAGAGTTTAGGTTTTTTAGGATTAGTGTTTGTAGGTTTAGGGTTTAGAATTTTAGGGTTTGGTTTTGTTATGGTTAGGGTTTATGGGTTTAAGGTTTAGGGACTAGGGTTTATGGTTTTCCAGCTTTATACTTTCATAAAAACCATTTTAGTTTATTCTAGTTACTTTTTTTACCATCTTTAGGACTAGCGTTTAGGGTTTTTGAGGTTTAGGGTTAGCGTTTTAGAGTTTTAGTAATACACAAAAGTTAGTTTTGTGTAGCTTTTGAATACACAAAATGACAGACTCCATCATACTAGTCCTTTTTCTCATTCTCTTCGATTTCATCTGTTTCAGGAACACACAAAAATCAGTTTTTTTGTATTCCCGGAACACATTATATCACAGACCCGACCATATTAGTATTTTTTCTTCTTATAGGATTTAGGCTCTAGGGTTTTAAGGTTTAGGTTTATTGTTTTTAATTTCAGTTTTAGGATTTAGTGTTGTAGGGTTTAGGTTTAAGGTTTTAAAATTTAGGGCTTTAGATTTAAGGTTTGGAGTTAGGGTTAGTGTTTTTAGATTTATGGTTAGACTTCAGGGGCTAGGGTTTAGAGTTTTTATGTGTAGAGTTTATTGATTCTAAGTTTTATGGTTTTTTAGGGTTGAGGTTTTATTGTTTTTAGTGTTTAAGGTCTCCAATGCTAAAGTAATAGACCCTGGTTTTTTATTTATGTGTATTACGTCATTACACAAAAAAATCGGTTTGTGTGTTCATGTGATACCCAAAATCATAAACATTAAAGGACGTGACTAAAAGAGAATATGTGATTTTATGTATTTCTGTAATACACAAATTACTATTTTGTGTATTACATCAACACAAAAAAAATTAAAAGAAAGAGATTGGACAAAAAAAGAATACATCAAGATAGTTAAAAGCTAGTAAAAATATTGTGTGAGCGATTAATAAAGAAAAAAACACAATTTTACTAAAGAAGTGAGTGTTTTAGATTTGTGTATTATATGAATACATAAATATATTTGTGTATTGTAGGAACACATAGACTGAATATCAAAATTGAAAAAAAGGATTTTTTTTTACAGATGTAATTATAAACTTGCCCCGTCAAAAATGCGATTTTTATTATTCTGATTTCTTTGGAATCAATTACGAACTTTTTTTAAAATAATCACAGACCTGCGTGTGCTATGTAATTGACAAATCCATTTTTGTGTGTTATAGCGACACATAAAACGGAATATCGAAATTAAAAAATCAAAAAAATCAAAAAATTCATAGACGTAAATATTATTTTGACTTGTTCAAAAATGTAAATTTTGAATTTCTTTAATTTTTTACAAAATTCATGGACGAGCGTGTGATATGGAATTAGTTGGTAGTGATTGTTGATGACGACGGTGGTTGAACTAGTCGGTGGTGGTTATGGATGAAGATGGTGGTGGTGATGGTGGTGGATGCATGAGGCGGTAGTGGTGGTGGTGGTGGTGGTGGTGGTGGATGCATGAGGTAGCGGTGGTGGTGGTTGTGGTGGTAGTGGTCGGTGGCGGTGACTGGACTTTAAAATAAGTAAAAAATTATATAATTATGAAGGTTCTAAAAATTAAATGGTATATATAAGTAAAGTATTCATTAATAGTCTTACGGGTATTTTTGTAATCTTCCAATTTTTCATTCATTGAGAATTAATCTCCTAGTTGTAGTTGATTAAATTAATTCCACTCTCCGTAAAATTAAGTGTGTGTCGCCTACAAAAATTATATATACATACATAAATATAAAAATTATACAAAAGAAAATTCCAAAAAAGTATATGAGCAAATTCAACTCTATCCGATTTTAACATAGTGGAAATATTTAATATTTGAGAAGATCTAAGTATGTCAAATGTTATATATCTGTTTAAAGCTAAATATTAGTCAAACGACTCAAACCATCACCTGAAGACCGAAGTGAATGATATATATATATATACTAAAGTATTTATTTTATTATAAAAATACAAATTTTTTTACAATTTATTATTGTTTTGTTTAATATAATTGTTAAATATATTATTTTTGTTTTAGCGATAAATTGTTATTTTTAATAATCTTCTAACTTTTTTCTCAATATAGAATATTAATAAAGGGCAACGCCCAATTAATTACACAGAGAGTTATCTTTTATAGGTCTGGTGCCATTAAAAAAACCAGGGTTAAGGGCCGGTCCGGACCGGACCAGACCGATACCCTATCATATATAAAAAAATTCTTTTTTCATTCTAATTAATTCATTAGCTAAACCCACCGCCCCAATTATCTCCCTTCTCTCTACGTCTTTATTCACTCCACCAAACCCACAACCCCAATTCATTACCCCTTTATCTCTTCTCAATTCTTATCTCTTATCTCTAATCTCTATCTATTAGCTTATGAAACTGCTTCTATAAGCCTTGAAACTTTGTTATGGTGGTGGTGGTTGTTTGTGTATTTCGCCGATGTATTTTTTTTTTCTTCTAAAATTCTGTAAAGTAAATTTCGAATATGGAAATTGGATTATGGTTGAGGTATGTCGTTATATCATATCTCTTTGGGTAATGAATGGATTAGCTCTTGAATATTTTTATTTTTCTGGTTTCCTGATGTGTTTCATGTTTCTGTTTTGGTGAGGAATTGTTTTTTCTGGAAGTGATTTCTCTATGTTAAGGATTGAGTATTGTATTAATCAAGTAAGTTTAAAAAATTTATATTAAGTTCAATTTCCATAATTAATTTTGTAGATTTCTAATTGTAATTCTGGCTTTAATTTGTGGATGTGCTTTTTTGTGGAGTTGATGAAGAGATGAGTTATATATGAGGGTTTAATTACATATTATGTGGGTAAGTTGATGGCTTGATCCCTTAAACCATGTCGCACAATCCCGATGTCAGTAGGTTCTGCTTGGTTTATGAATGATGCATCACACATTACAACAGACTTTACATCACTAAGTTCGGCCTCTGTCCAAACCAGGTTATTTCTATGAGATTGTTGATTTGTAACGCTTGTGGATCTTCTATCCCAGTCATTACCAAACAAATCCTTTATCGCAGAGTGTACTTCCTTAATATGCTATCAGCTTTGAATATTGTATTTGCGTGGATCTTCATCATTTAATATTTCACATCATTAGAAGGACATATTCCGTGCCTGCTCTCTTTTCCCATCCCGACTTGCTTATATGGGTTGAGATTTTTACAATCCATTCCGCCAGGATGTCTTCTAGATGATCGTCGATTCAGATTTACAGAGTAGAGCCCGCACATGCATGTTTACATACTGCACATGAAAATAATAAATGTGTAAATGCTGAAATTGTGTTTCAAGGTTAGTGTTCTTAAGACACTAGTCTTTCATATAAATAGAGAATTACATATCATCTTAATACACATAAGATATTACACAATAGATAAAAGACTAAGCTACCTAATGGATAATAGTATGCACTAATATCCTAAGGGTAATAGGATGATGCTTTGCTACACTTTAACACTCCCCCTCAAGCTGGAGCATATATATTATATATACCTAGCTTGTTACATATATACTCAACTCTAGGTCCTCTGAGAGACTTAGTAAATAAGTCGGTTAACTGATCACTGGAACCAACATAAGACGTTACAATCTCTTTCGATAAAATCTTGTCTCTGATGAAATGACAATCAGCTTCGATGTGCTTAGTACGCTCATGAAATACCGGATTTGAAGCAATGTGTATGGCAGCCTGATTATCACACATAAGTTTCATAGGATTAGGGCAATTGACTTTGATTTCTGCAAGTAGATTTCTCACCCATATCAGCTCACAGGTGGCCAAACACATAGCACGATATTCAGATTCAGCACTTGATCTTGCTACCACGTCTTGCTTCTTGCTTTTCCATGAAACAAGATTTCCACCAATGAAGACACAATATCCAGTGGTGGAGCGTCGATCATCTGGGCATCCTGCCCAATCAGCATCAGTATAACCAACAATTTCTGTATGACCTCGATCACTATATAATATCCCTTTTCCTGGAGCTCCTTTGATATATCTAAGAATACGTACAACTGCTTCCCAATGACTCTCACATGGTGAATCCATAAACCGACTAACAACACTAACAGCAAATGAGATATCTGGTCGTGTGTGACAAAGATAATTAAGCTTCCCAAATAATCTTATGTACCTCCCTGGGTCAGTGAATAGATCCCCTTCATTGCGTATGAGTTTCACATTTGGATCCATTGGGGAGTCACATGGTCGTGCACCAAGCATCCCGGCCTCTTCTAGTGTATCCAAAGTATACTTTCGTTGTGATATGAATACTCCTTTATCTGACTGCGCCACTTCAATAGCAAGGAAGTAGCGTAATTGTCCCAAATCTTTTGTCTGAAACTGCTTATGAATAAATGTCTTCAAATTCTGAATTCCTGATATATTATCTCCTGTAATGATAATATCATCTACATAAACAATTAATAATAGACTTCTACCAGAAAAATGTCTATAGAATACCGAGTGATCAACTGCACAACGTGTCAAACCAAACTCAAGTAAGGATTCACTAAACCGTCCGAACCATGCCCTGGGAGACTGTTTCAATCCGTACAAAGATTTCTTCAAGCGACACACCTTACGAAACTCCCCCTGAGCAACAAACCCTGGAGGTTGCTCCATATAAACCTCTTCCTCAAGATATCCATTGAGAAAAGCATTCTTAATATCCAATTGATGAAGATACCAATTACGCATAGCAGCCATAGAGAGTAAAATACGGACGGAAGACAGCTTAGCAACAGGCGAAAAAGTATCACTATAATCAACACCGTAAACCTGAGAATAACCTTTAGCCACAAGACGAGCCTTCAAACGATCTGCTTTACCATCTGGAGAGACCTTCACAGTAAACACCCATCGACAACCAACAGGAGATTTTCCACTTGGAAGATCAACTAAATCCCAAGTACCATTAGAGTGTAACGCAGACATCTCTTCAACCATAGCATCACGCCAACCAGGATTTGCAAGAGCATCTGTATGAGAAGTAGGGACAGACATAGATGATAGTGAAGTAACAAAGGACGCATAAGAAGGTGATAAATGATCATAAGACACAAAAGAAGAAATAGGATGTGTAGTGGTGCAATTTCGAATACCTTTCTGTAAAGCGATAGGGACATCTAAATCAGAGGACACCGGATCTACAGACGGCGGACAAAGTGGTACAGGCGAAGAGAGCGGCGACGGCGGAGAAGGGCGCTGAGTATAAACTTGTGAATCGGGCTGATCTAACCGAGATGTGACTGAAGGAACTGTAGGAACCGGTAAGGAGACAGAGATGGGGACAAGAGGTGGTGAAATAAAGGTAGGGACCGAAGGAGACAATGATTCGACAGCAGTATCAGATATGTTAGATGGATAGTATGATGAGGACTCAAGAAATGTAACATCCGCACAGACAAACACCCTATTCAGAGAAGGAGAATAACAACGATATCCCTTCTGAAAGCGAGAGTACCCAAAAAATATACACTAACTGACCGAGCACCTAATTTATCCGCTCCAGGAGAAAGATTATGAACAAAAGAGACACAACCAAAGACTCGAGGTGGTAATATGTAGAGAGAATCTCTAGGGAATAGGATAGCGAAGGGAATTTGATCATGTAAGACAGAGGATGGCATGCGATTAATGAGATAACAAGACGTGAGAACCGCATCATCCCAAAAACAAGACGGTACATTTTTATGAAGGAGAAGGGTACGAGCGGTATCTATGAGGTGTCTATTCTTTCGTTCGGCCACCCCGTTTTGTTGTGGAGTGTGGGCGCATGAGGATTGATGTATGATCCCACGCGCAGACATAAAGGAGTGAAATAATGACGAAAAATATTCTTTAGCATTATCACTACGCAATATACGAACCGGAACACCAAATTGGGTATGGATTTCGGCACAAAAAGATGAGAAAATAGAAAACAACTCTGAACGGTCTTTCATTAGATATAACCAAGTCATACGAGAGTAATCATCTATAAAGGTGACAAAATACCGAAAACCGGTTCGAGATGTAGTACGACAAGGACCCCAAACATCGGAGTGAACTAAAGCAAAAGAAGAACTAACTCGTTTATTGACACGACTAACAAAAGAACTACGAACATGTTTTCCTAATTGACATGACTCACAAGAGAGTTCTCGAACATGATTAAGACCAAAAACCATTTTCTTCAGGGCAGGAAGCGATGGATGACCAAGACGACAATGAATCTGCTCGGGCGGAAGATCAACAAGACAAGCAGTAGAAGAGGTAACATCCATATGGGTTGAGATTTTTACAATCCATTCCGCCAGGATGTCTTCTAGATGATCGTCGATTCAGATTTACAGAGTAGAGCCCGCACATGCATGTTTACATACTGCACATGAAAATAATAAATGATTAATTGTTTACACACGTTCCTCACACCAATAACACCAGTTATTAGTCACACAGTGTTTAGTTTTAAGATTCTTCATGGCAGTTAAAATGTTTTTGCACGTTTTCCAAACAAAAATCCATACTTTATTCGGGACAGACGATTCCCACACTGTATTCCAGACCGAGGGGTTATTTAGTTCCCCCTGAGTAGAGGATGGTGCAAAATTTTAAATTGCATTAGTTGTCCCTACTCTATATCCAGATTTTGTGGTGTTAGAAAGAAAAAATAATGTTTATAAATTATGAGTTACTCCGTATAACATCAATTGATTTTAACACAAAGTCTCATACTTATTTAACAAGTGCAAGTGAAGCCATCAAAGAAAATTTGACGTAGTAAAAAGCGCTTATTGATACGAGCAACAGATCCTTATCTACCCTCTATGTTCAACTTTATCTATCCATTTTTTTTATGTACAATGACTAGAAAATATACTTAATATTTACTTTTTTATAAAATTGTTCTTAATTAATAGGTATGGAGTTATTTATTATTTAATTACAGACAATTTTAAAAAAAATAGAGAAATAATATTTTGGTATTGAATATAAAAATATTACGTGACATAGGAGTAGTTATGCTTTTTCAAGAATTGTATTAAATTTTAGTTCGATTCTACTGGTTGTGGTTTTAAGCCTAATATTATTATTTTGTTGAAAATTTTAAGAGTCGGTTTAGATTGAAAGAAATGGAAAAAAAAGAATAGAATAGAAATGATTTTTTATTTTTTACTTTGTTTGTATTAGAAAATTTTATAAAAGAAAAAGAAAAAGTATTCCAAAAATCACTCCAATATCTATATTTATAATCATTTCAAATTAAAGTCAAACGGAGAGAAAGAAACTTTTTAATGAAAAGAGGCCAAAATTAACTTTTTTTTTTTTTCTTTTCTTTGTACTTTTTACAATCTAAACAAAAAATATCCAAAATCATATATAAATTTTTTTTTTATTAAAAATTTAAATCCAAACAAAAAAAATATTTTTTTCCTTTTTTTTTAATAATTTTTCTTTTCTTTTTTTATTATTTTTTTCCTTTTTAAATACAAATAGACTTTAAGAAATAAATCTGGCTTTAAAACTTTAACACATAAATCTTGATAGAGAGAGCATCACATAATTATCCTAATATCTTATTAAGATGATTCTGATTATCTCCTCTTATAAGACTGGTAATGAGAAATTAATTTTATCTACTTTATTAAATTTACAAGTAATATTGGATATTATTTTAAATTCATATTATCTTTTTTTTTTAATATAAATTTTAAATTAATTGATCATATAATTATTTTTTTCTGATTTATTATTTTTTTCCTTTATAATTGATTTATCTAGAATAATAGAAAAATGATGTAATTTGAGATGATATCTAACATTATTTTAAATTTATATTGCAAAAGTGTATTGATTTATATCATATTTTGAGATTACTGACCGAGAAAGAAGAAAGAGTGACAAAAAAGCAGTGAATAATCTGATGTCGCTTTTGAATCAAGGACATGGGATGGGATAATCTGTAACGAAAATGTTAGACAAGTAGATTCTGCAAGAACAAGTGGATATAAAACAACTCTAAAAAGTAGCAGTGTGAGATGTTATATAGAGTAAATTTATGTACCCTTTTCATCAAGTTTCTAACTACACAGACGTGTACTAGCATGAACTAGGAAATGGAATCATATCTCGTCTGGTGAAACTGATTTCCCACACTCAGTTCCTCACATTCTTAACTTCTTTTCGAACAAAAAAGTTATCAATTATGGAGTTATCCGATTTCACAAATATGATCTTTAAAATATTATCATTTTGGTAATTAATTCCTAGTAATCCAATCATGAGAGGAAAATAAAAATAGTAAGTGCAGTTTAAAAGTCTTTTTTTAAAGTATTTAAAGTGTTTATATGTTTAAAAATGTTTTAGATACTGAAAAACATATTTAGCAAAAGTAGCAAACATGTGCCCTTTAAAAACTATATGATTATATCAATTTAATTTTTTTTTTCTTGTCATACAAACCGAGCGAATAAGAGTTTAACCTACCCAAAATATATCTCTTGAAAACGAAAAGTAGATAATTTATGGTGTTCGTGTATCGTTTTGAAAAAGAAATTAGTCTGGTTTCTGATTCAGGGAGGGATGGGGAAGTGGGAGGGGTGGGGGAAGGGGGGGATTGATATATTAAGGGGATGAAAAAATTATTCGGAAAAACGGGTCAAACTCTGTATTTTGTAAGATTTTTGCGTTAAAATAAAAATGAAAAAAAAGAATTACAATGGGTCCTATGGTGGCGGCCAACGCCGCAATCTCCGCTACATCCGTCCCTAAGTACTTGTTTAAGATTTTTTTTACTTAAACAACGTATATACATTTGAGGGCCGACTCATACCTTTCTTATTGTAATAAGTATATTATAATTATTATTGATCAAAAAATTTAATAAAGTGGAGAATTTTATTTAACATTTTATTTGGTCATTTATAAGTCCTCTTATGAGTAATGTATTGCTTTTCGTAGTTGGGTTTAGTTAGGAGCGGAAATCGGACGCAATGGATTGGAAAAAAATCATTCGAAAATTATTTGATTTTTCTCGGAATAGGAAAAGCTATTCCAATTATGTTACAAAAAAAATTTACACTTCGAAAATCAATTTTGAGTTCGGAAAACTCGGAAATTTTCGTAGTTTCAGAAATCGTGGAATTTCTAAAACTTCGGAAACTTTGAAAATTCAGAAATTTTAGAATTAAAGATTATTTTAAAAATAATAATTAATTCTTCTTATTTACTAATCTCTTTTTTTGTCATTTCAAATAAAATATCAAACAATATATATATATTAAAACTATAAAATATATAGTAACATCAAAAGTTCAAAATAATACATAATAATATACTTTTTTTTCATAAATATCAATATACTGATTACTGTCAAGTGTATATATAATTTTTTACTTCGTGAGTTATATTTGATTATATATTATACATATTTATAATAATCTTGGAAAAAGATTAGAAATATTATTTAAAAGGTAATATTGAGAATATATATTCCTAAGGTCGAATCTTACCTGAATCAAAATGACTATCCTATGCATTATATACATACATACATATACATACATACATACATATATATATATATATATATATATATATATATATATATATATATATATATATATATATATATATATATATATATATATATATATATATATATATATAAATCGGAAAAAAATTAGATCGTGAATCAGAAGTTTTGAATTTGTAAATGTTTTTCCAATTCCGTTTCAATTTTTTCGAAAATCAGAATTACGAAAACAAAATATGCAAAAGATATTCCAAAATCGGAATGTTTTGAAGTAGAATCGTGCAAAATCGGAAATTTCCGATCATATTTCCTCCCCAGGCTAGGTACATAAATGGATTGTAGTAGTTTAATTAGGGATGGCTACGGTTTGTTTTTTCTAAAAATATCAAAAATTATAACCATTTATTTTATTTAAAATCATAACCTTACGGTTTTAACCATCAATTTTGCAATTTTTAACCATAAGTTTTTGTTTTTTTAGAATGGTTTTTCGTTTTTTAACAATTACCAAATTAAAACTCTATAACTATATTAAAAATTTCTAAAATAAGATCACACATATAAAAAAATTGAAGGGGTAAAATATTCTTTTGGTTTTCTATCTTTCCTGTTTTGATTTGTGTGCGGGGTCATATTACGATTATTTGTAGGAAAGTCTATTGGATGAAAAATAGCTGCAAATTAAATGGAAAAAGATATGCACTCTAAAAGATGAAGGTGAGTTTGGTTTATAGATTTAGGAGTTTGGAACAAAACTTTACTAATGAAAATGCTTTGGAAGATTGGTGATAAGAAGAATTCACTATTGATTAAGTGGATTCATCGGGGAATGTCATATTTTGGTGTGGCAAGTTGAAAAACTGGATTCTCCAGTATTGAAGCAAATTTAGGAGTTAAGGGATGATGCTGAGATTTCTCTTGGAAACAAGAGTGGAAGGATCATTTTAGCTTGGTGGTACAACTTGGCCAACGATCTATCTATTGCTAATAATGTTCCTAGGGGTTAGTTTTATCGATTATTTAAGAAACCATATGATATTTTTCATCGTCGGTCTTTTATTAAACATTGGTTTATTCTTGTGTGAGATTCGTGTGTTATTCCTAAGCATGCTATTACGGTGAGGATATCAATTTATGAGAGGCTCATTACTAATGATAAGATGAGTTATATGGAGTTGGGTCAACTTTGTGAAGTATGTGGTCATGATTTCAAATCCAATAAGCATCTTTATTTTGAATTTTTTTTACTATAGATGTTTGGAATGATATTAAGAAGTTGTTGAGAATTGTTAAGGATATGAGTACTTTTTAGAGCATTAAAGTGGTTTAAGAAGTTAAACACCCGTGAAAATATAGAAGGAAAGTTTGGAGGCTAATTTTTTAACTTACAATTTATTGTATTTGGATGACGAGAAATAATCTTGACATGAGAGGTGGGCCTTCAACAAAAGAAGTGGTTGTTAAGGAGATCAAGTAGTTTACTTTTTCTATACTTTTCTTTTTGTTTTCTCATCATACCTTCTTGAATAATAGTTGGAGTTTATTTTGTAAAGCTTTAAGTTAGATTTAGTGAAAAGATAGATACTACCTTAAACCTTGAGCCTAGGTAGGTAAATTTCTCATTTCATTTTAAAACAATAGTTTACCTAACAAAAAAAAAAATCAAAGTATATACAAAATTTTATTGGTATTTGATTCAATTGAATTTTTTGTTATTTAATTGGTTAAAATATGGTATTTGAATTTTTATTTTAAAATTTGAATATATTTTTTTACCTAAGTCATTTTAAATGATAAACATATAGATAAAAATAAACATTTTTCAATTATTCAGTTTTATTATTATTTAGATTGATAACGGTTTTAACTAACAGTTATACTTTTTAAAATCATAACTTAATGATTTTAACTACGGTTATATAATCGATTTTTAATTGATTCGATTATTATATCAGTATCTTTCGGCACCCATAAATTTAATAACATGTTGTCAAGATACTGAACAAGTTTGTTTGTTTCTAGTATTAGATTCGGTTCCTAATCTTTTTAATTTGTTGGCTAGTGTCTTTCTCAATGATTAATATTGCCTTCTTAATCTCTTTGAATTATTTCTTAAGTTTGAGTTTGGTAAAGGTTGGACTTATGCTTTTTTATATATATATATATATATATATATATATTATAGTGACATCAAATTGGCATGTATGACAAAATGAAAGGTAAGATCAGATGTTATGCAAATTCGTAGAGGTCTATGTTGGTCCAACGATAGGTAATTGGTAGTAACCAAGAACTGTTCACTTGTTTTCGTATTAATTACTTGCTCAAACTAGAATGATATAGTGGGGGACCTAAATCAATATTAAAGTGAAACTATAAGTTTCATTTTATAGTATCAAGCTTTTGTTTATTTTGTAGCCCGAAGTTACCATTTCGTAGCTGTCATGCATAGAGATTGAGTTTACCATTTGATTAAAAATGCTTTGTCGTTCTTAACAAGATATCAAGCTAATCCCATCTAAATCTATAGGGATTATTTAAGTCTTGAATGAAAATATTTATTTTTGTCTCGTTATAAAACATTGTCTCGTTTTAAATTAGCCAAAATTCAACTAATCATTTAAACTTTTATTAGATTTAAAATATATCACAATCTCGGGTGAACTTTCAAAATTTAATAAAAAAAATATTATTATCCAAAAAATCTTGAAAATACTCTTCTAAAACATAAAAAAAACTTCACTAATATCTTTTTTATACTTAAACCACAAAATAGATTTAACACTATAAAACAAAATCTCAATTACGTTTTTATCTTTTTTTATTTTTTATTTCTTATATATATTAACCTTTTTACAATTAATTCTAAACCCTGAAAAAAATCACTCAAACTTCTTCTATCTCATTCTCTCTCTTCTTTCCCGCAACTTTTTTTTGGTTACTAAATTTTCTAATAGCAGTCATGCCTGCTAGTGAAGTTTGTGGGATGGCGAAACCGGCGTATAGAGAAGAAGAGGTGTCCGTGCTTTCTTTGTTGCCGGCTTTCCTCGTGGCCGGCTTTCCTCGAAGTTCGTGAATCTTCGGCGAGGAATTGCTGCGAAGCCGCCACCAACAACCACTAGGAAAAAGCTAGATTTATTCGCCATGGAGGTTGAATCCTCATCGCCACTCACCGCGAGCTCTTTGAAATCTGTCTTCTACAATCTGGATCGAGACTTCACAGCTTGTGCTTGAGTATGGGAGACTCCACAGTGGCTCAAAATCCGTCCTCATCACAGTAGCGTCGTGTGAGCTCCGTCGTCTTCTCCAGCCTCGAGATCTGTCGGAGTTTCGATTCAGACCTAGCTCCTTCTTTGTTTTCTTTCTCTGTGGTAAACATCTCACAAAATCTATACTACAAACCTATGTTTCCTTCGAGACATCCACTTATAGTTCCGTTCACACATTATTAATAATAGGCAATCTGGTAGAACTGACGATTCTTCCATGGAGTTTTGGGGTCCGCCTTTGCCTCTTGCTGGGATGTATACTCAATCTTTTTTTCCTTGGTATACTGAGCATTTAACGGGATTGAGTTTTGTTATCAAATCCCACGTTGAATGTTCTCAAGTTTTGTTATAATAGATTTTTTTATTGTAATGTAATTATTTTTTAAATTATATTGTAATATTATTTAATCAATTATTGCAATTCTATACTCAACAATTTCTCTCTGAATGCTAAGTAAAAATTCTAAAAACTCATTGAAATTTTTTGCATACTCAGTTTAGTTACTAAGCATACTCAGTAACTTTTTCTGATACTCAACACTTTGACTCAGTAACTTTTTCCGATACTGAGTACTTTTTCCATACTTAATACTTCTTTTGGCAATGGTCAGCGATGATCAGTGGTTGTGGTCGGAGCTGAAAATTATTGATACTTAATGAAGGAAGAGAGAGAGAGGCAGAGGGAGAGAGGTAGAGAGAGGGGGAGAGAGAGAGAGAGAGAGAGAGAGAGAGAGAGAGAGAGAGAGAGAGAGAGAGAGAGAGAGAGAGAGAGAGAGAGAGAGAGAGAGAGAGAGAGAGAGAGAGAGAGAGAGAGAGAGAGAGAGAGAGAGAGCATATTAAAGGAGGCGAGAAAAAATGGTAATGGAGGAGAGAGAAAGATCTATTTTTTTGTCTTATATACACTATAAGGGTACTCATGACAATAGACATCTTAGAGGCCTCTTTGGAGGAGATAGGATTCGAATGTTACTTTTGTGACACTAAGATGGTCTCCAAGACCCTATAGATAATTCACCAAAAAGAACTAACGAAATATTAGCTGACAAAAATTATATGCAACATTTTCGTATTATATATAAGAGTAGTGATAGGGATACGTAAATATGATGTTGTAGTTTAATGGTCTAATCATGTTAATTCTCTTTATAATATTTTGTTTTCTCTCTTTTAAAATTAAACCACTTAACTGTCACATTCTGGGTGATGTTTGGGTACTCCCTTTTTGGGTGATACACATCATTACTCTATATATAATTATGTCTCGCTAAGCTAACACTTATGACTCTCTAACTGCAGCTACGAGATGAATATTACAAAATAATTTTCTAAGACACCCTAATTATTGGATATCTATTATGAAATGAACGACCATAATTCAAAATATAGAGAAAAATAATATAGTATTCTTATTTAGTGGAAAGCAAATTAGTCACAATATGATATGAATATCATATCATGTATTAAAAAACACAAATAGTTGGGAAACTACTAATTTAAATTGCTATGAGGCTCTAACTGTTGCACATCAACATGTATCAGTTGGCTGATTATTCATAAGTTGTTGCAAGTCGTTTCCACACGTTATGACTTTATCGGAGAATATCCATCAATAATTAAATAATTCATAACACTTGCCCTTTAGGTATGCACTTCTGGATATGTCTCATTGAAACCTTATTGAAAAACCCCTTGGGACAAAATTTGATGAAGAAAAAAGAGTACATAATTTCTTGTAGGGTGTAACACATATCGGTCTACCAGGCACGACAACCTCCTTCTCATTCTCCTTTCATTGTTCCCCATTTCATTGCGTCTTTATTTTAGTTTTTGTTCTTTTTTGGTTTCCTTTTAGACAACACCTTTCTTTTTGTTTTCTTTTCGAGAGCGTTCATGGAGATTCTCCGGCATCAAAATATTTCAGGTGGTCCAAATCTAGTTAGTCAAATCTTTTTCCAGCGCTCCATCTTTATTTCTTTGTAGACAGGTTACTCCTATACGGGGCGGGTTACTCTTAGGTCCAACAGGTCTTCGGTAGGACCTTGGGTTTGCTTAGGTCGTATTCTTATACAAATGATTGGGTTGGTCGACGGTGGGGTGGGTTGCACCATGTTTTTTCTCAAGGTTACTCATCTATGAGACTATGACATATCTGTTCAGTGGGTCCGGGGCGCTGCTCCATGTTGGAGTTGTTCTGTTATGTTGCTCATTGATGTCTTGCTTTTTACGTTATTGGATCATTTAGTTTAGGATTGTTCGGTAAAGAGTGCACCAAGATCTTTTAGCCTCCAAAGGGGTGCATTTGTTTTTGACTTTAATGTTTCATTCTCTCTAGTGCTCGATTATTTTGACCAGTGGTGTTTGTCATTCATCAATGGTTATTTTATGTGTAGGACTGTTGGGTGGCATGGTGGGGGCTTCCTCGGGTATTTATATGGTAAAGCCTGGAATTGTGATGAGTTGGGTGGTCATGTTTTATTCTTGGACTTTGGACTGTTCTTAGTTGTTGGTGGATCTTCACAATAGGTCAGGTATATCTTTTTATTTGAGTTTGTCGAGGTGAGCTTTGGGTGTTTGTTGTTCACGTGAGGTTCAGTTTGCTCGGATTTTATTGTTAATTAACTTGCTCATTTGTGTTCGTTTGGAATTGATGAAGGGGCTAAGAATTAGCTTGTTTGTGTTTTTATGGAGCCATATATATGTTTGTCGTTACATCTTATTTGGAATTTTTTTCACGCTTGTTGTCTACTTTTTATCTATAGAGTGACTCATTTCCTTGACCCCTTTGATCACCCTGGGAAGTTTGTATTAACTCGTGACTTCGCTCTTGTTGATTTTTTTTTCATTTTCAATTCGACAGTGGTTACCATTCGAGCATGGTCTTTGGTTTGAGTTTTATTGTTCGATTCAATTTGATTTGTCTTGTGTGAAAGCATCTTGGTTTCTATCGGGTCAATTTGGCAGAGGAGCAAGGTGTATTGGGACGAGTTGTAGTCTTGTTTCATTTATTATATATTTTTTATTTATGATCATGTATATATTGTTGATTGTCTCAAATTTAATAAATTTGTTTGATAAATCAAAAATGTAAGTTATAATATATTTGACTTTAAAAAAACAATTATACTATATATTAAGGAATATTGAAAACTTAAGGGCATATCATATCCATGGAAAGTGGATCTTCACCAAGTGCTAGTTTGGGATTGTTTTTTTGAAAAAATATGAACTTTGAAATAGTTCTAGATCTCTTAAAATATTCTAAACCATTATTTTTTTTAAAAGACTAGATATAAATACGTTTTAAAAATCACGTAGTTTTAGATATCAAAATATTTTTGATATAGATACATGTTTCCGGAACGTGTAAATGGTGTAGGGTACATGATGAAAGTGGGATACATATTTTTCAGAATTGTGACAAGGCCAAACAACTATGGCATAAGGTGAGAACTGAAAGCATCGTGGGGATCCACTATGATACGGTCAATATTAGAGCGCGGTCAAGGGCAGGCGCAACAGCTGATGTGGTTTGATCACGGAGGCTGGGACAGGTTTCACCAGCGAGTGTGAGTGTTGCAGGGACCTAGTTTTCTGCTGGTGAACATTTGATTCAGCAGGGTCTGAACTTTGTAGATATTGCAACATGGATTGTTTCGTAATTTTGTGAAAATTATAACAGATGTGAAGCCTAGTCCAGGCACATATACATTGACTTATCTCTTAAACAGCTGATCTGTAGCATTAGGGGAAGGCAGGTAAACTCGAGAAGTGATTATCTGGAGCGGAATATAGCCCATGACGAACAACTACAGCCCAGACAAGTGACACAACATGCTTAGGGTTTGAAAATGTATAAAGGAAGCCGCATTAGGGTGAAATTGGAATTTAAGTATGAAATGCCTATTTGCGGGACTACCATGAGATGTTTTCTTTGTGGCGATAGTGGGGGTAATTTGGTTGGAAAGAAACAAAACGGTTTTTAATGAGAAGGTATTTTTGAGTAGCTATGTCCTAATAAAAAAAAGGTAAATAGTTTGTCGTGAATTATAATAAAGCATGGAGGTCACATCGAATAAACACGGGAAGTTTAAAGACCATGTGTAATTGATCGTGTAGTGCAAGCCAAGTCGTGGGTATAAGCTAAATACAGACAGAAGCTGGAAAGAAGTGCAAGGTATAGGTAGAGCGGGAGGGTTGATAAGGGATAAGGAAGGTAACTGGGTTAAAGGGTTCGCTATGAATATCTCGTGCTCAATGTTGATCTGGCGGATTTAGTGGTGTTGTATGAAGGTCTATCTATGACGGTGGATATGGGAGTGGTTGAGTGTTGCGTGGAGGTGGACTCACAGGAGATAGTAAGTGCGATTAACCCGATGGAAAGGGGGAGAGGACCAACGACATTCTAGGTGGAAGAAATCCGCGAAATAATGAAGGCAAAGGCGAATTTTGAAATAAAAGTTATTTAAAGAGAAGCATATGCATGCGCGGATTGGTTAGCACCTTTGTGGCTAAGACAGGGTAATGCGTATGAAACATTGGTTGATCTTTTGGATGATATTTGGGGAGTGCTCGCGAAAGATAAGGCAAGATGATAATATCCTATAATGATATACTCTTCGGAGTTAGGGCTACATTGACCTTGTAATAGTCATTTACCACGGTTTTATGACCTCCGTTATATTTTAATTTTTTTTTCTGAATATTTAAAGTTTATTAAAAAAACACTTTCAATTTTAAACGAACACTAAACTACCATTAAAATTAAGGCCATATATTATCGGGATAACGAGGAAGAGAAAGGTCAAGATAAAACTCAAAACAACAAACCAGTTAGGTTAACTCAACCGTTCATAGTCTTACAATTTTTTCAACACCTGAAAAAGAAGAAACAGAGATCGAACATGGGTATCCAAGTTATGATTTACCTACAAATATACAATGAAGAAAGTTGTATATTCTTGTAAAATTAATTGTGATGCTGGCTCGTACCATCTAAGTACTAAAAAAAAAAAAAAAAAAAAAACAAATTAGATGCAACTGTGATTTTGGTTATTGTAGTTATGACTTTTTGTACTCCAAGATACGAGGTGAAACCCACGTGTATGAAGCATTGACCATCTTATATCATAGGATAATAATTATGCTTTGAAAATATAGCTCACAAATAAATTAGAGTATAGATAGATTGTAAAAGAACACTAGAACTTCATATAATTTGACAAAACTATTACTTCTTCAGTTCATAAAAGATTAAGATTTTCACTAATTTTACTAAATATTTAATATATCAACGTATTTTTTATAAAATATTTTAATAATTATATAAAGTATGTGGAGTACAAAATAATATCTATTTATTAAATAAACTATCTCAAAAATATAATTTATTTAAGACTTTCAAAATAAATCTATTGTTTTTATTATTATTTTTATTAAAATATTAAAATTTATATTTATAATATAAATTTAAAAGATTAAGGTATTTTATATGTTTATAACTATATTTTTGTAATAGTAAATATAATTATCATATATTTAAATATATGTAAAAATTAAATAAACAATTATTTATAGAATTGAGGAAGTAGAATAATAAACTCTTTCCTTGTATCATAAATAATATATATTTAATTTTTAATATATATTAAAACATAAAACTAAAATTCTTTAATAATAATAGTAAAAAGAATTATATAATATTTTTCATTTTTATATAAATAATAATTTTATATATTTTTATTTTTTTAAGTGAACATTCATTTATATTTTAAATTGTGTCCAAAATTAAATGGAGAACCAACAACTCCTTTTGCTAGTAGTGAAACAACCTGATGCCGACATTATTGGGAAGTGGTCAAAACTGTCAACTGGCAACAACTATGCCTTGGGTTGTCCTCCACTGTTTTCACTGGAAAAAAAAAAGGAATCCACGTTTTATTTTTTAATATAGGAGAGAGCCACTTTGGATTTGGATTCATAGTAATGATTCTTATAAGATTCGATCCTAGGCAGTGGCGGATCAAGAAGTTAAATTGAAAGAGAGCTTGAAATATATGGAAATTTGGGTGGTAACACTTTATATAATTTTTTAAGGTAAAAAAAGGATACATAAACATATAACTAGAAATATCAAAATGCAAATATAAAAATGCAACACTGTTACGTTGCTTATCTCTTTAATTGATAAGTTTACATGTTCCCAATTACCCATAAAATATGTAGACCGACACTATTATATACACTTAATTTATATAGTATTATTAGTATTATATTAATATACCATATGTTATATTAATATCCTAATTTATAAATATAAAGAATAAATCATCTATAAAAATTATACGTTATAATTTTATTAAAGTAATGTAAATAATAAATTACTAAGTAATGTTATCATCAAACTCAAAATATAGACATGTATAACAGAATTGCATATGTAATAAATTGATTTATGAAAGTTGACAAATTTATAATTTAAATATAGTATATTAAAGAACAAAGTTTTATTTATAATGTTAAAATATAATAATAAAGTCGAAGTCTTTATTTTATTTTAAATTAAACTTATTAAAAATATAAAAAGCAAATGCTAAGTTTCAAACTCCTAACCTCGAGGATAAATTCTAATATATAAATGCAATTAACCACTAAGCTACAATAACTTATATGCTTTTTAAAGCATGCACGCGTTATATATATTTTCAACGGAAGTTAATTATTTTTCGAATCAAAATTATATTGAAGTATTTTAAATTTACGGGTTTAGGGGGGCTTGAGCCCCCCTGGGCCTAAGGTGGATCCGCCCCTGATCCTAGAACCTCTTGGTCTCTGCAGAGTAACCTAACCACTAGGCCAACTATCGATCCCAGACCACATTTTTTTTTTCTATAAAGAAGAAACGAAAATCATTTTACCAAGGCCATCCCAAAAATTATTAAATTATTTTCCTCTTTACAGTTCTTCAAAATTTAAAAAGGTCAATTATTCCAAAACATTAACTCAACAAGTTTATTATTTTGTATTTCAAAATATTTAATTATTGATAAGTTGTTTTTGTATTTTTAATAGGTTGTAAGTTTTGTTTAATGAGTTACTGTTTTTTTTAATGTGTCATGTATGTTTTTAATAGATTATGTGTAATTATTAATGTATTAAGAATTTTGTTTGATGAGTAACAATTTTCATACGTAGACCCATTAAACTAAATATCCTATAACGTATATTATCAATGTAAACAACTTTATAAATTTATTTTCAGTTCAAAAGCATATAACCATATAAACATATAAATAAAATAAATTTAACCTACACAAAAGAAGAAGAAAATTTAATACAATAAAAAGTAAATGTAAGATACAAAACGATTTTCGAATAATGATCATAGAAGAAACCATCATTTTAATTATCTAGGTGTAAACACGGTTCACATATCATCTAATCTAACTAAATTTCACATGCAAGAAGTATATACTCGCCTTTCGAATGACTTTAAGAATGGTCAATGCTCTTCAATCAACATGACTGGTCTGATGTCTTGAACAACATATTGCATGTCAATCTCGATGACGGTGTGAGAAAAACTCGAATGCTTATTAGTATGAAGAATACTCCTCACTACAAGACACTTACTGATAAAGACAGAACAAGGGATAACTTTATTTGTGTGCCCAAAGATGATGCGAGGATATCTGAGGAGCCAACAATTCCATAAAATGAGTTTAATTATCGGTACCTTTGGGTCTCACGATAGAAAAAGCTACAGGGAACAACTCTGCAAAAGAGTTGGTTATAAGACCATTAAGAATTGGGTTATATTCACATGTCATTGGGTTGTCACGTGAAACCAGTGAGTGGTCTCCAGTAAAACAGTGTGTTATTATAGTAAATCAATAGGGTGAGAGGTACAAGGTTCAAACCCCTTCCCGAACATGGGTAGCCTAGTTCTGATTTACCTGAAATATGAATAAGAAGGCTTGTATATTCCCAATGGATTAGTCGTGGTACGCGTAAGCTAGGCCAGACCACCCACGTACTAAAAAAACATAGCAGATCTACATTGGTTAACATCCTTTCAGTGGTAATAAGTACCTGCCCTTTTTACTTGTTACACTATAAATGTAGCGTCGAGGAATAACAAAGGGTAACACGAGTTAAAGCCTGGAAGGCAAGCATAGAAAGAAAAATAACATTACGTAAAAGTTAGAGTCATGGGTTCACATTCAAGCATAAGAGCACCATCAGGATCGACAACCTCCAAGCTTTCAAAATAAGATTGAATCTGATTGTGTGACAACACAACATCGACAAAAATATCTTCCTATTGTCACCCGCGTATGCAAACTTGTAAGTGATGTCATATCCTAATCATATTTTAGCAAGTTCATTATATGTTCGGGCCTTGTGCCCGCTTTTGAACACACCTCATCTATAATAATAGTTTTATCATATCAGTGGATAAGCGGTCATTGTACAATTATCTTTACAGGGGTCCAACATTGTGATGTTTCACAAACTTCTTCGAGTAAACCTTGTGATCGGAATTACCTTTGCAAGTACACATACCAATTGTGACTTAGAGATTTCTGATCAAAACAATACGCATTGATCCTTCTCGGTCAGTTGTGCCAAAAGTCAAAATGATAACCAGACTCACAAGTATATTAATAATCTGGCACATAACTCTCTCATTCCATCATAAAAAAAATTGTCTAGGCTTCTTTAAAGCTACACATTGTTTCAAAACCTCTCCTTATGATGATAATTATTTTCAGTAGCCATGTCGTCATTGTCATCATCATCACCATACATGTGGAGTACATCACGCGGAGGTGGGCAAGGTGGCATAACCATGAATGAACTTGTAGAAGGTAGAAATAAATCTATGTCATCTCCCAATGTGTGATAAAATAACATAACTAATTCACACATCGAGAGAACTAAATACTGCAAGTGTATGGATCGTTGACAAGTAATAAAGTAAGTATGTAAAAGCATTGTCTCCACGGTTAGTTAATGTCGAGCTCATGTTTCTAGAAAGTGTAGATGATTCAGTTGCTAACTACTCAAAACGAAAAGTGAAATAAATAGATTTTTGTTTAGTTTTTCAATTAATAACTAAGACACGAACATTAAAACTAGATTAATTAAACTAAATAAAAAAGTAAATAAACTAAAGAGAATGAGATTAAATTTACCTCGAGTTTGCTAGTAATCCCCTATCCTACTAAGTCCATAATTTCACTTATAAGGGAGAATTGGGCATAGTATAACCAATTTAGATTCTAATATCCTTTTAACTCCCGTTGGGGTAGCTTTTGAAGGATGCCTTACGATTACTAGAGTCCTCATGTGAGATTATTCTATGCAAAAGCTTGGAGATATGAACTAACCCTATGAGATTATCCGGCTAGGCAACCCGTCAGGATTACTACTGCACACTGGACGAATATGAATCAGTTATGTTCCTAAACCCCCCGCCAGGGTGACAGTTTACGTGTTTAGGTTAATCTATAATTGATCAAATTGTAGAAAGATTAAATTTAATCAACTCATATGTATCTATATATAATTCTCCCAATTCAACTAAAAGTAAAACCCGAATAACATTAAAACGTCAATAAAGTATTCAACGTTCATACATGATGCAAACTCAAGCTAAAGAGATGTGCTTAGCTAAAGAATAAAAATTAATAGTAAAAAGCCTAGAATAATGTTTAATACAACAAACTAAATCTAATTACCCTTAATGATAGAGGTGGGAACGTGTAGAAGTGGTGCAATAGGGATCCAACTTCTGTTGTCTTCTCCTCTGGTCGATTCTCTCTTTTATGTTTCTACAATAATGATTTGTGACCCTTTTCTAAACTTAATTTTTTATATATAATATACAGGGTTAAAAATATCTTATAGGTTTCCAAATCATGAACTGTCAGTTCCTACGCGCTCCTGACTCCAAGTACTGTCTAAAAACTAAAGGAATCCTCCAAAATATTCATAAATCTTGAATAGTAACTTGAACAAGTCTCTTTTTAAATCTGGCCGGCAACTGCTTTCGCATTCCAAGAGTGGTTGAACCTTCCTTTTACTCCTTGACTTGGGTTGACATTTTTTTCTAGACTTCTTATACTTGTCTTGGTATTTAATTTCATCCAATTACCTAATAGTTGCACACTTAACCAACAAAGTTTGCACAAATAGCTCGAAAAGTAACAAATCTCCAAAACGAGACAAGAAACGAGAAACTATAATATAGTGAATAATCCCTAAAATAAGCACAATATAACCCTAAAAGTATCTTGTGACTAGATTAATATATAGCGATAAAGGAGACATCAAGACCCCTAACTCAAGGTTTTGTCATCCCGACAAAATAACAAATAAACTAGGGAAGACTCTATCAACTAAGTCAAAAAAGTATGGAGGAGAGAAGAATGTAAAGAAGGATCCCAAAGCCTAGCAAGTTTCACTTAATAATATTTACAAACTAAATCACATATACAATTTTTATACAAACAACCAACACGTATAATTTCATGGTTATATTAGCTTCGCAATGCAAGAACTTGTCCTTCATACTTGACATTATAAGTTTTATCCAATTCTCCGGAAACCCAAAAAGCCTAATCGTTTCCTCAATGAATTCCCATCTAATCTTGCCATACGCCTTTGCAAGGTCTATTTTGACAGCCATGATTCCATTCCTCCCTTGAAGATGCCGCATCTTATAGTCCACCTCACGAACTAGCACTACATTATCCACCGTTGATCGGCCTGGCAAAAAACTACTTTGGCAAGGGCCAATAATGTCAGATTAAATAGGCCTTAGTCTATTGACCATTGCCTTCATTATAAACTTAACCAGAAAATTAATGAGACTAATAGGACGAAGTAAGCGTACCCGGTTCGGGTCTGGTACTTTCAGAATAAGGTGTATGAGTGTATCATTCAGACCCGAAGGAAGATGACCCTTACTAATTGCATCACGAACCATATTACAAACTGATGGGCCCACTGAACTCCAACAATTTTGATAGAAGGCTGCTGACATACCATCTGGGCCAGGGGCTTTAGTCGGATTGGATTGGAACACTACCATGCGAATTTCTTCGTCGGAAAACGGCTGTCCAAGTGTACTTTCACTTTCAAGTGGGCCTACTAACGGTAAATTCCCCCCCTCCATTTGATCATCCGGTTCAGCATATAGGGACTCATAATACGAGCGAACCAGCTGTTTCAATTCCTCCTCCTCTTCTACCCAAACATCTAAGTCATTAAGTAATCTAGTTTAATTCGCCTTTTTTTTTCAGTATAGTCGCTGCAAGTTGATAGAAGCGAGTGTTCCTGTCTCCGGATTCAATCCACTTGTCTTTCGATTTCTGAAAATATATCATTTCCTCTTGTGAAAGTACACTTTCATACTCCTTTGTTAACCGTAAACCCATAAGTCTAAGTGAAGAATTATAGGAGCATTGAAGCGACTTCTGAATTCCTCTAATTCGTGCATTAAGCTCTCTTTTCTTTCGATTTAGGTCCCCGAAGACTTCCATCTTCCACTTATTAATTTGATTTTGAATAACAATTATTCCTTCCCCTAGACCCACTGTGTTACCCTCCCACTCTTGCTTACGAACTCTAAGAAACCATTATGAAGACACCAAGCTGCTTCAAATCTGAAACGGTGGGGATTTTCTTTCGGCCTCTGGTTCGGACAAACTTGAATTAGGATTGGCATATGGTCCGAATGGACCCTTGCCAGATGTATAACACGCGTATTCGGAAAATGAACCTGCCATTCTACATTGCCATAAGCCCTATCAAGACGTTCCATTATTTTTTGACCCGAATTCCAAGAGTTGCTCCAAGTATAACGTGGACCCTCGAAACCAAGATCAATCAAACCACAACTCTGCCTCCATTCTTCAAACTTTTCCATTCTTCTTGAAACACCTGTTACTCCCCCTTTCTTATCTATTTCCAACCCCACTTGATTTAAGTCTCCATCAACTAACCAAGGCGATTGTATATTATGAAACGCGTAATGAAGTGCCTCCCATAATAACTCTCTTTGTTTATAGTCCGGGCTAGCGTACACGGCTGAAAAAACCCACGAAATACACCCTTTTTGGCTGACCTCGACATTAATAACCTGGCGACCCGCTGAAAGAACCTTCACATTAATATCGGAGTCGTTCCATAATAACCAAATACCACCCCTATAGCATTCAGAGTCCACCCTAACTGAATTATCTCTTTGTAGTGAATTAATGACTTTATTTGCATTTATACCACTTATTCGTGGCTCAACTATTACAGAAAGCCACACATTATTTTGTATCATCATTTCCCGAAGAACTTGTCTAAATCTTGGTTTGGCCGCACCATAACAATTCCAAACTAAAATATTAATGGGAAGTTTCGAATTTTCCCATGTATTACCTGAAACATTTGCACAATTCATAAGACTAAAAAATTAAAAACAACACAAATACCTCGCGGCGCACTGGCGCGAGCTTCCACCTCCATTTCCTCGCCCTCCCTTTGAGCTACCTGTTCCATTTCGCAAGAATCTGCAGGTGCAGTCTCGGGGACTTGGCTCGGCAGCCATGGCTGATCAGACTCTTCCTCGGTAATGGTGGCGTCCCACAGCAGGTCCGGGGGCTTGAATGCAGGGTTAGCGAGTATAGGACTGCCCATTGGGCTAGGCGGGTCCAGGTTTGTGATCTCCACTCTAGGCGAGGGCCTGTGCTGTGGAGTAGAAGGACCAGCATCGAAGGAATTAAAGTTTGTAATATTTTCTATTTGGTCCCTGTTGTTGTTGCTCCTATTTGCCACCTCAACCTCAACCAACCCTTCCATACTAACATCTACACCAGTACCTACCGCAAGCCCACTTACCATGCCCAGATTAGAATTCTTTCCGCCATTGACCTTACTTGAATTCTCACCAGCCCGAGACTGTTTTGCACTCTTTTTCCGACTTCTTGTTAAACATAGTAGCCCCGTTGATCTCCTCTATTTGATTAAAGTTACTTACCTCCACTTCGTCAACCAATGTCCTCCTTTGCTCAAAATTCGGAGATGTAATTACCCCGTGTCCCCTTGCTACTTCGGCTTTTTTATTTCCCGTATTAGCCCACGTAACTCCTTTGCCTTTGCTAGAATTCGAATTCGTACCCGAAGTTTGTCCTTTACTAAAAATACTATTTGAATGAAACCGTACTTCATTAGGAATTTCTTCCATCCTAAGCGCTTCAAATCTATTTCCAAGGTTGTTATGACGTTGGTGTTTAGCTGCAATGTTTCCGTTGTTCTTCACGCTTCCTCTATTCCTACGATTAACGGTCATCCATTCTCCGTATTTTTCCTTGACAATCGGCTCATTAATAATATCTTCTACCATAGGTTCCTTTCCTTTCGCGACACTACTATCTTCCTCCATCCTAGTAGCTACATTCGGCGGACAATTCTCTCTTTTATGACCGAATTTACTACAATCAAAACAAATTAAATGAAGGCCCTCATATTTTACCTTGCAAATATCCGACCCAATTCTCACTTCTGGTTCGAGCGGCTTTTTTAAATCCAATTCCACAGCTAGTCTCGCAAAATTACCTTGTAGTCTCCCTTTAGTCATTGGGTCAATCTTAATAGTTCGACCAAGCTTATCTCCGATTTTCCTTAAAATGCGCATTGTATAGTTTTGCATACCGAGGTTTGAAATCCTTAACCAAGCCGTAGTCGTTGTAATGGAATTTGATGCTGCATTAAACTCCGGCCTCCATTCCCTAACAATTAGATAATGGTCAAGAACCATCCAAGGACCACCGGATAGTGCAAAATCAAAATCATCTCTCTGTTCGAATTTCGCATGTAATAGCCATGTCCCACGTCCACAAGTTCAAAAGGCCCTTTAGGCGCCCAAATCTGTTTTAATTTAGAAAGAAAATACGTAAACCCGATTTCCCTAGTTAAAATTCTAATCACAGCCGTGTTTCTCCACAATCGAACCCCTTCCTGAATCTCTTCACGTGTTCTAATGACAGTAGGAATCGAATCAGAGGCTAAACTCTCATCGTCGTCTTCAATTAATTCCTCTATTTCATAGAATTCTTCTTCACCCATTACATGTCTAGTCTTACTTTCCTCTTTATCTTCAATGATTGGAATAACTAAATTGTTACCCGTACCTTTCCAACCACTAAGATTAGGCCTAGTAAAAGAAGCGGAATTAATACCTTTTGAAGCACCATTAGATACGTGAGTGGCCATGTTGCGCGGAGCTCCTGTGATCAAGCCAGGGCTCGTTACTTGAGGACCAGTAGCAGCAATTATAGGTGCAGCTTCCAAATCATTTACAATGGCATTACCTTCAAGGGTTGATCATGATCTTTTACCCGTTCTTCCGTCGTTAATTGCAGCTGATAATGGTGTAAAATCCACCATCTGAGAGTCATCCACATGCGTTTCAGAACCTTCAGGCGACGGCGACGCCACCACGAGGACCCCCTCTTCCATCAGCTCAGATTCCAGCTCAGAAGGGGCCTTGTCGCCGGCCAGAAACAGCGGCGCGGCGGCCATGTTTTCCAGTGTGTTTGTTATCTTGTTAGAGAAAATTATGGAGCTTTTTTTTAAAGTTAGAAGCAAAGTTTTTAAAATAATATCTTGTTTTTAAATATTGGTTACATCTTTTAAAATTATAATTAAATAATGTTAATCATGTTTACGTAATCGATTTTATCCTTGATTTTGTTTTAACCAAAACGGGAGAAAAAATGCGATATTAGAGAACAATTATATGTTCGATTCATGTCCATTTGAATTCATATATAGTGCAAAGTTTTGTTTTTTTACCAAGAATTTTAGTTGACTTAGATGTAAACCTTAGATGGACGATTTACGAGTAAAAAACTGAAGATCTTTTTAATATAAAAAATACTACTACAAAGTTTCTTTATGAAGATGACTAGAAAGCACGCATACACATGAAGCCATAAAGTTGATAGACAAGATCTACTTACTTTATTTGACTCCACTCCACCCAAGTACTTACGGACACAAAACTAATGCACCATATATTTTCACACACCGCCCATTTCGCCATGTCTTCAGATCATGCACACGTGTGATCCCCTTCTCACGACTCTCTAGCTCTCGACCGATCGTGTTTAATTTAGTTTAAGATTACGATAAGATCTTGTTACTTTGTCTTCTTCTTAGACTTAACAAATCTAATTTTCGTCGTATTTATGTGCCTTCAATGCAACGATCAAGCTGTCTGCAAATGATATTACCGATAGTGAGATAAATGAGGCTATTTTTAGAATAGCAAATGATAAAGCTCCCGGGCCTGATGGATTTTCGTCTCTTTTCTTTAAACGTTCGTGGGATACTATTGGAGAAGATGTTTTATTAGCGGTACGTGAATTTTTCACTTCCGGATTTTTACTTCATCAATTAAATACTACGGTAATTGCTTTATTTACCAAGATAGATGATCCGACATGTGTAGATGATTTTCGACCTATTTTTTGTTGTAACGTGGTGTATAAGGCGATTACCATGATAATGACGGATAGGCTTAAACCGATGCTTAATAATTTAATTGATAAATCTCAAAATGCTTTTGTGGAGGGAAAATCTATGATTGAAAATATACACCTCATGCAAGAGCTTTTAAGGGGGTACAACAATCAAAGTAGCTCCTCGAGATGCACCATTAAGATCGATTTTCGAAAGACGTATGATTCGATCTCTTGGGAATTCCTTCATGAAGTATTAAAGGGATTAAATTTTCCGGAAAAATTTGTGAATTAGATAATGGCTTGTGTTTCATCTCCTTTCTATTCGGTAGCTATAAATGGAGAAATTCATGGATTTTTTAAAGGCGAAAAAGGATTAAGACAAGGTGACACTATTTCCCCTTATCTTTTTATCCTTTGTCTTGAATACTTCTCTAGGCTTTTAAAGAAAAATACGAGTATTAATTTTTAAGTATCATCCTAAATGTGATAAACAAAAGATCACACATCTAGCCTTTGCGGATGATTTAATGCTACTTTCAAAAGGAGACAAGGAGTCTATAAAAATTCTTATGGATAGCTTAAATACTTTTGGGGATTGTTCGGGACTTCGATTAAATGTTGAAAAGTCTAATATTTATTATATTGGGGTATCGAATGATGATATTGAAAATGGTGTGACACCTACACTCTTGGAAAGAGGTGTCATGCCTTTTCGTTATCTTTGGGTTCCGCTTGGCTCCTCCGTGTTGCTTTCAAGAGATTATAAACCTCTTTTTGATAAGTTGGAAGGTTATGTGAGGTCTTGGAGAGCTTCGTCTCTTTCTTTCGCGGGGAGATTAGAATTAATTAGATCGGTTCTCCAAGGAGTTATTTGTTTTTGGTTTTGTATTTTTCTGATTCCGATTGGTGTTCGAGATCGTGTGATTAGCATATGCCGGAATTTTTATTGGGAAAATAAACCTCCTCAAGTTAGTTGGAGTAAGATTTGTATACCAAAAGATGAAGGTGGACTTGGGTTAAAAAATTTAGAAGCATGGAACAAAGCATTACTATTGAAAATGCTTTGGAAAATTGTAGAAAATAAGGATTCACTTTGGATTAAATGGATACATGGAGAATATTTTCAAGCTTGTGGATTTTGGGATTGGAAACCGGGAAAGGGTGATTCTCCTTTATTGAAAAATGTTTGGGAGTTAAAGGATGTTATTTGTGGGTCCTTAGGAGTGGAAGACCGAGAGAGTATTTTGGCTTTGTGGTTTTCCTCGAGAAATGCGAGTCACATTACACTTGGGATATCGAGTAAGGAATTTTATTCTTTACATAAAAAACCTTATGATTTCTTCCGTCGAAAATATTATATTAAACCTTGGGCGAATATTATTTGGGACTCGTGTGTATTTCCAAAACATGCAATTATTGTATGGATGGCTTTGCGAGAGAGGCTTAAAACTAAGGATCGTATTACTTATTTGGAGTTGGATCCTCTTTGTAATTTATGTGGAGAAGATTTTGAGTCAAACAAGCATCTCTTTTTTTATTGTGCTTATTCGAGGGCTAGTTGGTTGGAGATAAAGTCTTGGCTAGGATTGGAAAAGGAGATGAACACGCTACTAAGTGCTTTGAAATGGCTCAAAAAACTTAAAGCTAGAGAAAATTGGAGGAGAAAAGCATGGAGGATTGGTTTTGGAGCTACCGTGTATTGTATTTGGAAAGCAAGAAATCACCTAGCTATAAGAGGTGATTCTTCATCTAAAGAAACGGCTATCAAGGAAATTAAGTGGTGCATCTTTTCTATTTTATTTTCCTTGTTTCCTCATCATTCATTTTTAGATGATGGTGGGCGATTAGCTTGTATTAATTTTAGTATGAGGTAGTCGTTTTTAGCTTCTTAGTTGCTATCTTTAGCCTTTTGGCTTAGGTAGGTAACTCTCTTGTATAGTGTACAGTTTTTTAATTAATACAACCGTTTACCTAACCCAAAAAAAAAAAAAAAACTGCCTGCCCTTACTCAATGGACAAATTTAGGAGTTCTGTTTACTAGTAAGGATAAAATATATTACTCGTTCGGTGCCCCGTCTACTTTATTTATTTCACTTATTAATATACTCCAACAATTTTTTTTTACGGAGAATGAAACCGCCTTTGAAATCCACTAACCAATTTCTAGTCTCGAAACTCCCAAAATAATGTTATCAACCTCCATTGCTTGACCCGTGGCTTTGCACCTAAATTTCTTTGCGAGACTGTCTGCATGGCTATTCAACTGTCTCGGTACAAACCGAAAAGATATCGGGCCATACTCTTCTGTCAACCTCCAAATCTTCCGGATGATCGATAGAATTGTCCATCTCGCTGCTGATTCCAACAATTGAAATCTCCATTAAAGAGTAATGATATTTGTCACCCCTTTTTGGTTCACTCTTATATCACCCCTTATGTGTCACCTTATGTGTAATTAAATCAAGAAGAGAGAAATAAAGTGATTAGGAAAGAAAAACACTCTGATTGGTGTTTAAAGCATCCACATAGGAGGTGATATAAGGGTAAACCAAAATGGAGTGACAAATATCATTACTCTCCATTAAAATACTCTTCATATTCTTAGTCTAGAACTAAGGGAGTATTACTTTAAGTATAATAGTTGACAGGCAACATAATAAGAAACGATACATGTGTTAATTAATTCTGAACATGTATCACAAAATTAACCACCTCGCATCTTCACCAGAACATATACAATCAATATAACCCTCACAATCAAGGATAAAAAAAATTATATTTAGCGACTAAAGTCTATCGTCAACGACAGAAGTCGAAGCCTAACTCATTTGTCAATCGTGACTAACATATGTAGTTGTGTATCACATAAAAGTCGTCGACGGAACTCTTAAATTAAATATGTGTTTTATTGTCGTAAATCGATGTTGACCATTGGGATTGGTGACTAATTTAAGTCGTCGATGTTGACCATTGGGATTCGTGACTAATTTAAGTCGTCGTGTTTGACTAATTCTAGCGATTACTATCTAGTCATTCGCGACGACTTTTTGTGGTCACCAATGAAGCCGACATATTTAAAGCACCAGTTGGGCATATTCTTACAAATAAAAAAATATCCAAAAATATCTACCATATGTTCCTGCAACCTTTACACCTACTGAATTCATCAATTGGTTCTCAACTTCATCATATGGTTTTCCCAATACCATCTGAAACTAGTGGAGCCTACTCATTCTTTAATTTCTCTACATTATTTCTCCAAAATTAGGTATTTTCCTAAAATTTAAACTTTTTATAATTTGTATTATCCGATTCTGATTGTGTCTAACATATCATATATATAATTAGGTTCTTAAAACTTGTTTTATTATTGTATATTTGGATGGTATAAAATATATCTATAAATATATTTTTTTATTTTTAATATTGTGGTATACTTATATCGAATCATTAATAGACGATGGATTAGGGTATCGATAAAAGTTGGATTAAATCAAATTGTTATGTTACCGTGGAATATATTAATGGTTTGGAAGAATTTATTGATTTTGTATAAAAACAAGTGGTTTTTAATGGTTTATTATTTTGTAAGTGTACTCATTGTTCCAATAATCATAAATTTTGCATCCATGAGGGTAGGGCACACGTTCTACAAAACGGGGTTTGGTCCACGTATGAGGTTTGGACAAAGCACAGAGAAAACGTAGAAATTCTTGCGGAAATCCCTAACCAAAATATAGAAAATGAAATAATGACTGTGTATGACGATTTAAGATACACTTACGATATTGGGGGTCATTTTGGTGACACCGAGATGAGAGACAAGAATTATACAAGTTGTGGCAGTTTCGAAGCTTTGTTCGAGGAAATGGAACTGGGTTATACCTTGGTTCTAAGATAGTGGGTTCCTAAAATTTCATAGGTAAGCTAATGCATGTGAAGGTGAAGAACAAGTGGACTAACACATTATTTACCAAACTTCTGCAATTGTTGTGTCGTGTTTTGCCTGAAGGTCATACATTGCCTTCTTCTTATGAGGAGTGCAACAAAAAGTTTAAAATTATGGGTTTGAGATATAATACGATCGATGTTTGCTTGAATGATTGTTCGATGTATTACAAGGAGAATGAATACCTCGAGAAGTTTCCAATATGTGGTGAATCTAGATGGGTCCAAAGAAAGGTAAGAAAGCACCGCATAAGAAACTCTGTTATTTTTCGATTGCGCCAAGATTGCAACGACTATACACTTTGAGGTACATCGTCAAACGTATGATATGGCACCATACCATAAAGAGTTTTGATCCCGATGTGTTACGCATCTTGTTGATGGTGATAGATGGTGCTTGGTATAGATTTGTAGAGCTACATCCTAAGTTTGCGAGTGAAATGTATAATGTATTATTTGGCTTGTGTATCTCTCGTTTTTGTCCATTCTCTATGCAGAACAAATCATATATCATGTGTCTAGTTATATTGTACGTCTACAACTTGACATTGTGGTTATACATGAAAGAAATCACATTCCAAGTTTGTTTGTTGATTCCTGATCCGCAATCACCCGGTAAGGATATGTATGTCTTTCTCCACCCTGTTATAGATGAGTTGGACATGTTGTGGGATACATGGATCCTTACGTATGATGCTCATACTAAGCAAGAGTTTACAATGAATGTTTGTCTATTGTTCACAACTAATGACTACCCAACTAGGTCATACACATTAAGTTGGCAGGGTCAATGTTACTTAGCATGCCCAGAATGCATGGATTTTACTCTGTTAAAGAAGGTGAATAAATGGGTAGTTCATTTTGATCACGAGCAGTGGTTACCTGTGAGATATCAAATTAAAAAATACGCAATTTTGTACGTGGATACCGAGTAAGGCCCCCCCCAGGAAACATAGTCATGTTGATATGTAGACGTAGTTATATGGGTTTCCTATAGTGTTTCTCGGTAAATACAAGTATTTTTGAAGAAAGGCGACGAAAAAAACAGGTCTGCGTGAATTTAATTGGAAGAAAAAGAGTATTTTTATTGTTTACCTTATTGGTCAGAAAATTTATTGAAACATAACATTGATGTTATGCATTGTGAGAAGAATGTGTGTGATAGTCTAATCGGTACAGTTGTAGGCCTTGATGGTAAAATTAACAAAGATAACGTAAAATAGAGAATGAATCTGAAAGATATGGGCATTAAGAATGGGTTGTGGTTGATCCCGAAACGAGGTAAAATGATGTTACCGCGTGCGAAGTATGTGTTGACACCAGATAAGAGACGTGCCCTTCTGGATTGGTTGAAGCATAGAAGTTTCCCGATGGTTTCGCGTCTAGTTTAATGAATAACGTTCAGAGTGATACGGAAAAGATCATCGCGATGAGATTACATGACTGTCACATAATGATGAAATTTCTTTTTCGTGCTAGTATCCCCAGGCTTATAGACGATAAACCAGTGAGCGGTTTGATAATTGGGTTATCTAACGTGTTTAGAGTCGTTTGTAAAAAGAATCTAAGTAGGAAAGAATTGGAATCGTGAAAGGCCGGCGTGATAGAAATTATGTGCAAGCTATAGATGATTTTCCCTCCCGCCTTCTTTTATATAATGATCCACTTAATCATACACTTATTTGACGAAGAATTGTTAGGTGGTCCCGTTCAAAAGAGGAGGATGTATTATTTGAAATGTATTTGAAGAAGTTAAATGAGTACAATTGGAAACCGACTAGGCCGGATGGTTTAATCACTGAGTGGTACGTCGTGGAAGAGACATTGACATTCATATCATATTATCTTCAAGAATAAATAATGAATTTCAATGATCTAGGTAGATACAATAAGACAGTACTTGAACCTAAAAATCCAAAGTGTTTTTAGAGCCAGTGTTATCCAGTGGGTAAACAGAGTTTGGTTCTTTGCAATATAAAGAGAAAGAGAAAATAAACTGGTACATCCTCCTTAATTCCGCCAAGATTCAACCGCACATGATGTAAGTAACAATATTTATATATTTAGATATATTTTGTAAAAATGTTTACACTATTCTTGATATGTATTGAACACAAGTCCACGCTATCGATCCTTGTTATTGATATAGAAATGATTCACCGAGAAATGTTTCGCGAGTGGTTTATGGAGAAGGTACTATATAACATCTAATTTTTAACATAATCACAACTATATTAAAACTAATAAGTGTTCTTGTTGGTAGATTTACTTAATGCACTAGGTTGATGATGCATTAGCTACCCTTGAGATGATTCTGTTAGCAAACATGTCCCATGGTCCGGTATATAGGAACGATTCATTTGTTGTGAACGGTGTCAAATGGATTACTCGTGAAAAAGGAGAAAATGATGGAATACTTTTTTACAGTGAGTTAGTCAAGATACTAGAGGTTAAATTTGATAATGGTTGTTTTGTTGTGTTGTTCGAGTGTAAGTGGTATAACACTAAAAACGTGAAGAAAGGCCATGGGGTAACCATTATCAACACATTTTATTTTGGGTGGGGAGAAGAGCCTTACATTGTAGCCACCCAAGCCAAAAAAGTGTTTTACATCGACGAAATTACTGCAAGGAAAACACTAAAAGGGTGAAAAGTCATGTGGTAAGATAATCATCGGCACGGATGCAGTCCTGAGTTATGGGGTACAGAATCAGTATCTACTGACACAGATCCGATTACCATTCCTTTAGCTAACATGGAAACGGATTACTCACGATTAAGTTTGACAACGGGTGAGGAGACCGAAGTTGATCCATCTCTGTTGGGAAATAATACATTGATTAAAATATGACGAGAGATATACGACAACACATGTGATGCGCACGCAAATGTTCAATTGGAGGAACCTATAAACATTGACAGTGATAATGAAATTGTAGATACTAGTGGTTACGAAACAGATTAGAAGTACCTTATTGCTTTTTTTTTTTATCAAAATTGGTCATTATTCTATAGGAATGTTAACATTGTTAAATGTTTTGGTTATAATGTTGTGTTATTTGCTAGTGGATACTATTTTATAACTAGAAAAAAACACGTTCGTTATTATTTCTGAAAAACTCCCAATTTTTTTAAATAGTTATTTCTTTGTAGTCGCGAAAGATGAACAAATAGTCGCTAATGGTACATGTCTCTCGCAACTAGTTATTGTTTAAGAATTCATCGCCAGAGACTAATTCTTAATCGCGACTATATTTTCAGTCGTGAACTTGCATAAAACAATTCATTGAATGGGATTGGGCGGTCAGATTTCCCGCCCATGACTATTAGCGACTACTTGCATGCATAGCGACGAAACATGTTGTCGCGAGAGACGGAAATCCAAAAGGCGTAGTCATCTAGCTTTCAACGTGAGTCAGTTGGACAAGTTATTCGCGACTACATTTAGGTAATTCGTGACTACAAAATGTAGTCGCTAGTGACAGTAGTCTATATATCCTCTGTCAAGCTCCATTTCTTTCATAACTCATCACATATTACTTAAAAAACGAGAGTCATATTAATCACAACCCCATTCTAAGCCGATTCCCGAGCAAAACAACATCAATAACATTCAAAATGTAATGGTTCGTCCTTTTATTTACATTTTAATCCATAATTTTTTTAATTCTAAAAAGTTAACCTATTTTTTTTCCTTGTTTGTGATTGCTTGTTAATTGCATGGTTTGTACCAGGATCAAAGACCATTATCCACGTAAAAGGTATGTATTTTAGCAAAGTTTGTTATTTTTTTATTTTAATTTTAATTTTTTTTCTATTAGAAATTTATGTTTATAGTGTACTATTATGAATTATGATTTGTTTAGGGGTAGTGTTTTAGTATTGTGTGGATATTTATTACATTTAATTTCTTAGTTATTAATGTATTTAATTATTAAACTGTTAGAAAATTAGAATATTTTAGAGAATTAGGGCTTAAAATGCTTTTATGGATGAATTTGATCTAAATAGGTGCGCTAAATAGTATTTTTAGTTAAATAGTGAATAATTTGCAAATTTTAGAAAATAGGAATTATCTTGCAATTTTTAGGTAATTAGGGACTTTTTTGCAATGTCTATAAATAGAAGGACTTACTTGCAATTTTTATAAATATAATGTATAACTTACAATTTTATCAAACATAAGGACTAACTTGCAATTTTAATAACTATAAGGACGTACTTGCATTTTTAATATATATGGACTAACTTGCATAATTTATAAAATATAAGGTCAAATTTACAATTTATTAAAAATAATGTATAACTTGCTATTTTTTTGAAATATAAGGACTAAAATGCAATTTTTATAATTATAATGTATAACTTGCTATTTTTTTAAATATAAGGACAAAAATACAATTTGTATAAATATAATGTACAAATTGCAATTTTTATAATATATAAAGGCCTTTTTAAATAAATATTAGGACTAAGATGTAATATTTAAAATATAAAGGACTAAAAAATAATTTTTTTAAAATATAAAGTACTAAAATGTAATTTTTATAAAATATAAAAAACTAAATTATAATTTACTATTATATTTAACATATGGACTAATTTGCAATGTTTATTTACATGAATGATTAATTTGTTAATTTTATTACATATTATAATTACTTTATCGTTTTGCTTTGTAATTATTATTTTTTAACTGTATTTTTTATTAATTGGATTGTAATATTTATCAATATAGTAAATTGAATATATTAATTCTTTTGATGAATTTAATATCTATTAATTTATTAATTGGAATGTAATATTTATTAATATAGGGACTTAAATATAGTATTTAATAATATATGGATTTGATAATATTTAATATGTTAATACCATAATTGTCACTACTTGTCTTTAGATGACAGGCGCACCAGGGTCCTCAAATACTCCCAGTAGGGTTGGTAATAAAAGGGCACTTACCGAGAGGTTTGCTATTCATCTCCCAAACCATGGATTAGGCACGTGTATGATTTGTTTGGAAAAAGTGTTTTACCACTACCGTTTGGGTGAGTATGAACTCGAATCACACTATTATTTATACCACAGTATTGCAAACCAATCAACTCCCCGTATTCAAAGGAGATATTTTAATAAAAAAGACACCACGTAGTACTCGAGTGTAGAATTTGTATGCAATGCATTAATCATGATAGTGAAGATGTTGATATTTAGGTGATAGAACATCTATGAACATGTCATTGACGGGATTATTAGTGACTATTTAAATTAAACGTTTTTCTCGATGTAATTCAATAATTTAGTTTTAAATTGTTATTTTATTGCATTATATGTTTTATTATTCTTATTTAACAATTCAGATTGCTATTATATGGATTACGTAATGCCCAGTTCGCATGAGGGGGATGGCCATGGACATGATCCTCACCGCAACCGCGATCGATCTTTGTCTAACTGTAACACACCTCCTATTATATGAAATATGTTTATTTTTTATGTTTTATTAGTTAGATCTTTATTCAATGTGGTTAAAAACATAAAAGAAGAAGATAAGGCCTAGGGGTCTGCCTCACTCAAATCTGCGCTTAGAGTCTTACAGGTCTTAGGTCACCCACTGCTTGTTGATTTCTGCATATTAGACGGCACGTGGAATCCCATGGGGGAGTATTGAAAGCATGTATCTCAGGTCGTGGGCATCACGGTTAGGGAGCGAATCCTATCGTGTTATAAAAAATAGAAGGACGTCCTAGATAATTTGAAGAAGGATGTTATTCATCGTTTATCGGTTATTTTAATTTTACCTTTGACTTTATTTTTAAATCATTAATTTATGTATAATTTAGAAGATGTCTAGCTTGATTTTGTTGAATAAATGAATTTTTTGACATCAATGGTTGAGGCAAAGGGGGGACTTGGAAATTGTAGCCGAGAACCTTAACTCTAGCATGTGATTCCGATACAAAGACTTCAAATACTATGTCAAGAAGTACTACTATTTGAAGGGAAAGAAACCCGATGATGTGAGTGATGAAAATTGGAGAAAAGGGTTTGCAAACTGGGATGCAGTTGAGAGAAAGGTAATAAGGTTTGAATTTATAATACATAATTTTAACTATATGTTATTAATTTTTCAAATTAAAATAATCTAGAACATGGCCAAGGCAAATGCAAATAACCGGGATAAGCAAAAGCGACCCAATGGTGCAAAGTCGAGAAATTACTCCCGAACTCGGGATATAATTTATGAGGTACAAATTTTTTTAGTAAAAATATATTTTTAAGTATTACAATACTTTAGAATAATAACTGTACAGTGGAATGGAACAACGTAAATTAAAGAAACTCACATCGGGATCGATTGTGGTCATCGATGAGCAAACACATAGCATGTCCCAGTTCTACCAATGGGTGGCTCTTCGAGCACGTAGGTTGGGACGAAAAGAATAGAGTGTGGCGGACCGAGAAATACCAGAAGGCCGATATATATATCTGTATAAAAACTTATTATTAAAAATATTTTGAATATATTTCTATAATGTAACAGACAACTCTTCGAGAAGCTATGAAAGAGAAAGTCACCCATACCCAGTCTGGGTTATCTAAGCTCCATCTTCCATTCCTGCATTGACAGTTAAGAAACAAGTATATGTTGTTAAGGAGGCAGCGAAGTCAAGGATGGACCCATCGACGAGAAGTTAGGCACCCAGAGTGGGACCGTCTCCTACGAAAAGACGTGTTTCCATTGCTGGTACATCAACATGCATCCATGATCAGCAGCTGAGCGATATGATGGAATCCTTGAATGAACTTCGCGCTGCACATGTTCACCCCCTTACGTTCCTCCAGCTGACCGATCCACGACTCGATTTCCAGCACCCAATCCCCTATGTTCACGATGGTCGATATTAGCGCAACGATGGAGTATGTTGATGAGATGAGGGAACAAGCGGAACTAACCACTTTCACTCCAAGCCAACAAAACCCTCCAACAGGTCCTTCTAAGCTGGTGCATTTAGTAGCCGAGAAAGAGTTGAGGAAGAAACCGAGGGATAAGAAGCAGAACGTTTATATCATCCATAGTATTTTGAGTTTTTTGATTGATATTTGTTTCTAGACTTGTATATGTTCCTTTTGACTCTATTTTATATTTATTTAATTTTATGTTGATTTATTATTGATTTTGACTTATTTTTAATTTATTAATATTAGTTGTTTTATTTTTTATGTATTATTTATATAAGTTTTAATTAATTAAAAAGAAAAAAACAAAAAATATATATATTTCTTTTTAAAAAAATGGTCAATTGCGACTTGGGGTGGAAATCGGATCCGAAATTTTTGATTTCGACTTTTTTGATCTGAAAATTCCGATTTCGAAACAGATTTTTAAGGTTCTGAAATTCTGAAATTCCGATTTCGAATTTTTCCAAAAAAAAAAATCGGTTCGAAATTTGAACTACATATAAATTTCCAAAATATATGTGTTTTTCGATCCGATTTTATTTCCGAATTATAATTATATTTCAAAATAATATTGCATAGAGTATTTGAAACATGAAAACTAATGTCCTATTTCTTTGATCCTTGAAAAGTTTTGGAACTTGAAAATCAACTGAACTTCCATATATACTATCTAGTTAGTTATATTACCAAAACTTTTTCAATGTATATTTATACATCAACTCAAGATTTGATTAATCTAAAAAAATTATTAGGTTTCTTCTTAATAGGTTCATCAATTAATTTCTCTCTTTCTTGTATCATTGATAATATCTGTAAGGAAACCTTCAACAGCTGAACAGAGTCGTGCCTTTACCAACAAATTTCATATCACTGTAAATGCCCGGAACTTGTTGATTTTGTTAACTACTTTAACAGCCTTAACCGTTTCAATGATACTTATGGTCAAACCAAAGACAACACAACAATGCCTAGTGTGATCTTCTTTTCAGAATATTGAAACAATGTTTTTGCATTTTCTCTAATAACTTATACAGTCTTTTCGCACTTTTGCTAACAACTTATAGGAAATTGCAGGATCATATTGAGGCTCGGAGGCAAAACTGTTTTGGAACAAAATTGCAAGATCATTTTTTGAGACTTTTTTGCAATATTTATTTTTTCATGTAATTGGAAATGGAACAGCTGTTTAGCATTATTTTTCTAGCTATTGTTACTTTGTTACTTCATGTAAATTTTAAATTTAGTTTTTATATATTGTTACTCTTCGTGTAAGTTTTATAACTTTAGTTTTTAACCACGGTTACTCTTCATGTAAAATTTAAATTATTTTTCTGATAAATAACCCTTAGTTCGGCAATTTTCGAACCAAAAGTTCCAAAATTTATCTGCTGAAATTTCCGAATTTCTGATAAATTCCGAATCCGAATTCAGAATTGTTTTTCCCAGTTTCGAAAAAATTGAAATTTTTCTGAAAGACCCTTTTCGGATGCGTTCCTTCAGATTTCCATCCCTGATTGCGACTACAAAATAGTCGCAGATGATAGAATCTACGTAGTCGCTAATAAGTCTATCATTAGCGACTATAAAAAAGTTGTCGAAAACTAAAGGAATGTAGCGGCTACGTGTGTAGTCGCTACTCATTGTAGATAATGACTACATTATGTAGTCGGTAGTAATCTATCCATTGCGACTACTTTTGTCATCGTAAATACCCATTGTGCTTTGGCGAAGACAAAGCACGGCGTAGTCGCAATTGATGATCTCTATCACGAATTTCAAGCGACCATATAACAGCGACGACATATAGTCGTGAATGATAAAATCAGTCTTTAGCTACTAACTTTTTGACTAGTAAGGATGACTATTGTCGTCGCGAGTGGTGCTTCACACAGCAGTGGTAATAAGACGAGAAGATACCGCTTATACCCGAAAAATATTTATGTATAAAGTGATTCACGGTTTTCACGATATTACTTTATATCTTATTTGCTTGTTGTATTTAGTATTTCTTTTACATATAAAACTTGTTATTTTATCAATTATTATTTAATTAATAAATTATTTTTTGGTTTTCTTTATTATTGGTAAATATTTATTTTACCAATAATAATAGTTGAGTTAGCTTTTTTTTGTTCAGATATTAACATTTTATTCAGTCAAAGAGAAATACAACACACTATCGACATCACACAAAATAAACATAATACACAACATCAATTTTCTGACAGCAGTCCGTAAAACCAAAATGTCTTCCAAGTCGAAAAGCAAGTAACCAAAGAGACCCTCCAGTTTAACTGTTCCTTCATGAAAATCACGGCAAACACTCGAACGCCAAACAGGGATACATGATCCCCAACACAACGGGAGATACCTAATCACGATTAACTCCGCAACTGTGACCTCAACAGTGTAAAACACCCCAAAATACCTAATAAATGGGTGACCTCAGAAGAGCGACCATGTGAGGGGTGTTTCTTCAACTGAATCCAACCAGCATAGATGGACCTCCTAGTTTCCAAATTTATCCAACATTTTGAAGTATACTGTATTCTAAGCGAACTAAAAAAGTCCTTAAATATTTTAATTTGAGATAAAAACCAACTCTTATGATCAAGCTATAGTAAAATTGATTTGAGAAAGGTTTCAGTTCCTTTTATTAGAAAAAACAAACCACTTCTATAATCAATCCTCTGCAACATCAGTCTTACCCTATTGAAACTTCCATAGTAAACGAACGGATGCTCAAATTGAGTCGACAAAACAACATGAAAGTGAATCAATAAAACCTCACGAATATCATACCTTATAAGAGAAAGTCAATAATTTTACCAGAAGCGTAACACTCCAGTTGGGCTAGGCTCACGAAGCAGAGCCCACTTGACACTCAAGCGGGACGGAGTAGCCGTCTTTGTCTCCTCTCCACCATTCATCTTCATCGTCGTTTCCAGTTTCCAATCCAAAAGCATCGTCTTGAAAAACTGATCCCCAACCTTCACACGCTCTTTCACATCTGAAACCCTAACCCTAACATGTTCCGTTCGTGGTCCCCGTATACCACCTTTCCTCCACCCAATATCCCACCACCCATCACGTTTAGCCTAGACCATCACAACCCAACACCCCTCCTTCCGCCGCCAATCAACCCCGAGTAGGAAGACTAATCCCATCAGACCTGTCAACAGCTTCTTCGAACCCAAATCACAAAAGAGAAACAGCGATGTGTGTTTCGTCCAAAAATAGTGACTTTACACCATATAGATCTAAAGATTTGAGAAGGAAAAGTTAAATTGAAAATAAGTCAAAAGAAGAAAGAGAAAGAAGAGAGAACCAGATATTTCTCTCTCTACATTTTTTCGTTTTGGAAAAATTGATTTTAAATAGTTGAGTTAGTTCAGCTCTTGTTATTTTGTAAAGAGTGTAATAAAAAATATAGGTTTAATCTTTCGTTAAACATATACAATCTAACTCACGTTATTAAAAAAATTGTGTTAACCCCATGACAAACAAACATTTGAACTATACATCATTAATAAACACACTTGCACATTCTTGCATTATCGAAATGAGATTTGCATCTTCTAACATGGACGTGGATCACATGATCAATGCAACTAAACATATGGGAGAACTACACGGCCTACTATGGGCAGTACCACAAGGAACACATCAAACATCAAGATCGACACGAGAACCACGCATACCATTGGACAGAAGCAATCACATTCAGGTGTGATGCCTCCTTTAGCAATAAATATTAACCCATGGGTATTGGATTGATACATGTACATCATTGGACAGGAGGATCAAAGGAAACAAAGGTTACAGCCAGATGCGATACTGTCCTAGAAGGCGAGGCACTCACGATTACGGAAGAAACAAAGCAATGCAAGGATTTTCCGGAATGTTCAATGATTATGTATTCAAATAAACTTGAATTAATACAAGGTATTAGGCAGGTGTCAGTGCCAAGATGGACGATACAACCGATCATCTGGCAATTTCACTGGATGTTGAAAGAATCGGGTCCTATATCCTACCGGCATTTACCGCATTGTATGAACGACCAGGCGGATTTTCTTACAGAAAATGCTAGACACTGAACCACCAGAGGATAAGCTTCCTCGACTTCACTTATGGAGGTTTTCTAAAAAATGGGCATTGGATGAGATTTTATGGTAACACCGCCGTACACGTCCATAAAAAGCGATATTTGTATTTTTAGAAGAACATGATAAGAAAATCCTCTCATCTAAAATTAGCTACGCGTAAAAGTCTTTCTTTCCGGAGGAAAGTACAAATTGAGGTCCAAAGTAAAAATTACTTTTCTTTAAAGCCTAACTAAATAAACATTCTATGTAAGGCCTAATCTAAATCTGGTTTGGATTTTTACCCTTTTACCCTAGTATCTTATTTATTTCTATTTTTTTGTTCTTTTGATTAATACCATTGTGTAGGTTGCTATTAATCCGAAGGGTATGTACTCACGTTCCTATTTTCCCGAAGATACGTACCTATGCCGGTTTTTTATTTTTGCTTTATAAGTCCTAATATCATTTTTGTCCATGTCCAATCGATGTACCCTAGGGGTTGTACCCGAGGGTACGTACCTATGTTGGTTTAATCTTTTATTTATAAGTCTAGATATAATTTTTTCCATGTCCAATCGTTGTACCCTACCCAAACCCAATTACAAGACCATATCCACCTCCACACACACATAAGAACCAAAAATCAAAAATAGTTTCTTTACTCGGGCCTTATGGGATGTACTCCTCTATTCAACTTCACACACGCATATAAACAAAAACCAATAGAAAACAAAAAAGTTGCACATAAAGGGTTGTACCTAAGCCCAAAACAGATATTCACACTCCAAAGGGTTGTACCTAAGCCCAAAAAAAATATTCACACTCGCATAGGAACAAAAATAAGTCAACATATAAAAAAATGTACCCAAGGGGTTGTACCCATAAAAAAAACAAAAACGAAATTGTAAAAAAATAGCAGATCTGAACAAAAGGACATCTGTTCACAGGGGGTTGTACCATAGTGGTTGTACCCATCACACATTTTTTACTTGCAAATAAACAAAACCAGTTTAGGGTTTATGTTCACAAAAATAAAATAAGGAGACGTATATCGGTGGTGATAAAAAAATCAAAACATTAGCAGATCTGAAGCGGCTGCGGGGGCGACGAACCAGAAAACGGTGGGGAAAGTGAGATCACGGCGGCGACGACGAACCAGAAAACAACGTTCTTGTTCGGGACAAGTGGCGAAGGTTAATCTGGATGTCAGAATTGGTGGGAGCATAGCGTTCTTGTTCGGACCAGGTGACAAAGGTTAGATCTAGAAAACAACGATCTTGTTTGATGAGCATAGCGTTCTTGGATCCAGGAAAGTGGTGAGTTTCTTGTGCAGAGCTTCGCCGGTTTTCTTCTTCAGGAGAGCTTCGGCGGGAAGGTGAGGCCCGAGTTTCGGTGTAAAGGTTTGAGGGTCCATGTCGGGTCCACGGCGGTTCGATGGTCCACGATGAAGGTTCGAATTGAAGGCGACGGTTTCTTGTGCAGTGCGTGAAGGTGGTGATGGTGGTGAAGATGGTGGTGAGGGTGGAGAAGGGTGTGGAGATGGTGGTGAAGGTCCACGGCAACAGAGAAATGAGGGGAGGCGGTTTTTTCTGGACGAGGGTGGCAAACGGGGTGGGATGGGGATGGCGGTGAAGGTCCACAGGGAGATGGAGGTGGAGGCGCGTTTATTTGCAGAGGAGCGGCGAACTTAGGCTTTGGTTCTGATCTGAACTAGAGAGAGAACGGAGAATGAGATGGGAGGGGAGGGTAGGTTCCAAACCTTAATGAGTTTTTTGTTTTGGTTTTTAAAAGTTTATTGTGTATAAATAGGAAAGGTGGGTTTTTGGTCTTTTTTATTTTTTAGTTAGGTTGTAATAAACTAATTAAGGATGTTGTTTTTTATTAAACCATAGGTTATAAGGCCTTATTTAGTTCTTACTCCTTTTTTCCGAGTTAGTCTCGTTAGAAGATGGGTAAACTTTACTTTTCTTCACCTAATTACTATGTTATTTGTATTGTTAAAATATACAGAGTAAAACAAAAACATTATAATTGTTATATTATTACATTTTTATTAACTTTACATGGCAATCATGCAAACAGCATGACAGACCCACGACAAATTATGTCTGATAATATCTATATATGTTTCCTATAGTGTTTTATTTTATAATAAATCTTAAATATGAATCCATTTGTTCGCACTTGAACAAGTAGAGACAAAGGGAGCGACATTACTCTGAAACCAACTAAAGTCCATAATAACATCACTGAAGTTTGAATAGTTAAGTTTTTGTTTGCTTTTACAGTTGTGGTCTTTTTGGATCTTTAACTATAAGATTAAAAAAAAACAATATTTTCTGACGCTGGTGAAAACATTGAGAATATATATAGGTACGTAGTATCACGAGAATTAGCCTAAGATCTTCAAGTACTATATTATAATAGAATTGACATATTGAAAACATTAGGCTTTTCAGTGTAAGCAGCACATGCTTCTAGTTGTGTAGTTGTATGGGGACCTAAGATATGTTCTGAGGAATCAAAATATACGTTCCACATTTTTCTACCTTGATATATCTAGTAAAATGAAAAACAAAATGTAAAATATAGAACGCTTAAAAATGATATTAGGATTCCAAGTGAAGCATGTGTGCAAGAAGACGAATATGTACACATGATTCCCAAAAAAGGGGAATTATAGAATAAAAGCCCACCTAGTAACTAGTAGTCCAATACCAACTAAACCCAGTAAAATACTCAAATAACCCTTAATCCCTCTATACACTCTCTGCAACAAAAAAAAAAGCAAAACAAAAATACCCAATTACATTTTTGTTTCAAAACCCTACCCCTCTCTATACCCCCTCTCTCTCTCACCTCCCCACTGTGAGCCACCCCCACCCCCTACCTGCAGACCCCAGCCCCACCTTCCCACCACCACTGCTCGATGCCCTCCTTCCTCCCCACCGTCCAGCGCTACTCCACACCACGGCAGCAGCACCACCATGAACCACCACGCCAAGATCTGCTCCCATTTCTTCTCCAAGATCTGTGAACCACCACCACGCCAAGAATCGTGAACCACCACCACGGCAGAATCGCGAACCACCACCACGCCAAGATCTGTGAACCACCACCTTCCCATCGAGAGCCAGTCCCCGCCGAGACACCCCCACCTTCCACCGAGAGCCACCCGCACCTTCCACAAAGCTCCACTGCAGCGCCTGTAACAGCACCACCACGCCGGAGTCGCCTTCTCAGCTTCGAAGACCACCACGAACAGCCATGAACAGCCTCCCCCTGCGACGCCATGAACAGCCTTCTTCTCCGTCGCGCCTTCTTCTCCGCTGCACTGCTTCAGCAACACCACCCTGCAGATCCCGACCAGATCTGCAAGAAAGCCGCCGCCATTCTAGATCTACAACTGCTGGCCCTCCACGAAGCAACTTCTGTTAACCACGACGAAGCAACGCCGCCACTCCACGACAAAACTCTGCTGCAGCACCATCACCATAAACTACCTCTGTCATCCTCCATTTTCACCACTGCTCCACCCCGTACTCCTCCACCACCAGCAAAACCCACCACTGCTGCAACGCGCAGCCCCTCGCCTCCTACCAACCACCATACCAGATCTGACCACAACACTTGAAAAGCGCCGCCCCAATACCAGATCTCATTGTTTTTTTTTTTAATTTTTTAACATGTTTGTTGGTCCAACCTGTTTGTTGGTCCAGCCCACTTGGGCCAGCATCTCAGTTCATTCTATTTGTTTTTTTAAAATGTCTAGACCTTGTATGTTTTTTTACACAGTCCAGCAACAAAACTTTTCCAAAAACAAAAATGTCCAGCCCAATATGGGCTATACCTTGTTCGTGTCTTCCTTTTTTAAAACCACTTTGTTCGTAGGTCCAGACCGTATTGTCCATCCCCATTTGGGCTCTTGTCTGTATTTTTTTTATTTTAAAAAAATATGTTTTGACCAGCTTGGTTGATACACACTATCCCCCCATTATTTTATTTTGTCTTGTTTAAAAGATTGGGTTGTTTATTTTTATTTCTTGAATCTAAAAACTAACCCTTCATTTTTTTTTCTTGTTTTTTTGTTTTGTTCATTCTATTTTATACTGAAAACTAGTCCAGCTATATTGGTCCAGCCACCTTGGTCTAGAAATTCGGGTTTATACGTTATGGGCTAAAACATTGGGGTTTGTGACACGATTAATGACTGAGAAAAAAAAATCAAAAACAAGGACAAAACGGGCTTTTGTGCACCCCCTTGGACAAAAAGTTGGAGAATACCGAGTAATTGGACATATAAAGAAGAGATAATTACATTTAGGGTCTTGACCACACCCCCCTCTTCAAGATGGAGACCCGGCCTAGAGCATCTTCTTACTAAAGACCTCAGAAACTTTTTAACACATGAAACCCAAAACCCCTGTTACCTTTCTACCCTCAAATGTTTTTTAGAGTCATATATATAGTCTTTTCCTTTTTTTCTCTCTTGTAAATTACATGAGCTTATTTTACTCATCTCTCTCTTCATTTTCGTGAGCTCTATTTTGGAGCTTTCTATATTTATTTCATATCATCCCTTCCGATTTCAACCTTCCTCTGTTTTGTTTATAGATTCATCACGTATCTATCGTCTCATTCTCTCTAAAATTTGCAGTGTTATCTTCGTTATAAGGTTTTTTTCGTATCTATTAACCCTTTTTACTAAGAGATTCATATTTTTTGATGTTACATTTGTTTTCTGCAAAGTAATAGCATTGTTTAATCCCAATATCCAGTATATATCGTCTTATATGTTTAGTTTTTCCATTTAATCCATGATTTCGTGACTATATCATCCTTGTTTTAGAGGTTTTTGATCTTTTTTTCATGTATTTCATGGTAGATTTGTTCATGATATGTTTGTTATGGCATATATTCATGTCATTTTACGTGTTTCTTTCATTGTTTTTCAGTTATAACGTTGGTGTTCTTCGATCTGAGATTTTTAGGGTTTATCACAGCCGCTGCATGCATGAAAGTACAGTACAGTACGATACTCTGCTTTTTTGAATTTCTGAGAGTACTCACTGTTTTTCAAATATACAGAGTAATCCATTTTTTACGCTCTTTTCAGCGTATTTTACGGTTTACTGGTTGGTGTAGGACTCACGGTTTTACAGAGTACTCTGGATTTTATAGAGTACTCTAAGTTTTACATAGTACTCTTGATTTTATAGAGTACTCTGAGTTTTATAGAGTACTCCGAGTTTTATAGAGTACTCACTGTTTTTATAGAGTACTCTTAGTTTGTCAGAGTACTCCAAGTTTTATAGAGTACTCACTGTTTTTATAGAATACTCTGAGTTTTATAGAATACTCTGAGTTTTAAAAACAGTGAGTGCTCATCTTACTGATACTATTCCATAGAGTACTCTAAGTTTTATTTGTCTTGTGTTTACTCACTTTTTACCATTTACTATGACAGTTATAATGATCCAAGATGTGCTTGTTGTGTTCAAGATGGGAACTGATCAGATTTTCCTCCCTTTTCATCAACTCAGTGGCATTAAATCAGTAAAGAAGTTTGTTCAGTCGAGGTGGCCTCAGCTATCTAAATCTGTTGTTACTTCTTATACTATAGGGGAGTATAAAGACTCCCTTCTTGAAACTGAATCAGATTTTTACACAATTAAGTGGATTCTTGGACGTGGTGTGTTTGACAAGGTTTATATTTATGTTACTGATTCCAGGACCCCCTCCTTCAACAATATATCCTCTCCAGAATCATCTGGCATTACTAAACCTATCGTCGCTGAGCCTATTCGGTCTGTTGTTGCCTCTACCCCTGATCCAACCTTTTTTATTCATGAAAAGAAGGATATGTTGAGTGATTCTTGGAAATTTGGCTTACAAGGTGTTGGACAGTGTTTTGTGGGTGGTGCTGAGCAGTTCCGTTCCGTTCTTTGCAAGCAAGCCGCTGTTGATGGGTTCGATTTCGACTATATTCACAATAATTAGAATTCTCGCATCAGCGCTCAGTGCTTTTACAAGGTCGAGAAGGGTTGCAAGTGGTATATATACGTATCGCGTGATAAGTCAAACGGATTTTGGTATTTGCGTACATATAGGAATAATCACACGTGCGGTCATGTTTACAAGAAAACCTCACACTCCCGGTTGGATTCTTCCATTCTCAGTCGTGTTATTTACGATGAACTTCGTTCTAAACCATCTTCCAGGCCTAGAGAAATTCAGTCTGTCTTAAAGGAGAGTTATGGTTTCGATATCTCGTACAAAACATCTTGGTCTACTACCCATAAGGCTAAGGACAATCTATACGGTGATATTGGATCTTCATTCAATCGTTTGCAAGCTTACTTTGAAAAGCTCCAGAAACTTGATCCAATTATTGCTTTCTCGGTTCAGTGCGATCCTAAATCCCGTGTACTTCACAGATGTTTTTTCGCATTTGGTGGGTCTATTACTGGTTTCAAGTCTTGTCGCCCCATGTTATTTCTTGACGCTACTTTCCTGAAGTCCAAGTACAAAGGCTCGTTATTGGTTGCTACTGCAAAAGATGGAGATCAAGGTATTATATCAACATATTACTTGTTTTCATGTTATTCATTCATTTCTATTACTTGTTATTTAATTTTTTTTGTTTTTCCTTTTCAGGGTTATTCACTGTTGCTTTTGGCGTTGTTCCCGGTGAGGACACCGACAATTGGACGACATTTCTTCAGTTTTTAAAGCCCCTTGTCGAGGGTCGCCCTCTCACGTTTATATCAGATTGCCACAAGGGTCTACTAAATGGTGTTAGGGATGTTTTTCCTCAAGATAGTCACAGTTTTTGCATTAAACATATAGAGAAAAACCTCAAAATTGCTATTTCCGGCTCTACATTTTACCGTGATAGGATGGTGTATCTGCTCAAGCAAGTCGCGCATGCTCCTACTGTTGCACATTATGATCAACAGATGGCTAAATTCCTGCTTGAAGGAAAGAAGCCGGTCAAAGAGTTCCTAAAGAGTTTGCCAAGGGAGAATTACGCAAATGCTTATTTCCCTGGTAGATGATATGGTGAGATGACTTCTAATGCAGTCGAGTCGTTTAACTATTGGATATTAGGTCAAAGGGGACTTCCTGTTTGTGAGCTTGTTGACTCTCTTCGGGTTAAGTTAATGCAGTGGATTTATGAACGATCTTTAAAGTCATCCAAATGGACTTCAACACTATGCCCGGCTATTATGGAGCTTTATAACACTAATGTTGGTCTCAGCTGCACTTGGACCTTTAAACAATCAACAGCTTCTTTGTTCCAAGTCGGATCAAATCCAATCATGGTGGTAGATATAGATGCCCTTACTTGTTCTTGTTGTGAATGGCAAGAGCTCGGCTTCCCTTGTCAGCATGCTTTATGTGCACTATCTAGTGTTTCTGTTCGTGATCCGTTCGATTATGTAGAGTCATACTTTCACACTTCATCATACATTAAGACTTATGCAAAGAGCATACCTCCTATGTCTACCTTTCAAGTTGAAGTCCCTGTCCCCGAATCTCAGATTATTCTTGCTCCTGATGCTAGGGTTCAACCTGGTAGGCCTCAGACTAAGCGCTTTCGTTCATGCACCGAGAAGGTTGTCCGTGCAATTCGTTGTGGCAATTGCAAGAAGGTGGGAAATAATAAATCTACTTGTAGAGCTCCACCCTCATGATAATTCAACTCTTGTTTTTAAATTGGAATCATGCTTACTAACTTCTTGTTAATGTTTATTTTCAATCGTTGGTGCCATTGAACTATTTTTACAGTTATATGTTTTTAAGTTGTAGAAGTTGAATTTGATTTAAGTATGTCATTCTTGTTATACTCTTTGATCTGTGTTGAATTTGATTTATATTGTCGTAGTACTCTCTACAATTTGATTAATACTCTATACATTTCAATTAATACTCTATATATCTGACTTAACACTATTTTATACTTCTACTCATACTCTATATAATTATATGAGTACTCTATATACTTATATGAGTACTCTATATAATGGTATGAGTACTCTATACATTACAATGAATATTCTATATCTATGAATTAACACTAATTATACTTCTATGAATACTCTATATAATTGTATGAGTACTCTATATAATTGTATGATTACTCTATCATTTATCAGAGTACTCACATATTTGTCTGATTACTCTACCTGTTTCTTTGAGTACAATTTAATTACATTTACAAGTTAATTGAGTACTATCTATTTTTTACCCAGAGTACTCTGCTATTTTATACTGAGTACTCTTTATTTATCTCGGAGTACTCACATATTTGTCTGAGTACTCTACAAATTGTTTGAGTACTCTATACTTTTAGTGTGTATCATGTGCTTTATAATCTTTAACTTTAATTATACACATTCATTTTCATGTTATTTTTATCTGTTCAACAATCAATTAAATACCAAAACCCTGTTTCATTCATATTTCATATCAAGTTTAATAAACATCCAACAACATCCAAAAAACCAGTTTAAAGTTCCAAAACAACCCAATAATCTAGTTACATACCTTAAACCAACATAAAGTACGTATCAAACATAGATAAAAACCCATCAAAAATTCTAAATCAAAGTCTAAATATTAAATTAAACTCCCAACACTCATTACAGCAAAAAATATCAAGGATTAATCATTTAAGCACTTTTCCCCATGTTGATGCACTGCGAGTATTTGCTGCGCAACAATTTCCGAACAATCATGGCTCTTCCTTCGTTAATATATTTTTGAATGTATGTCTTTTGTCGTATCATCCCATTCCGATAAAAGCCATAACACCATAGGATTACAAAAACACCGCAGTCCACACTCCCTGGTTCTTGTTCTGCACAATCTACATTAGTCATTATATATTTGTCTTCTTTACCTGGTTTTATCTTCCTCAATACATTTTGGACCAAGAATTTTCTATACTTTGCTGCGGTTTGTTCTGTCTTTGAACCTATTGACTCTGGATTTTTTGGTTTGATAGAGTTATAATGGAAAAATTCTTTCTCATCTCTGTTGTACACCAACAAACTCTAATGTCCACAGCTACCATCTTGAACAAACACTGGCAATAGTGTGAAAGCATATTCTTGAAATTATTTATAAAATGGATCTGTAACATAAATCTCACATGCTTCAACGTTCTCCTGTTCAATTAAACTCTGCAACAAAATTGAATAATTTAACAAAAAACTCTCAATGATAGAGTACTCATACAAAAACTCGAAGTACTCATACAAAAACTCAGAGTACTCATACAAAAACTCAGAGTACTCACAGTTTTGTTTATTAAATTCTTAGAGTACTCACAGTTCAACTTCATTAAAACACAGAGTACTCTTAGTTTCCAATAATCAAATAACAGAGTACTCACAATTCTTATATAATAAAATAGTGAGTACTCAAAGAACTGTTATAGTAAAATCGAGTATACTCACTACTTTATATTTCAATATGAAAAACTCAGAGTATTCTTACCATGCTAATCGCACTCTGGTGTGTCACAACATACTTCCCTCCTTTTACTCCATATTCTTCTTTTACCATTTTTAGCATAGCATCAATCACCTGCAATATTTATTAATCACATACTCAATTTCCAATATTTTTTTTTGTTTCTATATGATCATATTTAAATTTGTTTACCTGCACTTCAATCATTTCTTTACGCGCAACAGCAAAAGCATCTGATCCTGATACTAACAATTCATTTTCTTTATCCCACCATATTGCATCTCCCAAGTTTTCTTCTTTAATTTGCAGAAGAAAATTATAATCCTTCTCATCAACTGTGTCCTCTCCATTCCACTTTTGTTTCTGCTTATCTTGTTTCCCTTCATCTGTGTTTTTTTTCTTCAAATCTGCAACCTTTTCCTTATCAGTTTCTTCAACCTTTTCCTTAATTTTTTTTACAATCACTTTCTTTTTGGTTGTTTTTTCCACCCCTCCCTCCTTTTGTTTCATTGTTACTTTAACTCTTTTGGTTCTTGGTTCTTCTACAAAATCAAAATCTACACTTTTTGCTGCAGCTGCTGCACGGTTATTTTTCTTGACATTTCTCTCTATCGACCCTGGAGTCGCTAATCTGTACGATCTTCTTCGTTTATTATTTGTTTTTACTTCACCAACCAACTCCAAATCAGAATTATTTCCTCTTTATCCTTATTCACCCCTTTCTCTTCAGTTTCTTCAACACCGTCTTTTTCATTACTCTCCAACAATTTCGCCGCTGCTCTCAGGTTTTCACACTCCGACTTGTACTTGTCTAGTTCTTCCAGGCTTTCATTGTACCACTCGCTTATTTATTTATGCTCCTTGTCCTTTTTAATTGAATCAGTCTCCAGCTTCTCCTTATCCACCTTCAGCTTTGCAATCTGCCCCCTCAGTCTATTTATTTTCGCTTCTTGGCTCACAATCGCGTCCTCCAACTCCTTACTTTTAACTTCTTCTTTATTCACATGATTGCTCAATGTCTCCACTATCTGTACCACTACGGCCTTTTATTTTTTCAGTGTTTCTATAGATGCCTTCATCTCTTCTTCTTTTGAAACCTTTTTTTTTGTATTCATCCCTTTCCGCTGTTAGACGCTCTACCTCATCGATTAATTGATTTATTTCATTTCCTGATTCAACCAACTTTTCCCTCAACGATTTAACAACTGGATCTACAGAATCTTTACCTTCTTCTATTTCACCAGTAAACCTCAATTTGATTGTGCCAACCTTGTGAATCACCATCCCCACCGTGTTATTCAAATCGGTTTCTTCTTCTTTGCTCAAACTCTCATCTTTTTGAACATCCATCTCAATTTTATCTACTTCCTCACCCCCTCTCGGTGGGCCATCGTCTATGTAGTCATCTATCTCCATCTCCTCCTTCTCACTACCACAGGTTTTCTCCATTTCCATAACACACCCCTCTTCGTTTGTATCGATAGGAGGGTTTTTTATTTAAATCCTCCTCCCCAACTACTCCAACATCTTCATTATGTTTTGATAACTTACTCCCTTCCTCTACTTGTTCTCTTTCTTCAGGATCCACCACTCCAACATCTTTATTGATTTTATCTACACTCCCAGTTTTCTCATCTTCACGATTAACATCAGCCATTAAACCATCCCCATTATCGTTCATCCAACCATCAACGTTTATGTCTTCATCATCTGAAACTCTTTTTCCATCATTTTCCTTTCCATCCTCATTCAAATCATCAGCTTTCTGCACATTTTTATCTCCATCCAATTTTTCTCCACCATCTTTCTCAAGAATCCCACTGCACTCTCCTTCATTTCTGTCAATCGCTTCATTGTTGTTATCACGCTCATATACTAGCCATCCCTCTTCAACAGCACTTGGTTGTATCTCCTTCCTTCTTACCTGCGTATTTTAGACAAACAAATTCAGAGATACTCACAGTTTTTACGAAAAGAGAGAGAGAGTACTCACAGTTTTTACAGAAAAACTCAGAGTACTCACAGTTTTTATAAGAAAAACTCAGAGTACTCACAGTTTTTACAAAAAAACTCAGAGTACTCACAGTTTTTATAAGAAAAACTCAGAGTACTCACAGTTTTCATAGAAAAACTCAGAGTACTCACAGTTTTCATAGAGTTCGCTTAGTTTTCATATATTAAAACTATGAGTACTCTCATAAAAAAACCTATTCCATAACCTTATTCTTCTTCACCGATTCCAACTTGATTTTTCTTGCTCCCAGCATGCACTCCCATTTTAGACATCTAGGAACTGCATCTTCTTCATCTTCTTTCAATCTTCCAATATCTTTAACACGTTCGAAAAGCCATGGCTACAAGAAAAATACACTATATTACATTTTATACTTTAACAGTTTAATATACATTTTAATACATTCATCTTACCAACAAAACAAACAAACCCCCCTTTACTCGGGATGTATCTGAACATTTTCTTATTGACCGAAATATGTAACTGCGCATTTCTCCAGCCTAGTTGTAATCTTTTACTCTATCCAAGTCCTCGCAGATACTTATGTGTAACTGCTTGGCCTGGTAATGTCTTTTCGATAAACACAACGATGTTAAAGTATATATGGTTAACAACTTTGCAATGTCTTCACGGGCCTCTAACGTTAGTTCCTTACCTTCAAATGTTTTTATTACTTCTGCTATTTTGTCACTTAAATCTTTCAAATTTACTTTACCTGCACTTCCAAACATCCTTCTATACCAACTCGACCTATTGTTCCCCTTATTTGTAAGTTGCTTTGGCAAATGATCATGTCCACATTCTATGCCTAAGAGTATTTTTATTTCCTTCTCCGTTATTTGAATTTCTCTGCCACCGATGACGAAACTACTACTTACGGTTGAATAGCTGTCTATAACTTGTTTAATTAGCACGTCTGATTTCTTCAAAGACGTATATTTATCCCCTCTGTCATACAACCCTTTCCAGAGCCTGTAAAATGTCCTTTTGCACTCTGATAAGTGACTCTCAGTCATGCCATGAATCTTCACGATTCCTAGTAATCCATTGATGTTTGATCTGTACTGTATAGCCTTCTTTTTATTCTGTAGATGGTTTAACAACAACAAAAACAATTTTACTACGTAAACAGAGAGTACTCTGAGTTTTTAAACACAAATTAGAGAATACTCTTAGTTTTACTACGCAAAACTCAGAGTACTCTCAGTTTTGTATAGCACTACTAAGAGTACTCACAGTTTTATATAATAAAACTAAGAGTATCCATAAATCAAAAACTCAGAGTACTCCATAACAAACAGAGAGTATTCCAAAAACTAAGAGTACACATGCAAAAACTAACTAAACCCAGAAAAGACGCTTCATATTCATATCAAATCATAGAGTATTTCACCAAATCTGTAGAGTATCGAGCCAAAAACTAAGAGTACACATGCAAAATCTACAAAACCCAGAAAAGACGCTTCATATTCATATCAAAACAGTGAGTATCGAGCCAAAAACTAAGAGTACACATGAAAAAACTACAAAACCCAGAAAAGACGCTTCATATTCATATCAAAACAGTGAGTATCGAGCCAAAAACTAAGAGTACACATGCAAAATCTACAAAACCCAGAAAATCAGTTCATATTCATATCAAAACAGTGAGTATCGAGCCAAAAACTAAGAGTACACATGCAAAATCTACAAAACCCAGAAAAGACGCTTCATATTCATATCAAAACAGTGAGTATCGAGCCAAAAACTAAGAGTACACATGAAAAAACTACAAAACCCAGAAAAGACGCTTCATATTCATATCAAAACAGTGAGTATCGAGCCAAAAACTAAGAGTACACATGCAAAATCTACAAAACCTAGAAAATCAGTTCATATTCATATCAAAACAGTGAGTATCGAGCCAAAAACTAAGAGTACACATGCAAAATCTACAAAACCCAGAAAAGACGCTTCATATTCATATCAAAACAGTGAGTATCGAGCCAAAAACTAAGAGTACACATGAAAAAACTACAAAACCCAAAAAAGACGCTTCATATTCATATCAAAACAGTGAGTATCGAGCTAAAAACTAAGAGTACACAAGCAAAATCTACAAAACCCAGAAAAGACGCTTCATATTCACATCAAAACAGTGAGTATCGAGCCAAAAACTAAGAGTACACATGCAAAATCTACAAAACCCAGAAAAGACGCTTCATATTCATATCAAAACAGTGAGTATCGAGCCAAAAACTAAGAGTACACATGAAAAAACTACAAAACCCAGAAAATCAGTGAGTATCAACCATAAACCCGTGAAAACAAATTCAAATCACAAAAACCCAGTACAAACTCAAGCATATTCGAATCAAACAATGAGTATCGAGCCATAAACTAAGAGTACACATGCAAAATCTACAAAAAAAAACCGTTACAATCAAAGAGTACTCAAACAACAGTGCTAACCTTCTTAGCTTCACCAGAATCGTTGCCGGAATCTCCGCTACTCATCGTTTTGCTGTTGATTTGAGAGAGTGTTTGATTCGCCTGTTGAATTAGGAGAGAGAAACGAGAGCGTTTTTTGGAAACTAGATCGAGCGGATCTGAGGAGAATGGAGAGAGAAACAGGAATCTGAGAGTATTTATACCCCAAGGGTAGAAAAGACAATTGTCAAAATTGAGGTCCCTAAGAAGAATGGCATTTAAGAAACTACTCTATAGAGAAGACAATTAGTCTCCAAGACCCTATATATAATTCACCCTATAAAGAACTGCAAATTGGAACTAAAAACCCTAAAAAAACGTTTAATAAGAACAGGTCTATACGAAATGGTCTGTACAATGTTGGTACGTACATACACGTATGTATTGAAAAAAAATACCAGCTAAGTGAAAGTAATAAAAATTCAGAAAAAAAATGAATAAAAAAAACAAAAAAAAAATTAAAAAAAAAAATAAAAATTGAAAAGGGTAAGAAAGTAACAAAAGCTAAATAGAAAATAGATTTAGGCCTTAAAAAGAAGTAATTCCTAGTTGGGCCTTAAAAATTCTCTTTGCTTAGAATTAGGCTCCAATTTGTATATTCCTCCCCCAAAAATTGATTGTTACAATTTCATAACATATTCCTATAACATGATTTATATATTATTCAATCATAATATTTATTATTATTAATGTCCAAAAAAAATTATTATTATATAATTTTTTTGTCAAAGACAATCTGAAACATGGAAACATTTTCTACGAAACTAACTATCCCTAGTCGAGAGAAAGTTGTGTCGGATCTGTCGTAGAACCATGACACGTGGACCTACGCCTAATTGACTTGGGTATAATGCCTGTCCTACTATTCAGGTTTCTCGGGATATGGTGGAACGTTACCAGTCTGTAATGCTCAGTCATCTCTGCAATTCTCCTTAAAGTAGGTTGAAACATCACTTAACGGTTGACGGTTGCCTGATACCCTAACTACGTCAAGGTTATCAGAGAAGACAATATTCTATGTACTACCATATGGTTTTACACAACTCTGTCGCAGAGAGTGTTGGCTCCATTATGGTCTTTGAGCCACAATGTTTGACTAAGAATCAATTACCACTTTTCCCATTTGTAAAGAGAATGGGGAGAGTCACTTAAGTGACTTCTCTCATGTTGACTAAACCATTGGAATTAAATTTGTTTATTTAGCTTGTAGTCTCTCTAGTTTTCAAACAACTACACCACATGACTGAGATAAAATATAGTTTATCCCCACACGCGCGCACCACCACAACTTGACTAAGTCTTCACGTTTTTTAACAATCTTGATATGTTTTGTCCACGTTTGTAACAACAACTATAATTCAACCCTCGCTTAAAAACCTTGATTAGTGTCACAACTATATTGCAACAGCTAGTTTTTGCTGCTATAAATAGAGATATTGTCTCTATTCATTCTAAACATTCACAACACAACAAACCTTACGCAAAATACTTATTCTTGAGCGATAAAACATAGATTACATACCTTTTTTTGTGAGTTCACATGATTAAGGGTCATAGTGTTTATACCTTGGGAGCGTCTGAAAATTACAATTTAGCATCTTTGTTGTCCCGAAAATAATTTTTAAGGCAATGGATTTTCTACGCTACTATAATTTATGTTTCCTACTTTTCTAGTTTCAAACTCTTTATATTTCTTTTCAAATGTTGTTTTTTTAGTCTTAAATATTTAAAACTACGTTCTGCTTTAAATATTTTTAAACTCTGTTAGTGTATTGTTATTACACACACCAATTTAAGAACGATCTTTACACTATGATGTAATGGCTACATCTTCCGCTTTAACTACTACGACTTTGAAAACTTTGCCAGATATGTCAAAACTCAAACCTCTTGATTGTTCTAGTTTCAAACGTTGGTCACAAAAACTTCTTATCTTTTTTGAAAAATTGGAGTTCGACTATGTATTACTTGATGAAACGTCTATATTAGCCATTGAAGATAATGTTGTTGCAACAACCGGTCACAATCTTGAGATTTCATAATGTGATCAGGCAAACAAACTAGCTCAGGGTCATCTTTTAAACTACATGACGAACCCCCTTTTTGATTTATTTGTGAATGAAAAAACTTCAAAACTCATTTGGGACTTTTTACACACTAAATATGGAGTTGATGATGCACGTAAGAAAAAAATACATGGTCGAAACATGTATTCAAAATATCAGTCACCGACTAAAAAGACGATCATGGAACAAGTTCACACGTATGAGAACTTGTGTGTAGAAATCATGTCTGGAGGAATGAAAATATGAAAGATCTTACAATCCAATGTGTTACTTGAGAAGATCCCACCGTCTTGGAGTGACTATCACAACCACCCCAAGCACGAGAGAAAAGATACGACCGTCCAGGAGCTAATCAGGCACATGAGAATTGAAGAGGCAAATCGCCTCAAGGACAAGTCTAAATCTTGCCCTTAATTTATTCAAAATCAAACTTGGTCGAGTATTCTGGTTATGGCAACAAAGTTGGTCTCAAGGGTAAAGGAAAACATTAAAGGCAAAATAAGAACAATGGCAATAACAAATCAAAGGGTAAATTTAACACATTTGGAGGTAACTTCAAACCAATTAATCATATTCATAAACCCAAGTAAACATGATATCGTTGTGGAAAGGAGAAAGACAAGGCCTACCAATACATGAATAGGCTCAACCCTAACGACCCATATTGCACCAACACGACTAGATCTGAAGAGGTTATTGTTGCGGTGATGGGCAAATCCCACTTGGTAGAAAACAAGGTAGAATGGAATATGGATTATGGACAATGGAGCATCAAGACATTTTCGCTTCAACACGGAGTTATTTCAAGAGTATGAAGATGTATCTAATTGTTCCTATTATCCACACTCTTTCCCATTAAGAAATCCATGCAAAACCTATGGATACTAGATCGATGAGTGAGTTTGGGATCGGCCATGAAGTTGTATGGAAAGCTCGCAAACCCTAGAATAGGCTAAGATATCACAAAGATTCGTGGATGGGACCATTCATAGACACAGAGTTGTTTCAGCTAAAGTGATAGAAATCAGGCCCAAGAGGGGCATTAAACAGAGGTTAGTAGACATTCATAGCGTTGCTCGTTGCTTGGGAGGCTATATACGGAAATCTTGATAGAGGTAACGCGTCTAACTTTGGAAGACGTTAAACAAAAGTGTTGTACGGGAGACAACCCGCAATTTTTTTATGTTTTTGTGTTTTTATTTATGATTAGATTAGTTGATCTTAGTAGATATTGCAGATTGAGAAAGGTATCAGTCTTTTTGATGTGTAGGTACCTAAGGAATCGAGTTAGGGAGAAAAATCGCGAAAAATTGGCAAAAACCAAACTCTCATGTGCAGTACACTACACGAGAGCTTCGGTACACCGCAGAAGGTCCAACTGTGACACTGTTCAGCGAGATGGTCTAGCGCGAGCGAACCGTCTCGTCATTCGCGGCTGACCATGGCTACGGTTCCCAACAGAAAACCTGTGCGGTACACCGCGGGGCCAGTTCGGTGCACCGCATCCAGACCACACCGTCACAACGTTATGAAAATCAAGTATTTTTCCAAGACCCTACTGCCCACTACCGTATCGTCAACACCGTGGCACGTGTCCAAGAAATTTTTCGTGCGGTACACCGCACGGCGCCACTAGCAAAGGTTATAAGAAGGGTTTTGAAGAGAGAGAGAGGTTAGTTATATCACGAATTTTTTAATCCCTAAGCCTCTCTTTCCCCCCAAAGCTTCCATACCTCCATCAAAGCTTCTACAAACCTTCATATACATCAAATCACTACCCAATCACCATAAATTTACATCCAAATACTTCCCACATCATTATAAAGAAGATTAAACCATCCAAATCATATCAAAACACCTAGTATCCAAGAATAAAAACCCAAAATTTCCAAATCTTATCCAACAATTTCTTAAATCTATAACAATCAAGCAAGAGTTCATCCTACCCACATAGAGATTCATCATCCCCACACCTTTCCTAAACCAAATAACACTTGTTCAACCTAGAAACAACGGTTACAAATCTCAAGAGTGTTAAAAGCTTTGAGTTGGAGGTAAATTAAGATGACGAAAAGAACGGAAACATTATTTACTGTTAGGGAGATGAAGAAGAATCAAAATAAGGTATTGGGTTCTATAGAGAAGAAGACAATTGAGAATAGTTGTTGGTCCTTTGTGTGTTCTAAACAAATGCAAATGATAATCGAACCACAACCGCAAGTGTACGGTTGTCCCAAGTAGTATATATTATAAAACAGATTCGTTCCAAGGACGGGATGGTTGACTACAATGTTTAGCAGATAATGATTGGTTGCACTTATGAAAGCAAGTAAATAAAATATGTTTGTTTGGTTTTGTTTATTAAAAACTACTAAATGAAAGATAAATTATAAATGCAAGTAAAAGCTAAGACGCAAGTAAAATGAGTGAAAACGCAGTATGAGAAGTAGTACTTGAGAACGCAAGGATCCTCCCAATCTTATTTCCTAACTTATGTTGTTTAAGGGCTAAATTGGTCAATTACAATGGTTGGGATTCTAAATTCCTTATACCCTCGTCAGGGTGGACTATAAGGCGATCCTAAAGTGTCACTAGTCCCGTCAGGGTAGATATGATCCACCGTTGGATGTTTAAGATTTATTACCTCATTGGCCCTAGAATTAGCTAAGTTCGTCAGAATCAATAGCTTCTATCCTAGATCGAATAAATGGTTCTGTATTTAAACCCTCCGTCAGGATGATCCAATTGCCACTAATTGGAATAGCCTAAATACTAACACCTGTTCCTAGTTCATGACGCTAAAAACAGTAAAATAATCTCAATTTATTGAAAAGAGTAAAAGCCTTAATCTAGTTTAATTTAACAGAAACCCAAATTCAACATTCGTTATTCAATAAAATTGGGATTCACCCATTGTTTGTTCTCAAGCACTATGAATTGTTTAGCTCATATTAAAACGAAATACTAAATTAAAAGAAATGGAATTCATATTTGATTACAAAATTAAATATAAAAAGAACCTAATTTCCGGAATTGGAATGACTGAGAACGGAGATATAGACCCTCTCCAGTTCTTGCAGCTTCTTCTTTCTTCCTTCTGTTGCTTCTCTCTGGTGTTTAATCTTGTGGAATGTGAATTGTATGAAAAATAGAAGCCCATACCTCCTTTTATAGGCATAAAAACGGATTAGGGCTTGGACCAGAAAATAAAACACTAATTAAATGTCCAAGCCCAATTTCTAAGCCCAAAATCCCGTAACTGCTGATACCCCTTCACTAAAACGGCTTTTACCGATGCGTTATGACTCCGATTGACCTCATTCCAGTTGCTAAAGTTCCGTAACTCGATAAGGAATGTTTTCTCTTCAAATGTCAGCGGCTAAATCATCGCTGAAGCACCTCTAAATCAGAAATCTATGGTCTGGAAAATGGATTTTCAGCTCTAAAAATAATATCTTCGGGATTTATCTTCAAGTCTTGACTCTAATTCACGATCTTTGACTTTCTCCTCGGATTCCTCTCCTAGCTAACATCTAAAACCTGTAAACTTTCCACTAAAAATACCAATATTACGCGCAAAAGCTTAATAATTTAAAAATGCTAGAAATAAAAAGGGAATTCCGGATTCTTGCATATTTAGTCCAAAAGTCTATCAAATTAATTAAATAAACACCAAAAATGATGTCTCCTAAGGGTCGAAAATAAGAACAATCAGGGAGATATCAAGACCCCCAACTCAAACCTTTGTCGTCCCGACAAAGTAAAACAAAACAAAGGGGTAGAAGTAAACGTATAAACACGTAGAAGCTAACAAATAAACCCTAAAGCGATTCTTAAGATAAATCTCATATAGCAAACTCTAGAAACTAATATACACATACATCTAAAATGCAACATCAAACATAAATAATCTCAATCATAAAATTAAAGTTGCAATGCTTGAAGGTTACACTTGTACTCATCTCTATATGATGGCTATAGGGTGGTCATTAATCCTAACTCGCTTTGAACGCTCCACCTAGTATATTCCCTATTAGCAGAATCATAAATTCACTATGCACTTAGGAATCACGAGGTCTTTACGGTTATAATATTGGCTTAAGGACGGGTGTGGATGTATATTTGGTAAATTTGAAGTGAGCTTTTGGCTCTCTCCTCACTTACCATCAACAGTGTCCTAGAGCTTGAGTTAACGCTCAAAAGATGTTCTCACTCACCCATATACGCAACAATTTAGCGTCCCATGTCTTCCCACTATAAACACGATGATTTCCAGAAAAATTCCACTTTGCCGGATGTTTTATTCATTCATATTTTTCTTTTTATTTTCTTTTCTCTTTTTCTCTTTTTTTTTGTACAGAAGCAAACCGGGTTCCCGGTTTTGACGAAACCGAGTTCCCGGTTCCTACTGTATGGATTTTTTTTCATTTTTTCATTTTTTTTCTTTCTTTTTCACTTTTTTTTCATTCCCGGCAAAGGGTTACAATTATAAATCATCTGCAATTGTGCTACAATACAAAGCACATCAATCCCAACCCAATAAATTCCCCATAAGTGGACCCACCACCCCAAACTCAAGCTCGAGACATGTCTCAGGATTGTGATTCAAGTGCGGGTCATATGGTCATGCCTAATAAACTAAGGGATAATGGCTTATATCGTGGCTACAAAGAAAAGGCTAAAGGCTCAAAGTGGGCTAAGACGGATAATAATTAATACAAGGGATAGAAGGCTAAAAGGCACAAATGGCTAACAAAGAACTGCCCCTATCATTTTCCTAAGTACATAGCTTGTCTTTAGTTCATATCTAGGTGGGTTCTCTACTAATTAGGATTTCACGTTCTACACACCAAACATATTCCTTGAGTACAAGCTTACTTCATTTGCATTGTTCATTAATTTTTCCTATTAATTACCTATGTTTGCATGCAATTCTAAATGCGTTTTATATCAATCCCTAAAGTCCACTATTTACTATCATAGATTCATCAAAAGTATGCTTAAAGGGATATTTAAAAATTTCTACAGTCAAACGCAACTCCGAAAATTCTTTTATTGAAAGCAAATAAAACAAATGACACATAAAAACTGGGATGAGGCAACGAACCCCACCCCAAACTCAAAAATGAGTCGTGTCCCCACGACTCGAAAAGACTCAAAGCAATAAAATAATATACACTAAATGAGAAGGGATAGAAAACGTATCTGAACCAGCGCGTGGCTAGTTATCGGTGTTGCGTCCATGAATTTTATCTCGCGTCTAGACATCGTAAGTTGTGCTTTGAACACATAAAGTTCAACTTGTTTGTAACGTTTCCCAAAATAGCGCACCTCGTATCCTGATTCTCTTCCAACACCTTGATTTTCGATTCCAACTCATCATCGGATCATTTTCTTCCTCACTTTCAGGTTCCTCAATCACTTCTCTCTTCTTAGGATTAGCTTTAATTTTTAACCTTTTCAGTCTTGTGTTTACAACGCGAATTAGGAATCTCAATAGCTTGTTCGTGAACAGTACCAAAAGTGTTTCTGTTTCTTGGAGAATTCCTTCGATAAGTACACATGAAAACGGTTCTGATAGGCATCTCTTTCCACCCCAAACTCAAAACTTCAAATAGTGAGAAGCTAAGGCTTAGAACTTTGATGTTTTGAGGCTTAAGACTTGAAGATTATGGTGGAATATGAGATGGGTAAAGGCTAATTGATGTGGGGGAAGAGGGAATTGGATTTAAGTTGAAGATTGGATGAAGAACAATCGGAGGAAAGTGGGAATTTTATCGTATTTTGGATGGGAGATGAGTTGATTCCATGTTTTTGTGGTGAAAGAGAGTAAGATTTGAGGATTGTGTGGTTGTGGATGATGATGTTCAGGAAATTCTGGGTTTTGGGAGTGTTTTTGGAGGCTGGGTTGAAGAGAGAGGTAAAAATATAGGGCTACAAAGCGGTAAACGGCCCTGTCACAGATGCAAACCGGGTTCCCGGTTTCGAAAATCCGGGTTCCCGGTTCCGCGTCGCTGTGACGGCGCGGAAACATAAAAAAATACTTTTTTTTTTACCTCGAGACGCACCAAAACGCTGGACCCCAAGACGCAGGGTCAGAACTTTTGCTCGCCGAAACCGGGTTCCTGGTTTTGTGGAATGCGGGTACCCAGATTTTCTCGATGGCGCGAATCAAAACGCGCCAAAACGCAGCTACTCAAAACGCCGGGTCAGAGAATTCCACCAGTTACAACTCCGAAACCGGGTACCCGGTTTTGCCAAATGCGGGTTCCCGGTTTTGTGTCGATGGCGCGAGTCAAAACACAGCAAAACGCAATCACCAAGACGCTGGGTCAGAAATTTCCAGGAGTTACAGCACCAAAACCGTGTTCCTGGTTTTGAAAAACCGGGTACCTGGTTCCGACGCTGTGTCGTGAACCAAGACGCCAAGTGTTGCGTGTATAAGGTTGGTACCAGCTTCAAAACCGGGTTCCCGGTTTCTCCTGGACATCCAACCTATTTTTCTCCTATTTTTGCCTTATCGACCCCAAACTCGTGACCTTTTTACCCCTGAAATCATTAAAAACAACTACCCTTCCTCATTTCTTAATAATAAACACTAAAATTACGAAAATCAGACTAATCTAAATTTCAAAAATTTAAAAACTCAGCTAATATACAAAGAATTGGCTTTTGTTTAACGTCGTTAAGATCGACGGGTTACCTCATTCATTAGTCATTGACATAACCTCCCCAGCAGTGAGTGAGGTTGTCAATATTTGCAATTCGAAATTTGCATCCCTTAGCTTTTATGCCCACTAGTTTATCTGAGATAACCTTCGCGACCGTGAATGGTCCTAGCCAAGAACTTTTTAATTCACGTACCTTTGGAGGGGGTTTAGGATTTTTCATAGCTACTTCTTCACCTACTTTGAACCCCTTTTTCTTTCTTTATTTCTTAGGTTCCTTCGGAACCTTCGTGGCACGTGTTTTCTCTTTCTTCTTCGCATGATTTAGTTGTGGATTTCTAGGATATGGAGGAGCTTTAATTGGTGGTTTCTTTCGTAGCTCTTTCTCTTCCACTCGTAAAGTGTCCACAACATTATTTGGCTCTTTTCTTACCGGTTCCATTACATCTACACGAAAACATTCTTCCTTGGAATCCGGAAACTTCATAGGTCTAAACACATTAAACTTCATCTCCTCGTCTTGGATTCTCATAATCATTTCTCCGTTCTCTACATCAATCAAGGTACGCCCCGTGGCTAGGAATGGTCTTCCCAAAATAATGGGGACATTCCTATCCGCGTCGTAATCAAGTATAATGAAATCAGCGGGAAAAATTAATGTACCTGCCTTAACGAGGACATCTTCGATTCGGCCTTCCGGATGTGCAAGAGATCGATCCGCCATTTGCAAGACCATAGAAGTGGGTCTTGCTTCGATATTAAGCTTATCAAAGATCGATTTGGGCATAAGATTTATGCTTGCACCCAAATCACATAGTGCCTTACCTTTCCATTCTTCTCCAATCGATATCGGAATTGTGAAACTCCCCGGATCAACTAACTTTGGAGGTAGCTTACTTTGACAAATGGCACTACATTCTTCAGGAAGACCAATCATCTCATTATCACAATACGGCCTTTTGTTAGTGAGGGCTCTCTTCAGAAACTTAGCATACTTGGGTACATCTCGAATAGCTTCTAGCAACGGAATATTTATGCTAAGACCTCTTATTTTGTTAAAGAATTTTTGGTAATCAGCCATATCACCCTTCTTTTGAACTCGCGATGGAAATGGTGGAGGTGGACGATTGATTATAGTCTCATCTTTCTTTTTTGGAACCTCAACAGGCCTCTCCAATTCTTCTACTTCAACTTCTTTATCTTTATCCACACAACCTTTTCTTTTCTAACTTCTTTTTCTTTCATAACCGGAAAAGGAGGTGGAGGAAGGTTCTTACCACTTCTGAGAGTAATAGCTTTACAGTCTTCGATTTGGATTAGATCTTTAGTATCGCTAGGGAGTTGCCCTTGTGGATGTTGATTCAGCTGTTTATTTATCTGATTCATCTAATTCTGTAATAACTTCATGTTTGCTTCAGATGCTTGTTGACGTTCCATGGCTTGTGTCTAAAGAGCGATTAAACTTTCTACGGTTTTCTGAAGGGTAACTACACCTTCTTGTGGATATGCAGGTAAGGCTTTCTGATTCATTGTGTCATCATAATTGTCTTGAGGAGTTTGTCTCTGGACATAATTTCCCTGATTCTGTCCTCCTTGATAATTATTTTGTGGTCTTGGATTGTAGTTGTTACCTTGGGGACGCGGCTGATACGCATATGTAGGATTGGCTGCCCCATTAGGATTTGAGTATTGAAACCCAGGATGGTTTCTGTTAGGCTGATATCCATTACCACTTGAATTGAAGTTACCTCTGTTGGACACAAACATCACAGGCTCTTGGTTATTCGGACAATTTTCCTCATCATGATCATCTACTCTGCAAATCGAACACATATACACCTCTTGTGCAGCATGCACAGCTACCTTCTTACCCGAAAATCCTTCTTTTACAGCTAAAGTAAGCTGCTTCAATTGTTGCTCTATAGTATTCTGAATCTTATTCTCAAGCGTAGCAAATTTTTCTTCCATATCAACATTATTCACTCCTTTAACCGGTGTTCTTACTGAATTCCACCCAACTTCATTCTTGACTGTTCTTTCTAAAATGATCCTAGCATGAGCGGGTTGAATTTGAAGAAAACCTGCACCACATAACATATCCAACTTCTCTCTTGAAGTTCCATCAAGGCCTCTGTAAAAGATTTTTAACTGTTGTTGTTTAGAAAAGCCATGAGTGGGAACTCTACGCAAACACATCTGAAATCTTGTCCAACTCTTACCCACAGTCTCATCATATTCTTGACGGAAATGCGTCAATTCTAATTCAGCATCTAATCTCATGTTACTTGGGTAATACCTGTCAAAGAAAGCAGTCTCTAATTGATCCCAGTTGGTTATCTTCGTAGGATCTTGTGTATCGTGCCATTCACTTGCTCCATCAATAACAAAAAATTTAAACGCAGCAAAATACATATGTTCTCTTGAAACTCCTTGTGTGATATATGAATCACATATCTGCTTAAACTTCTGTACTGCTCTAAGAGGATCTTCTGATGGTCTACCACGAAAATTCCCAAAATTTTGGAATTGAGCTAACATACCCGAATCTGGACGGAATCGCGGAACATTAATATCTGGAGCACCTACTCCTATAGCAGGAGCACGGAATGGAACTTCTGGTGGCCCATTAGTAAACCACGGATCTTGATTCATCACTATTTGGACTTGAGGATTTGGATTCAATGGTGGAAGTGGAGGAATAACGCCATGTGCCAAAGGTTGGCCATTTGCGCCTAGTTGACCTGGTTGATTATTTTGTTGATCTTGAAGATTTATCTCTTCCATTCGGTTACTTAATTCTTCTACCTCTAAAGCTTCTCGTTCTCTTCTTCTCTTGTTAGCAAGTCTGATCAACGATTCTGGATTACTAAGGATCGGAGGTGTTGGCTCTAGATCCTTGAATAGCCTTCTTCGCATACACCAAACCTAAAAACCTGAAAAGAAATAGACAAACAAAAAGCGTAAAACTGATAAAATACAATAAATGCAACTATCACTAAAGGATAAACACCGTGGTCACACGCTACCGTCCCCGGCAGCGGCGCCAAAAACTTGTTGGTCCTTTGTGTGTTCTAAACAAATGCAAATGATAATCGAACCACAACCGCAAGTGTACGGTTGTCCCAAGTAGTATATATGATAAAACAGATTCGTTCCAAGGACGGGATGGTTGACTACAATGTTTAGCAGATAATGATTGGTTGCACTTATGAAAGCAAGTAAATAAAATATGTTTGTTTGGTTTTGTTTATTAAAAACTACTAAATGAAAGATAAATTATAAATGCAAGTAAAAGCTAAGACGCAAGTAAAATGAGTGAAAACGCAGTATGAGAAGTAGTACTTGAGAACGCAAGGATCCTCCCAATCTTATTTCCTAACTTATGTTGTTTAAGGGCTAAATTGGACAATTACAATGGTCGGGATTCTAAATTCCTTATACCCCCGTCAGGGTGGACTATAAGGCGATCCTAAAGTGTCACTAGTCCCGTCAGGGTAGATATGATCCACCGTTGGATGTTTAAGATTTATTACCTCATTGGCCCTAGAATTAGCTAAGTTCGTCAGAATCAATAGCTTCTATCCTAGATTGAATAAATGGTTCAGTATTTAAACCCTCCGTCAGGATGATCCAATTGCCACTAATTGGAATAGCCTAAATACTAACACCTGTTCCTAGTTCATGACGCTAAAAACAGTAAAATAATCTCAATTTATTGAAAAGAGTAAAAGCCCTAATCTAGTTTAATTTAACAGAATCCCAAATTCAACATTCGTTATTCAATAAAATTGGGATTCACCCATTGTTTGTTCTCAAGCACTATGAATTGTTTAGCTCATATTAAAACGAAATACTAAATTAAAAGAAATGGAATTCATATTTGATTACAAAATTAAATATAAAAAGAACCTAATTTCCGGAATTGGAATGACTGAGAACGGAGATATAGACCCTCTCCAGTTCTTGCAGCTTCTTCTTTCTTCCTTCTGTTGCTTCTCTCTGGTGTTTAATCTTGTGGAATGTGAATTGTATGAAAAATAGAAGCCCAGACCTCCTTTTATAGGCATAAAAACGGATTAGGGCTTGGACCAGAAAATAAAACACTAATTAAATGTCCAAGCCCAATTTCTAAGCCCAAAATCCCGTAACTGCTGATACCCCTTCACTAAAACGGCTTTTACCGATGTGTTATGACTCCGATTGACCTCATTCCAGTTGCTAAAGTTCCGTAACTCGATAAGGAATGTTCTCTTCAAATGTCAGCGGCTAAATCATCGCTTAAGCACCTCGAAATCAGCAATCTATGGCCTGGAAAATGGATTTTCAGCTCTAAAAATAATATCTTCGGGATTTATCTTCAAGTCTTGACTCTAATTCACGATCTTTGACTTTCTCCTCGGATTCCTCTCCTAGCTAACATCTAAAACCTGTAAACTTTCCACTAAAAATACCAATATTACGCGCAAAAGCTTAATAATTTAAAAATGCTAGAAATAAAAAGGGAATTCCGGATTATTGCATATTTAGTCCAAAAGTCTATCAAATTAATTAAATAAACACCAAAAATGATGTCTCCTAAGGGTCGAAAATAAGAACAATTAGGTAGACATCAATAGTTCACTTTCTAGTAAGACGAAAAAGGGTTAAACGGGTTAAGAGAGTAGAGAAAATCTAGCTGTGTTGAGATCAAAGAGTGAAAAGGTTTCAACTTTCAAGGAGAAGACGCCACAACCTCTACAAATTGAGATTCCTATACCCGAGATGAATGAAGCTTCAGATACCTTGTTAGCATCCGCAAAGAAACACTTACCGGACTTTCCCTTTACTCATGAGAGAGTATTCGAAAAAGAAGTTGGAGAAGGTGATTACAAGAGATTCTTAGAGATAGGAGATAGATTGGGTTGGTCTACATTCATGATGAGATGTTCAAATTTATGTATGGAGTTAGTCTCCAATTCTATCTAGGCCTCTTTAGCCGAGATAGTGATGGTCGTGTTCTAGTTAGAGGAAAGTTAGTTTCTTTTACAGTTGAAGAGATTAGAAACCACTTCTAGTTCAAGAAATTGGTCAGACCATGTAAGTTTAAAGAAGCGGTGGAAAATATTAAGACAGTCGATTGGAATAAACTTTTTGAGCATGTATTGGATGAAGAAAAAGTGCAATCACATAAGGGAGAATTGAAGGCACCATGGCCTTACAAATGTCTTCAAGCATATACTAGAGTTTGGCACAATTTTTTACGCCAAACGCCTTTGGAAACACGCAAACTTCGGATGTAACTAAGAAGAGCGCCATCTTCTTGAATTGTACCTTAAGATGGGAAGAAGTAGATGTGGAACAGTTGATATTTGAGGAGGTGATGATATTTTTGGTCTCTTCCCTTATGTTATTTAATGTGAAATATCCTACTATGATCACATGCCTTGTACGAAAAGCGAATGTAATACCGGGTGAAGGAGAGAAACTAATGTATAAGATGAGCAATAATATCGACAATACTTGGATCAAGACAATTTTGAGAGGAATAGGAGTTACGATACCTCCACAAGATAAATCAAAAGAAGAGGATCGTATTTAGCGAGATAAGGTAGATGAGCGATTGGATAAATTTGAAGTAGATCAAACTTTCTTGGCCAATGATGTGTCACAAATCAAATCTGATCTGGTGCACATCATGACACTCCTTGAGCCATTAAAGCGCAATTTAGCGAAAGATCCAGTAAATCCTATATTGAATGTTGATAAAGCGAGGCGATTACCTCGAGAGTATGTTCTCTTTCTTTCTTAACACTTATGCATATGCTTTATTTGCTTGTATTTAATTTCTTTTTGGAGTCTTTTTCGAGTCGTGTGGACACGCCTCATTTTTTACTCGAGGGTATGGGGATTCGTTGTCTCTCATCTCCATTTTTATGTAAATTTACTGGTTTTAGAAGAAATTGAAATTTTTGATACATGGGATTTAGATGTAGAGTGTGTTTAATAGCTTGAAAACATAAGCTTAGTGAGGTAACGATAGTAAGTGATATGTTTATGAGTTGTTTTACTTTGTATGCTTTGAGTATAAACGTGAAACACACATTGATAGTAAAGAAAAGATTAGTAAGTAATGCGGTAGAAGTATGTTTGATCTTAGGACGCCTTGAGTGGTGTGTTGGTCATGGGATCCAAGCTAGTTGATAAACCCATTTGACAAACGCGCTAAAGGTAAGAGAATAACGAAATTGCATAGTTTAGAAAGTGATTAAAGCGGTTATTTGATAAGCCCCTTGTTGCCTTTTAGCTTGCTGTCCATTTATTATATTTATATCCTTCTCAGCCCCTTCTAGCCTTTCTAAAGCCTTTTTATTAGCCATGTTATAAGACATATCCCTTTAGATTGTAGGACTTTTCCATATGACCCGCACTTGAATCGCGATGCATAGACAATTGTTTTAAAGCTTGAGTTTGGGGTGGTGGGTCCACCATTATGGGAAATATTATTGGGTTGGGAATTTTGAGCTTATTAATTTTTCTCTATATTTTGATGATGATTCACTGTTTATTATATTGTAACCCTTTGCAGGGGTGAAAGTTATGAAAAGAAAAGAAAAAATATGAGAAAGAAATAACATGATATCTCACATCAAAAAGAGAGTCATAGTTATACAAAAGAAAGAAAGAAAAATGATATAAAAAGATTAAAATTATTTGGACCGGCAAAGTGGAATTTTTATGTGATCATCTTTATGCTTTATTCGGTTATTGGGGATGCTGATCAGAGCATCAAAATCATTGGGTTGAGTGAGACTGTTTTATGAGAGTAACTCAAGCTCCAGGGCGATTCGTTGATGGCTAGTGAGGAGAGAGCCAAAAGCTCACTCTAAATTATCCAAATATACTATCATACCGTTCCTAAGCCAACATTACAACCCTAAAGACCTTTTGATTCTTTTCTATATGATCTAGAAGTGATTGAACTGTTAGAGAGTAGTTAGGTGGATCTTTGGATACTAGTGAAGTCCGATGAAGAATCTATAGCCTCCTTGGTAAGCTAAGTGAAGAACCTCTCCTTCGTGCATTGCAAAGCTAATTTTATCTTGAATTTGAGTTGTGTTGATGGTGAATATGACAAGTGTGCAGGTAAATTAGTTTGTAAATATTATTACATGAAATTTTCTGAGTAGTTTCTTTGAGTTTATTTTAAATATTCTGCTATCTTCTTTCCACTGTGCTTAATTGAAGCAGGTGTGTATTTAGAGGCTGCCCTTTGTTCTTATCTTTATTGTATCAGGACGATACAACTTTGAGTTGGGGGTCTTAATGTCTCCCTATTTGTGATATAATAATCTAGGTTGGAGACATCATTTTAGGTGTTTATGATTAATTAATTATAGATTTTTTATTTGTATTTTGATAATTTCTTATTTCTTGTCTTGATTTGATGAATTATTATTTTTAGAGCATGTTTGGTTTAATTTGTGTGTTAATATGAATCTTTAAAGATATATGAATTATAATTAGATTTCAAATCAATTATAAAGTGATAAGGAAATAATATATGGAAAGAATCAAGAGATAAAAGGAAGTAGAGATAAAATAGGAAAGGAAAAGCTGCCAAGAATCTAAAATTCTGCAGCTACGTCTACTAAAGTGAATTAAATTCAAATAGGCTGGGAATTTGAGTGATAAATCAAAATATTAAGTGTATATCTTTTTTCTGCGGTCGTTTCGATATAAAGTAGGCGAAAATCGGTTCAATAAGGAAGGATATACGACCAAAACAAAGACAACAGTGTTTATCCTATCTCCTATATTTTAGGAAACGAATTTGAGTTGGACTTGGACTCAAATTTTTTTTTTCTACGCTAATATTACGACCTAAGGTCTTCCTAACACCTATAAATACAACCTCTTATCATTGTAAACTTTTCCTTGGCTCTCCTTAACTAGTACTTAGTATTATTGGTGTCGACTAGGGTATGATAAAATAATAGATAAATAAGTGCAAATAAACACCCTAGCCTATCACGGTTTCGCAAGTATACAGATCGTATGCAAGTTTTAATAAATATGTAAGATTCGTTCCGCAGAGACTACGAAGGTTAGGGGAATCTTATGCAATAATCGAGTGCAAATATTAAAAGCTAGAACAAATAAAACGCAGAGAAATAAAAGACAAATAGATTTTTATTTGATTTTTTATTAACTAAATTAAACTAATAAAGTAAAGACAGAAAATTAAATGCAAGAGAAGAAGTTAGTATGAGAGTTTGGCTTGAGTACATAGCATGTAATCCCCACTAGTTTTGCCGTTACAAACATGTAAGGGTGAATTATGTACTATTTCAATAATCGGTTCCAACTGCGCTAGGTAGTTTTAAATAGGGTTTACCTGTGTCAATAAGGAGTCCTAAGCAAACTGTTCCTGCAATTGGTTAAATAGCAATACACTAAACCATGGTGATTATCTAGTTAGGTTGATTTGTCAGATCTAAACCGGACACCAGACGTTATGTGCTAAACCTATAGTTAAATATATCGTTGTCAATGATTACTTAACTCCTATGATGGTAATTCTATATGGTCGCGATCCACAAGAACGCAGAATATAAATCCAAACACATAAACAGAGAATAAAAACAATAATTCAATTTAAAACATAAAATTCCCAAATTAGATAGATGTCAACCAAAACTACGGTTCATACATATATGTTAAAACTCAAGGTAAATAGAATTTAGTTCATACTAATGGAAGAAAAGAAAGAAATTACAAATTCAAAGGTTGAAGAAGACATTATTGATGAACAACTCCTTCCAGACTTCTTTTCTTGTGTTGTAAGCTTCCTCTTGGCTTAAGGTTTTACCAAGGATGATTTTCTAATGTTAAGAGGCTGTATATATAGTGTATAGGTTGACCTAATCGTTTTCTTGAAGGAGAAGGTAAGTATTGAACTCCTAGCCCAACTCAAATTCGTAGCCCAAAAATGTGACTCAACCCCATTTTTTTTTGTCCTAACAACTTCAATTCTTATCCGTTTGACGCATATGAGTAGTCGAAATTCATCGTCTCGGAAAGATATTTAACTTTGCTCTTGACCGTTTCTCCAGATTCCTCACCGATTTTGAGATATAAGCTGATTTGTGGTCGTAGGTGCTGGAATTCAGATTTATGGCAGGTTTTCCTTTTCAATATTTTTAGCTTTTACTTATTTATCTTTAATTTCCATGTTTATCTTCTTTCCTTTAGCTCTTGGAACCAACTTGGACTTTAATTAATTACCATATATCTCTAAAGCTTCACATTAAATAAATAATTAAACCCAATATGCTCTAAAAATAATAAATAATCAATTCAAGACCCAAAATAGGGAAGTATTCTAAATCATGCGAAAATCGACCTATAAACTAATAAATACGCCTAAAATGATGTCTCAGAAATAGATTTTATTATCACAAATGAGGAGACATCAAGACCCCCAACTCAAAGTTATATCGTCCCGATACAATAAAAATAAAGAACAGTAGAGTAGTCAAATAAACAAGAAGAAGAAGTCGGAGGAGAATAAGAACAGAACACAATGAATGATCCTAGAGCATAATATCTAAAAAGTCTCATGTAGTAATGCTCAAGAAATAATGCACATGTATGCTTAATATACACGTAATTAATAATCCATGAATTCAAGTCAAGATTAATTTCGCAATGCCGGAAGGAGAGGTTGATAACTTAGTTCATGCTAATGGCTATAGGTTGTTCATAGGTCTTAATATAGCATCCAATGGTCCACCTACCTACTACCTAATAGCTCAATTGTTTCTCCACCAAGTAGTTAGAAATCCTAAGGTCTTTGGTTATAACGTGGCTTAGGGAGGGTGTGGTATATTTGGATATATGAAAAGTGAGCTTTTGGCTCTCTCCTCACTAGCCATCAACGAATCGCCCTAGAGCTTGAGTTTTCACTCGAAGATGTTCCCACTCAACCCAATTTTTGATGCTTTTGATGTGCATCCCCAATAATCCCAAATAAAACCTTTCAAGATGATAATCAAATTCCACTTTGCCGGTCCGAATATATATTTTTTTCATATCAATTTTTTCTTTTGTATAGCTATGACTATCTTTTTGATGTCGAGATATCACGCTATTTTTTCATAATTATTCTTTTTTATAATCTTAGCTCGTAGCTTCTTTTTCATTCACTATTACCCCGACAAAGGGTTACAATGATCACTTTTTCATCATCAATAAAATCACAATTACAGTTTCCCAAACCCAATGTTCCCTAATGATGAAACCCACCACCCTAAACTCAAGCTCTAAAAACGACTTGTTTCAGGTTTTGCGATTCGAGGGCGGGTCATATAGATAAGTCCTACAAACTAAGGGTATGGATTATAATGTGGTTAAATAAAAGGCTTTAGAAAGGCTCAGGGGGGCTAAGACGGATAAATAATAACAATAATCAAATAAAAAGGGTGAGAAGGTATAAAAGGCTTCAAGTGGCTTCTATATGAAAGAACAACCTTATTCAGTTTTTTAACTACCGGATTTTGTTACTTTTTCACTAATAGTTCATAGACAAGTGGGTTTTCAACTGATTTCAAACCTCACGTTCTACACACCAAATAACTCTCCCTAAGTTTCAACCTAACTTATTAGCATTGCTCATTAACTTTTCTATCTTTTATTTCCTGTTTTCATACATGCATGCTAAACATATTTATGACATCTTTCAAAAACATACTACTTACTATCATTGACCTAATTAAAATCATGCTCAAATAGGTACATTCAACATATTCTATGCCTTAATTCAACCCAAAAATTTTAAATTTTATGCAAAAACGAAAAGGAAGATGAGGACAACGAAACCCCACCCCCAACTCAAAAGTGAGTCGTGTCCCCACGACTCGAAAAAGACTCAATAAAGCAATAAAATTTAAAATTAAAACTAAACTAAACTAAACTACCTCATGCATACAAGCTATTAAGAAAGAGAATTAGAGTGGTGTACCCGGCTGGCCATAAAGATCCATGATGTCTTCCTCCGAAGAAGAAGAAGGAGACAAATAATTGTCAATATCCATGTTCGTAGTAACCTCTTCCAAGTGTGAATTAATCTGTGTAATTTCCGCCCAAAGTTCTCTTTTTTCTTCTCTTCAACGTTCGACTTCATGTTGCAATTTAATAGCCCATGGGGGAATACAAGAATTATCCTTAGAGGAGGAGGAGGGGGAAGAACCTTGATCATGAATCTTTGTCTTTTCTTTAGGCTTTGATGGTACAGACATCCTAGCTATTAATCTCTTTGGTAGTGGTTGTGTTGGTGCCTCTTCTTTTGATTCTTCAATAGCCTCTTCAAGATTGATAGGATTTTCAATGGTGGCTCCAGGCACTCTTTTGTTCTTCCCTAGGATGGAACACTTCCTCTTGTAATCCATAGCATCAGTTATGTTTGTCATGTTTGATTGACCCACAACTCAAGTTACACCAAGGATGAATTAAAAATTTAAGAAAGATTGGTGTGGCTTGAGTTTGTTGCTTGGAATTAATGAAAGAGAAAGGTTTCTTGATGAATCTTGAAAGAAATCTTGAAATCTTGATGTTCTTGATGGTGTTTTATGGTGTAGTGTGATGAATTTGATGAAGAAAATGTGTTTATGGAGGATGGAGGAGAGTATTATTGATGTTGTTGTGTTAATTGTGGAGGTTTGTACAAGCTTCAAGGTGTATTTATAGTGTTTGGGTCTGAAAATTTCGTGTAGAGAAGGCTAGGGTTAACTCTTGATAAGGTAAGAAGTGGAATATGAAATAAATTCTTCAAAACCGACCTAGCGCCGGCATACCGGCCATATCGGCGGCATACCAGTGATGGACATGTCTACTTCTTGCACCTCTCGGTAAAGAACCCGTGTCACCAACCCGAGGCCACGTGTTCTTGGTTCGCCGGCATACCGGCGGTATTCACCGGCATGCCGGTGTTGTTTTTCGTCCAGAAACAACTCCGACAAAAAACCCATGCCTTGGAACCCGTGGGCACGTGTTTCTCCTCTGGCTGGCATACCGGTGCCCTGAGCGGCATGCCGGTGCGCCTGGCCTTTCTTTTTCGACCTCTCGGCAAAGAACCCGAGTCACCAACCCTTGGGCACGTGTTTTGCCACCGGCATGCCGGTGGTTTGACCGGCCTACCGGCCAGTGAACCGAATCTTTCCCAAGTATTTCCTTTTGACCCCAAACTCATTTCCTGCACAATAAGACACTACCTTTCTCTCCTATTAGCTTGTAAACACAATTAAAAATATACACTAACTTAGAAATATACACTACAAAACATAAAACTAATCTAAAAAGCAATTAAAACAAGGGGTGTCTCCCAAAAGCACTTTTGTTTAACGTCTTTGAGTTAGACGTGTACCTCAGGCTAAGCGTGTTCTTCGAGAATGATTGTCTCTTCTCGACCAAAGTCTTCACTGTCATGGTATCATTTCAAATGCTGACCATTCACCATGAATGTCCTTTGTTCGGTTGGATGTTCAATTTCAATCGCTCCATGCGGTGTGACTTTCGTAACAATGTAAGGTCCTCCCCAACGGGACTTAAGCTTTCCTGGATAATTTGAGAATCGAGATTTGTATAATAGTACCTTTTCTCCTCTCTCGAAATGCTTTGGACGGAGTCGTTTATCATGCCATATCTTTGTTTTCTCCTTATAGAGACGTGAATTTTCATAGGCCAGATAGTGAAACTCCTCCAATTCGTTCAACTGCATCAACCTTTGTTTCCCGGCCAATTCTGGGTCTAGATTCAGAGTTTTAATAGCCCAGAAGGCTCGAGCTTCAATCTCAATAGGTAGATGACATGCTTTGGCGTAGACCATGCGATATGGAGATTCCCCAACTGGTGTTTTAAATGATGTTCTGTAAGCCCAGAGAGCATCATCTAGCTTTAATGACCAGTCATTCCTTGTTTTATTCACGGTCTTCTTAAGGATAGATTTAATTTCTCGATTAGAAACTTCAGCTTCACCGTTAGTTTGTAGGTGATAACCGGTTGAGATGTGGTGTCTCACTCCAAACTTACGAAGGAGGGCTCTCAATTGAGCATTGATGAAATGGGTACATTTATCATTGATGAGAACACGTGGCGTAGCATGTCTTGAAAAGATATGTGTCTTTAAGAATTTTATCACTGTTTAAGCATCGTTCTTTGGTGTTGCCACTGCTTCTACCCATTTTGATACATAATCTACCAGTAAGCAAAATATAAAGATTACCATGGGAAGTGATGAAAGGTCCCATGAAATCTATTCCCCATACATCAAAGATTTCGACTTCTAGAATATTGTTAAGTGGCATCGCATCCCTTTTTGATATATTACCAGTGAACTACATCTTTGACATGACTGGACGAAACGATGACAATCTCTGTGTAGGGTAGGCCAATAGAAACCGGATTGAAGAATTTTAGTTGCAGTTCTATCGACTTTGATCATGAATCTTTGTCTTTTCTTTAGGCTTTGATGGTACAGACATCCTAGCTGTTAATCTCTTTGGTAGTGGTTGTGTTGGTGCCTCTTCTTTTGATTCTTCAATAGCCTCTTCAAGATTGATAGGATTTTCAATGGTGGCTCCAGGCACTCTTTTGTTCTTCCCTAGGATGGAACACTTCCTCTTGTAATCCATAGCATCAGTTATGTTTGTCATGTTTGATTGACCCACAACTCAAGTTACACCAAGGATGAATTAAAAAGTTAAGAAAGATTGGTGTGGCTTGAGTTTGTTGCTTGGAATTAATGAAAGAGAAAGGTTTCTTGATGAATCTTGAAAGAAATCTTGAAATCTTGATGTTCTTGATGGTGTTTTATGGTGTAGTGTGATGAATTTGATGAAGAAAATGTGTTTATGGAGGATGGAGGAGAGTATTATTGATGTTGTTGTGTTAATTGTGGAGGTTTGTACAAGCTTCAAGGTGTATTTATAGTGTTTGGGTCTGAAAATTTCGTGTAGAGGAGGCTAGGGTTAACTCTTGATAAGGTAAGAAGTGGAATATGAAATAAATTCTTCAAAACCGACCTAGCGCCGGCATACCGGCCATATCGGCGGCATACCAGTGATGGACATGTCTACTTCTTGCACCTCTCGGTAAAGAACCCGTGTCACCAACCCGAGGCCACGTGTTCTTGGTTCGCCGGCATACCGGCGGTATTCACCGGCATGCCGGTGTTGTTTTTCGTCCAGAAACAACTCCGACAAAAAACCCATGCCTTGGAACCCGTGGGCACGTGTTTCTCCTCTGGCTGGCATACCGGTGCCCTGAGCGGCATGCCGGTGCGCCTGGCCTTTCTTTTTCGACCTCTCGGCAAAGAACCCGAGTCACCAACCCTTGGGCACGTGTTTTGCCACCGGCATGCCGGTGGTTTGACCGGCCTACCGGCCAGTGAACCGAATCTTTCCCAAGTATTTCCTTTTGACCCCAAACTCATTTCCTGCACAATAAGACACTACCTTTCTCTCCTATTAGCTTGTAAACACAATTAAAAATATACACTAACTTAGAAATATACACTACAAAACATAAAACTAATCTAAAAAGCAATTAAAACAAGGGGTGTCTCCCAAAAGCACTTTTGTTTAACGTCTTTGAGTTAGACGTGTACCTCAGGCTAAGCGTGTTCTTCGAGAATGATTGTCTCTTCTCGACCAAAGTCTTCACTGTCATGGTATCATTTCAAATGCTGACCATTCACCATGAATGTCCTTTGTTCGGTTGGATGTTCAATTTCAATCGCTCCATGCGGTGTGACTTTCGTAACAATGTAAGGTCCTCCCCAACGGGACTTAAGCTTTCCTGGATAATTTGAGAATCGAGATTTGTATAATAGTACCTTTTCTCCTCTCTCGAAATGCTTTGGACGGAGTCGTTTATCATGCCATATCTTTGTTTTCTCCTTATAGAGACGTGAATTTTCATAGGCCAGATAGTGAAACTCCTCCAATTCGTTCAACTGCATCAACCTTTGTTTCCCGGCCAATTCTGGGTCTAGATTCAGAGTTTTAATAGCCCAGAAGGCTCGAGCTTCAATCTCAATAGGTAGATGACATGCTTTGGCGTAGACCATGCGATATGGAGATTCCCCAACTGGTGTTTTAAATGATGTTCTGTAAGCCCAGAGAGCATCATCTAGCTTTAATGACCAGTCATTCCTTGTTTTATTCACGGTCTTCTTAAGGATAGATTTAATTTCTCGATTAGAAACTTCAGCTTCACCGTTAGTTTGTAGGTGATAACCGGTTGAGATGTGGTGTCTCACTCCAAACTTACGAAGGAGGGCTCTCAATTGAGCATTGATGAAATGGGTACATTTATCATTGATGAGAACACGTGGCGTAGCATGTCTTGAAAAGATATGTGTCTTTAAGAATTTTATCACTGTTTAAGCATCGTTCTTTGGTGTTGCCACTGCTTCTACCCATTTTGATACATAATCTACCAGTAAGCAAAATATAAAGATTACCATGGGAAGTGATGAAAGGTCCCATGAAATCTATTCCCCATACATCAAAGATTTCGACTTCTAGAATATTGTTAAGTGGCATCGCATCCCTTTTTGATATATTACCAGTGAACTACATCTTTGACATGACTGGACGAAACGATGACAATCTCTGTGTAGGGTAGGCCAATAGAAACCGGATTGAAGAATTTTAGTTGCAGTTCTATCGACTTTAAAGTGGCCTCCATATGGAGATCCATGACAGCTTGCTATAATCTTATCAACTTCGCCTTCATGGACACATCTTCGAACTACTTGGTCACTACAAATTTTCCAGAGGTATGGTTCATCCCAATAGTATTGTTTAGCCTGGTGTGATAATCTTTGCCTTTGTTGTGGGTGGATATCCTTGGGGAATACACCACTCACGATGAGGTTGACTAGATCTGCATACCATGGCACAAACACATTTTTAATAGCAAAAAGTTGTTCATCAGAGAATACCTCTTTAACCAATAATGGTTCTTTGTTTGCATCAGATCCTTCGAGCCGAGATAAATGATCAGCAACTTGATTTTCGCATCCCTTTCGATCTCGAATATCTATGTCAAACTCTTGAAGAACCAGATTCCATCTAATAAGGCGCGGATTAGCGTCCTTTTTCTCCATAAGGTATCTGATAGCTGAATGGTCGGTGTATACAATAGTTTTCTTCCCAATCAGATAGGAACGAAATTTATTAAAAGGATATACTACGACTAACATCTCTTTCTCCGTCACTGTATAATTCATCTGGACAGCGTTGAAGGTCTTACTTGCATAATAAATCATTTGGAAGAGCTTGTCTTTCCTCTGCCCCAACACAACACCCATTGCGTGATCACTAGCATTGCACATAAGTTCAAACTGAACTTTCCAATCAGGAGGTATAACAATAGGTGTGGAGACTAGATTCTCTTTAATCGTCACAAATGCTTGAAGACATTCGTCAGTAAAGTTAAAAGGAGTATCCTTTTCAAGTAAAGAACAAAGCGGTTTGGCGATCTTGGAGAAATCTTTAATAAATCTTCGGTAAAATCCTACGTGACTCAAGAAACTTCTCACTCCTTTTACAGAAACTGGAGGTGGTAATGTTTTTTTAACTTCAATTTTAGCACGATCAACCTCCATCCCTGCCTTCGAAACTTTATGTCCCAACACAATTCCTTCTTGAACCATGAAGTGGCATTTTTCCCAATTAAGCACAAGATCTTTTTCTCTACATCTCACAAGGACTTTCTCAAGATTATTCAAACAATCATCAAAACTATCTCCAAACACCAAAAAATCATCCATAAAAACCTCCAAGTATTTATCAATCATGTCCCAAAATATATCCATCATGCACCTCTGGAACGTGGAAGGTGCATTACATAAACCAAACGGCATCCTTCTATAAGCAAAGGTGCCAAACGGACAAGTAAAATTTGTTTTGTGTTGATCAAGGGGATCCACACAAATCTGATTATAACCCAAATATCCGTCAAGGAAACAATAATACTCTCTCCCTGCGAGTTTGTCTAGCATCTGATCAATGAACGGTAAAGGGAAGTGATCTTTCTTTGTAGCTTTGTTGAGTCTTCGGTAATCCATGCATACTCACCACCCCATAACTGTTCTTGATGGTATGGCTTCACCTTGATCATTAAGGACAGTAGTAATACCTCCTTTCTTTGGAACACATTGAACTGGAGTAACCCAATCACTGCTAGCAATCGGATAGATAATACCCGCGTCTAATAACTTGATTACCTCCTTCCTTACCACTTCTTTCATAGCTGGCATGAGTCTTCTTTGCCCCTCTATATATCACCCTCCTTTGTTCTCAAGAATAATTTTATGTTTGCAAATGGAAGGACTAATTCCCTTGATGTCGGCAATAGTCCATCCAATTGCTTCTTTGTTAGCGCGAAGCACATGACATAGCTTCTCCTCTTGAGGACCTGAAAGGTTAGCAGAAATAATAACAGGAAAAGATTTGTTCGTACCTAAATATGCATAGCGTAGATGGTCTAGAAGGAATTTTTCTTCGAGAACAGGTGGACATGTTATGGATGGTTGCTTTATTGGTTCAATGTCACCTGATTCTCGAAGTTGTTCTCGTATATTTGATCCTAATGCAGCAACTTCGTCAGTGGTAGTTTCGTTTTCCTCTTCCGATTCAAGTGCCAAGGCTTCGTCAAGATCATCATCTATGCTTGCTTCATTAAAGACTTCTTGTGTAATTTTTATGATGATATCAATTTTGAAACATTCATCTTTTGAATCTGGTAACTTCGTAGCCTTAAACACATTGAATCGTACATGTTCGTCTTGACCCTCATGATCAACTCACCATTCTCAACATCTATTAGTGTACGCCCCGTGGCTAAGAATGGTCTACCCAAGATGATGGGGACATTTTTATCCGCGTCGTAGTCAAGAATAATAAAATCACAAGGAAAAATAAAAGTACTAGCTTTAACTAAAACATCTTCAATTTCACCTACTGGTCGGGGGAGGGAGCGATCCGCCATTTGTAATACCACGGAAGTGGGCACTACCTCTCCTATATTAAGCTTCTCGAACAGGGATCTTAGCATGAGATTGATACTCGCGCCTAAATCACATAATGCTTTCCCAGTCCAACTGTCTCCAATGCCAATGGGAATTGTAAAACTTCCGGGATCTTCTAGATTCGGTGGTAACTTCGGTGCTCGAGATTTTTGATCACCTTTTGCTGGGTTTGAAGTCTTCGTTGGCTCATCTTCATATTCTCTTCAACTACTTGCATCATCTAAGCCATACTCGAATTCAAACTCAAGGGTTGTTCTTTCTTTGCTAGTTGCATTGATTATTTCAGTGGTTCTTGATAAGCTTTCTCAACAATTTGCGCTTTCTGATGAATAGGTTGTGGTGGATAGTAGGATTGAGGTTGGGGTTGATGATAAGTCTCTTGATTTCTGACCCAACTTCGCTGTTGTGGAGGTTGATGATAGTAGTGTTGCTTTCTTGAGAATAATCATAACCATCAGAATAATAGTTATTTTGAGGAGATGTAAAAGAAGCTGAGGCTGGATTATTCATACACCTTTCCCACATGATTTCTTGATCCACAACCTAGACACGAAGGTATAGTATGTACTAGATTTACCTGAGCAATTGTTTGAGCTTGTTCTTGTAGTTCTTTGAGTTGTTGGTTTAATTCTTTGAGCTTCAGAGATTCTGAAGTTTCTTCTTTTTCTTCTGATTCACTTGGCCAACTTCTCTCGTTCTCAAGAATCCTCTCCATACAAATTTCGGCTTCTAGAGGGTCTAACACAAAACCTCTGTTTCCTAAAGAATCTGCTCTTGCCCTGGACTCGTTATTGAGTCCTCCATAGAACATGGTTAAGGAATATTCTGGCGATGATTTATGGTATGGACATCTCACCTTTTTCTCATTATATCGTAACCATGCTTCACCCAAACTTTCTTCGTCTTCCTGCATAAACTGTTCAAGCTCCAACATATCTTTTAATCTTCTACTAACCGGATAGAATCGGTCTAGAAATCTTGATTGACGCTTATCCCAATCTGGAATAACGTGAGGATATTGAGTATCGTACCAATTGCTTGCACCTTCGGTCAAGAAGAACTGGAACATAACGTAATACATCTGCTCCTTAGTAACTCCTTTTACAATATAAGCATCACAGATCTGGATGAACTTCTGAATATATCGGATCAGATCTTGTTCTGCAGCATCGCTAAATTGTCCATGATTTCCAAACTGCGCTAATATCCCTGGATCTGGCCTAAATTTAGCGACTTAGATTTCTGGAGTGCAGATTCTGCGTGGTTGCACTCTAAACGTGATGGGTAACTCAAGTCGCCTTGGATTCTCCATCTGTAACTATCTATAAAACAAAAACTAAAAGACAAAAGCGTAAAATAGAACTAACTGATATAAAAGCACAAGATATATGCACAAGGACTAACGATGTAGTCACCGGCAGTGGCGCCAAAAACTTGGTGTCGACTAGGGTGTGATAAAATAATAGATAAATAAGTGCAACTAAACACCCTAACCTATCACGGTTCTGCAAGTATACAGATCGTATGCAAGTTTTAATAAATAAGTAAGATTCGTTCCGCAGAGACTACGAAGGTTAGGGGAATCTTATGCAATGATCGAGTGCAAATATTAAAAGCTAGAACAAATAAAACGCAGAGAAATAAAAGACAAATAGATTTTTATTGCATTTTTTATTAACTAAATTAAACTAATAAAGTAAAGACAGAAAATTAAATGCAAGAGAAGAAGTTAGTATGAGAGTTTAGCATGAGTAAATAACATGTAATCTGCACTAGTTTTGCCGTTCTAAACATGTAAGGGTGAATTATGTAGTATTTCAATAATCGGTTCCAATTGCGCTAGGTAGTTTTAAATAGGGTTTACCTGTGTCAATAAGGAGTCCTAAGCAAACTGTTCCTGCAATTGGTTAAATAGCAATACACTAAACCATGGTGATTATCTAGTTAGGTTGATTTGTCAGATCTAAACCGGACACTAGACGTTATGTGCTAAACCTATAGTTAAATATATCGTTGTCAATGATTACTTAACTCCTATGATGGTAATTCTATATGGTCGCTATCCACAAGAACACAGAATATAAATCCAAACACATAAACAGAGAATAAAAACAATAATTCAATTTAAAACATAGAATTCCAAAATTAGATAGATGTCAACCAAAACTAGGGTTCATACATATATGCTAAAACTCAAGCTAAATAGAATTTAGTTCATAATAATGGAAGAAAATAATGAAATTACAAATTCAAAGGTTGAAGAAGACATTATTGATGAACAGCTCCTTCCAGACTTCTTTTCTTGTGTTGTAAGCTTCCTCTTGGCTTAAGGTTTTGCCAAGGATGATTTTCTAATGTTAAGAGGCTGTATTTATAGTGTATAGGTTGACCTAATCGTTTTCTTGAAGGAGAAGGTAAGTATTGGACTCCTAGCCCAACACAAATTCGTAGCCCATAAATGTGGACTCAGCCCCGTTTTTGTTTTGGTCCTAACAGCTTCAACTTTTATCCATTTGACGCATATGAGTAGTCGAAATTCATCATCTCAGAAAGATCTTTAACTTGGCTCTTGACCGTTTCTCCAGATTCCTCAGAGATTTTGAGATATAAGCTGATTTGTGGTCGTAAGTGCTGGATATCAGATTTATGACAGCTTTTCTTTTTCCATATTTTTAGCTTTTACTTCCTTATCTTCAATTTCCATGTTTATCTTCTTTCCTTTAGCTCTTGGAACCAACTTGGACTCTAATTAAATACCATATATCTCTAAAGCTTCACACTAAATAAATAATTAAACCCAATATGCTCTAAAAATAATAAATAATCAATTCAAGACCCAAAATAGGAAAGTATACTAAATCATGCGAAAATCGACCTATAAACTAATAAATACGCCTAAAATGATGTCTCGGGAATAGATTTTATTATCACAAATGAGGAGACATCAATTATATCATAGAAGTCATTCCAAAGAAGCAAGTTGACAGTATGTATCTTTATTTTAGTTTATTTCTTGTTAGCATGACCTACTTTTCCCATATCTTGGGTTTTGCATATGCATAATCTTTAAATTCGATTTTCTTTTATCTAAGTTTGTTTGGGAAAACCTTTTTATATTGATTCTAGCTTCTTAACAATATATTTGTTTTATGTGCTTTGATTTATTGTCTATCTTAATGTTGATCACGTTAGGATTGCCTTAATAGTAGTTAGATGGTCACCCAGAAGGGTGTCTAATTATTGAAATATTACATAAACGTCTAGCGTGCGGTAGTGATCCGTAAGGGCTTGCCTAACTAGATAGTCATTAGGGTTTGAGATCTAATCACCGATCATTGAGCAGGGTCCCCTTACCCAAGTCCCTTGGTAATTATTAGGTCGCCACCTAAGTCCACCTGTAATGGGGTTAGGATGAATATAGAATCCTAACTACTTATCCAAGATCTTTAATCACCCTTATTAACTAGTAGAACAAATAGAAGGATTAGTGCATACTAGCAAAACCTAAGTTATACTCTCTCATCTTTTATTTACTGTTTTGTCTTTAATTTAATTAATCATTATCTCCTCAATCATTATTATTTACTTTTCTTGTCTATAAATTAATTGAACTATTTATTAATACACTTTTCTGTTAATCCATTCGTATAATAGACTAAGTCCCTGAGAACGAATTTGTACTTATCATTAAGACTTGCGTACGACATGTAATGCTTGCAGTGAGTACCATGTATAGCTTAGGGTGAGAGTTGCAATCTTTTATTATCATATTTTTATCACACCTTAACCGACACCAATAGGTTATGCACAAGATGAGTTTGGGGTGAGTTTTATGAAGAATTTCGTGCCCCACCTGTTCCTAATAGTGTATCGGACCTATGGGTAGTGTAACGTGTCAAAAAAACCATGAATATATGATTAAATAAGGTTTTGGCCGAGACTGGAGCGGCTAGCCGCTCACATGGGCGACATGCCGGTGCGCAACAGCAACAGCACTCGCGAACATCGTAAATTGCTGTTTTCAAATGGCTATAACTTTTGCATCCGAACTCGGAATTCGGTGATTAAGACACCACAGAAAGTTTAGGAAATTGTCTCTAACTTTCATTCAGTTGCTTTTCCAAATAATGTACGAGTCAAGCTAAAATTATCCTAGAACAGAGGCATGTTAAGAAAAAACTGGAAAATTCGGCATTTAGCGAAAGGCCATGACGGTACGCGCTACGGTTCGAGGTTAGAAAGTTCAAAGATTTCGCCCGGCGTACTGATCCGACATGAAGGGTGCCTACGGTCTTTGTCAAGGTCCAAGTTAGAAAAATTACATGCTCTGAATGGCATGCTGGTCATACTACCGGCTAGCCAGTCCCAACCGTGTCGTCACTCGCGCCACAAGGTCGCGACGGTCCACAACAAAAAAATTGAAGACCACACCCGGCATACCGGTACCCTAACCGGCTAGCTGGTGCGCGCCATGACAATTTTTTGGAGAGGTATGTTCATATTATAAATCATAAACCTTAGGCCTCTTTCTTCCCCAAAGCACCCAAACTCCATGAAACACCATTGAAGCTTTACATAGCCCATGCCACACATAAAAACACCACCAAATCACCATTTATTCATATCCAAAACCCTCCCTACCTTCCTATAAACAAGATTAAACGACTCAAATCATGCCACAACACCTAGAATCCAAGAATCAAAAGAAAAAAATTCAAAATCTTCTTCCAAAATTCCTTAAACCCATATCATCCAAGTAAGAGTTCATCATACCCACAAAAAGAATCATCATCCTGACACATTTCCTAACCTAAATAACACCTTACCAATATATAATCAAAAGGTAGTTCAAGAGTGTTCAAATCTTTGAGCTGGGGGTCAAAAGAGATGACGAAAAAAACATAGACACTATCTAGTGTTAGGGAGATGAAGAAAAATCAAAGGAAGGTATTGGGTGAGATCAAGAAGAAAACAATTGAGAAGTGTACTAGTTTGGGAACAAACAAAAAGGTCAATTGGGTCTCATAATTAGATAGAAGCACATAGTAGTGAAATTAAAGAGCAAAGCAGTTACATCTTTCAAGGAAAAAACACCAAGAGGAAGCTTAGATCAAGAGGGAAGAAGAGAAGAAGAAGTTTAGAAGTTGGTCATGCTATTCCAACCCTTCCCATATGTAATTCAGTAGTCTTATTTCTTTCTTATGAACTAATTTATTTAGCTTGAGATTAGCATATGGGTATGAACCCTAGATTTGTTTTATGTGTTATTTAGTTTGGGATGTTCTTTTACATTTAATTAAAATTAGTGTGATAGCTCTGTATTATGTGCTTTGTATTAATGTATGTAGTTAGTGCGATGTGCACGTATAGGATTACCATGGTAATTGAGTTAACATCCGGAAGGGGGATACAATTATAGAAAACACCACATAGTCGTCTAGTGTGCGATAGTGATTCGGAAGGGCTTGCCTAACTAGATAGTCATTACGGTTTAATTTAACCACCGATCATTACGCAGGGTCCCCTTACCCAAGTCCCCTGGTAGTGGAGAGGTTGATCCTAAGTCCATCCTGACGGGGGTTAGGAAGAATTTAGAATCCCGGCTATTGTATATCACACGATTCTCCTTTAGGTAATAAACATAGAACAAGGCTAGTAAGGATTACTTGCTAGTTCTCAAGCTAAACTATCATTAGCTTCTATCTATCCTATTTTACTATCTTGTCTTTAATTTAAGTCTATTTAGAGACATAAAAACCAAATAAATATTTTAGTGTCATTGCGTATTATTTTACCAACTATTTCTAGTCCACTTAGTAATTACACTATTTATAAAGTAACTTTCGTAGATCGATATTGTTTTACTTACTTATTAGTTGCAACTGATTTGTTCACTTGCGGAGAGCTTATCGTGGTAGTATAAGGTGTTATTTCTCTTATATATATCTATTATTTTATCACACCTTTGCCACGACCAAGTTTTTGGTGCCGCTGTCGGGGACTACAGCGTTAGTTTTGTGTTTTTACTTAGTGTATTAGTTTTCGTTGTTCTATTTTACGCTTTTCTTTTTGTTTTTGTCTTTTTTAAAGTTTTAGATGGCGAATCAACGGTTAGAGGTAGGCCTTCCTAGTCATTTACGAGTGCAGTCCATTGGGATCTGCCCTTCAACTATCCAAGTCGTTCGATTCAAGCCCGATCCTGACATGATTAATAAATTCACAAGCTATGGGAAATATAGTGGTGCTACACATCAAGATCTAATTCGATCTGTTGAGAAATTTATGTAATTTTGTGATGCCTACATTACTGAAGGTGTCACGCAAGAACAGATGTATTATTTAATGTTTCAGTTCTTCTTGACCGAGAAAGCAAGAGATTGGTTAGATGATCAACCTCCCGAGCTAATAACAAATAGGGACAAGCTTCAAGCAAGATTCCTTGATTGATTTTATCCTACAAGTATGAGAGTGAAGGAACAATTGGAGCTTAAAACTTTCTTACAAGAACCTGGAGAGAGTGTTGGCGAAGCATGGACTGGATTTCACAGAAAGTTGGCAAGATGTCCACTACACGGATACACGCCAAAATTACAATTAGCCATGATCTATAAAGGACTCAATGAAGAGTCAAGCTTATGAATAGATGATCTGGGTCGTGGTGGTGTTGTCTCCATGGACCTGAAAGAAGCAAAGAGTGGAATGGAAAGAATTATAGAGACCGACATAAGTTGGCCACAATCACAAACTTCTACCACTAATATTGATATAGAGGCGAGGTTTTCAAGTTTGCAAGATCAAATACAACAACTCGCTATAACAGTTGAGAAAAGCATCCAAGACAAAAGTTTGAGGTGAAGGTCGTAAACGCAACCCAGGGGTACTCCATGGGACATCAGGTAAATTTACATATTCTCACCAAGGTAATCAAATGCAGCAAGAAGTTCCAATTAGAGTTGGTATCCAAAATTATTCATACAAGCTCGACCTTAAGAAACTGTTTATCAAGTGCCACCTCAACAGCTATACCTGTAAGAACAAGCCTATGAAAATCAAGCTAATCAATCACCGGGCTACAATGCGTATAATGAAACTCAAGCTCCGGTAGCACTTCCATCACATCCGCAAGAAGATATCATTGAGTTAAAAGAGACTATTAGTCAATTCATCAACTTCTCAAGTGACAATATAAGTAGACTTGAGTCAAAGATCGATGCCTCAGTAGTGCACATCAAGATCTGAAACAACATAATCAACTTTTAGAGCAAAATGTGATGCAGATCACTACAGTCCTAGAACAAAGGCAAAGTTAACTCTTGCAATTGACCCAAAGTACAAATTCTAACATGAAGAAGATCCAATACGTTGACGACAAGGTTAAGACTATTACTCTTCAAGTTGAATAGATGAAATAATCACCATCATCTCCATCAAGTAAAGTGGAAGTTCTACCAACCAAGTTAAACGTAGATAAGATGAACTTAAATGAGATAATTGTTGAAGATTGGGTTGAAGAGGTTTAAAAAGATGAGATTAAGAATCCAAGAGTGGTTGATGCACCAAGAATGGAAGAGAAAAGCAGGGTAAGACTACCACCCCCATATTGCTATTACTCTGTAAAATCCGCTTATCCAAAGGAGGATCAAAAGAGATGTATGGAGACATTGAAACAAGTGAAAATCAACGTACCTCTACTCAAAGCTATGGAAGGAAAGCGAAACTATAATCGATTCTTTATGGAGGCACTCTCCTATAAATATAAGTTCACAGAATCCAAAACTATGGCACTCAACGAAGGGATATCGGCGCAAGTTCAGCGAAAGTTACCGCCAAAGCTTAAAGATCCTGGAGGTTTTAACCTCCCAATCAAAATAGGTGGTATATTCCACGGAAGTGCAATGTGTGATTTAGGGGAGAGTGTGGATATCATTCCCAAAAGTATATTCAAGAATATTGGTATTAGTGACATAAAACCGACATCTGTAATCTTACAACTTGCGGATTAATTAACAGCAAAACCATGGGGTGTAATCGAGGATGTGCTCGTCCAAGTAGGTAACCTTGTTATTCCCACAAATTTTATTATTCTTGATTATAAAGTAGATAAGAACATCCCATTCATACTTGGACGTCCATTCGTAGCCATGAGCGACACCATAATTCCTTAAACTCATAACATCAAAGCTTGATTCCATCACACCCACATAGAGAATCACATCCTTACACCTTTTCTAACCCAAATAACACCTCATCTATATATAATCAAATGGTATTTCAAGAGTGTTCAAACCTTTGAGTTGGGGGTCAAAAGAGATAACGAAAGAACAAATATATTATGTAAGCGTTAAGGGAGATGAAGAATCAAAGCAAGGTATTGGGTAAGATCAAGAATAAACTGAAGAAGGTGAGGTCCATTCGTAGCCATGAGCGACACCATAATTCCTTAAACTCATAACATCAAAGCTTGATTCCATCACACCCACATAGAGAATCACATCCTTACACCTTTTCTAACCCAAATAACACCTCATTTACATACTTGGACGTCCATTCGTAGCCATGAGCGACACCATAATTCCTTAAACTCATAACATCAAAGCTTGATTCCATCACACCCACATAGAGAATCACATCCTTACACCTTTTCTAACCCAAATAACACCTCATCTATATATAATCAAATGGTATTTCAAGAGTGTTCAAACCTTTGAGTTGGGGGTCAAAAGAGATAACGAAAAGAACAAATATATTATGTAAGCGTTAAGGGAGATGAAGAATCAAAGCAAGGTATTGGGTAAGATCAAGAATAAACTGAAGAAGGTGAGAACAAGAGACTTCTAGAGTTGTATGATTGATTGGGATAAATCACAAGAGGAGGTAAGGGAATGCGAAATTAGTGATACTAGAATTTTACATACAAGAAAAGCATTGCACCCTATTTTGGGTATTATCATCTGAGGCATTAAGCCTCGAGAGTTGTTTTCTTTCTTCCCTACCATTTCTTTATGTACAATATTTGTGTTAATTAAAATTTTATTGCTTTTTGAGTTTTTTTCGAGTCGTGGGGACACGACTCATTTTTGAGTTGGGGTGGGGATTCATTGTCCTCACCTTCCTTTTTGTTTTTGCATAAAATTTAATATCTTTAAGGTCAAAATTGGCATAGAATATGGTGAATGTACCTATTGAGCATTTTTAATTAGATCAATGATAGTAAGTAGTATGTGTTTGAACAGTGTCACAAATATGTTAAGTATGCATGTATGAAAACAGGAAGTAAAAGATAGGGAACATTAATAAGCAATGCGTATGAAGTGTCAAGTTGGAAATTAGTGAGAGTTAACCAGTGTGTAGAACGTGAGGTTTGAAATTAGTTGAAACCCCCGCTTGTCTATGAACTAATAATGAATTAAGTTACGAAATCTGGTAGCTAGAAAAGTGAATAAGGAAGTTCTTTCATATTGAAGCCACTTGAAGCTTTTTATTAACCACATTACAAGCCATACCCCTTACTTTATAGGACTTATCCATATGACCCGCACTCGGATCGCAAAACCTGAGACAAGTTGTTTTAGAGCTTGAGTTTAGGGTGGTGGGTTTCATCATTGGGATTGGGAATTTGATTGTAATTGTGATATTATTGATGACGCTGATGAGTTTATTATTGTAACCCTTTGCCGGGGTAAAAGTAAATGAAAAAAATATTGAAAAAAAATATATAAGAAAAAAGTAGCATGATATCTCACATTAAAAAGGGAGTCATAGCTAGCTATCAAAAGAAAAGAGATATATGAAAAAGATTGAAAATAATTAGACCAGTAAAGTGGAATTTGTTATGTAATCATCATGAAAAAGTTTTATTGGGTTATTTTGGGGTGCAAATTAAAGCATCAAAATTGGGTTGAGTGAGAACATCTTCGAGTGAAACTCAAACTCTAGGGAGATTCGTTGAGCAAATGTGTGGAGAGAGCCAAAAGCGCGCTTTTTATTATCCAAATATATCATACTGTCCCTAAGCCACGTTATAACCATAAAGACCTTAGAATTTCTAGCTACTTGGTGTAGGAACAATGGAACAATTAGGGCATAGGTGAGTGGACCATTGGATACTATATTAGGACCTATGCCACCTATAGCCGTTAACACAAACTGAGTTGAAGACCTCTTCTTCTGGCATTGCGAAGTAATCTGGACTTGAATTTATGGATTGTTAATTATGTGTATATTAAGAATGTATGTGCATTATTTATTTGACATTACTACATGATACTTTTTAAGATATTTTTCTCTAGGATCATTTATTGTTTTCTATTCTTCTTATTCTTCTTCTTCTATATTTATTGTTGCTTACCCTACTATTCTTATCTTTACTGTATCGGGATGATACAACTTTAAGTTGAGGGTCTTGATGTCTCCCTATTTTTGATATATTAATCTATACTTGAGACATCATTTTAGGGTTATTTAGTTATTAATTTCAGGATTTTCCCCCATTTATTCATACTTTACATTTTTTTGTCTAGTTTTAGGTGTTTAGCTATTTTGTGAACTTTTGCGCGTAATTTGTGTGTTATTTGTGTAGCACTTAGGTATATGGAAGTTATTAAACTTATGGAAACTGATTTAAAGTGGAAAAGTAAAGGAAATCCCTTAGTCAAAGTCAAAAAGGAAGAGTTTGGGTATATTTGGAAAGTAAAGAAGCTGCCAAAATTGCACATATGTCCAATAATTTAATTATTGCATAAATCAATTCTGGAATTAGGAGGATATTTTTATATTAGCAGATAGATCTTTCAAACGCGGTCATTTCCATATAAAGAACATCAAATTCTGATACGTAACGAAGGAAATATGACCAAATCAATATTTGCAAAGGTTATCTTGTCCTACAATTTAGGGATACGAATTTTGGTAAGATTAGGACTCCTTAACTTGGAGACTACTCAATATTTAGACCAAGGGCCAATATATATATATATATATATATATATATATATATATATATATATATATATATATATATATATATATATATATATTATATCCATTCCTACCTTATAGAAATCATCCTTGGTCAGTTCATAATCATCTAAAGACCAAGAGGAAGCTTAGATCAAGAGGGAAGTAGAGAAGAAGGAGCTTGGAAGTTGTTCATGCTATTCCAACCCTTCCCGTTTGTAATTATGTGTTCTTATTTCTTTCTTATGAACTAATTTGTTTAGCTTGAGATTAGCATATGGGTATGAACCCTAGACTTTTTTTATATGTTATTTAATTTGGGATGTCCTTTTACATTTAATTAAATTTAGTAGTGATAGCTCTGTATAATGTGCTTTGAATTAATGTATATAGTTCTTGAGATGCGCACGTATAGGATTACCATAGTAATTGAGTTAACATTCAGAAGGGGGATTCGATTATAGAAAACACCACATAGTCGTCTAGTGTGTGGTAATGATCCAAAAAGGGCTTGCCTAACTGGATAGTCATTAGGGTTTAATTTGACCACCAATCATTGCATAAGGTCCCCTTACCCAAGTCCCTTGGTAGTGGAGAGGTTGCTCCTGAGTCCACCTGACGGGGGTTAGGAAGAATTTAGAATCTCGGCTATTGTATATCACACGATTCTCTCTTAGGTAATAAACATAGAACAAGGCTAGTGTGGATTACTTGCTAGTTCTCAAGCTAAACTATCATAAGCTTCTATCTATCCTATTTTACTTTCTTATATTTAATTTAAGTCTATTTAAAGTAATAAAAACCAAATAAATATTTTAGTGTCTTTGTGTATTATTTTACCAACTATTTCTAGTACACTTAGTAATTACACTGTTTATAAACTAACTTTCGTAGTCCCTGAGATCGATATCTGTTCCACTTACTTATTACTTGCAAATGATCCATTCACTTGCGGAGATTTTATCGTGGTAGTATAGGGTGTTAGTTCTCTTATTTATATCTATCATTTTATCACACCTTTGCCAACACCAGAAAGTGAAAGAGTTGTCGACCAGAATTCGAAAGTGAATTATTTTCAAAGCCACATAATATTAATAAAGAATTTGGATGAGTCCTTTTACAAAAGATGGGGCACTGAAATAGGAATGCGTGGCCACTTACGATTTGCAATTTAGAGATGTAACGAAGAAGTTATGTATTTTGCAGCTGGTATGACTCGAAACAGACCCCTCTTGATGGGAAAATGTATTTAGGATGGGTAAGGTCATTTAACCTAGCCCATGGAAACCGTAAAATGTTTTTTACCTATTTATATCAGCTCCTAACAATATAAATTCATCCCTTAGCTGCCAGAGCTTAATTTTCATCAATAAGTCATCATAGAACGATCAGGATAATCTAGAGAAGGAAGGATTAAGAGTTGAAGTTTCACCGCATCAATTCTACACCTCTCCATCTCTATACTTAGGGTAATTAGCGTTAGATTACTTTGTCTTTAATTTCTTCTATGCTTTTTATTCTTGGTTTTTACTATGCACAATTATTTCTCTTTTTGCATAGGATTTATAATCATACGAACCATTGAATATTTTTTCCAGTTTAATTGAATTTGGGATTATTGCATGTAACTGAAATTGGTATTTATATATTTCCATTGGATATATTTTTGTAATAACACTACCTATGTTTTGGCCAAATATTGGGTAGCCCAAGTAATTAAGCTAACACCCGAAGTAGAGGGGTTTAATTGCTGAACTAGCATACATACGTCTAGTTTGCGGCAGTGAACTGGGAGGTCTTGCCTAGCTAGATAGTCCATAGGGTTAGAATTAATACACCAATTCATTGCCTAGGGTTTTGACCTTGGCGTTTTCCAATCGATAAAATAGAATGTCAACGCTTGACGGAAAATACACCTCCGCAAAGAACAGATCGTAGGTAGCAAAAGTATAGTAAGGTATTGTTTTCCACAGAGGTCAGTGCGATAAATGTATTTTATAATAGAAAAATTGAGAGGTTTATAATCTAAGAATGCAATAAATAACATTAAATGGATGTTTGTTTGGCTTTTGTAATTAACAACTAAAGACAATATAAAAATGGGAGACAAGTAAACAATTAAGGATTAAACTAAAGGTGAACAAGAAATGAAATCAAAGACTAACTCGATTGAGATGGATGCTTGAGGATATTGTTAAGTAATTTCTTATGCCGTTAAATGATTTTGCTATTTTATAAGGGCAAATTGGTTTTAGTATTCACATTAGTCGGGAATATAAGCCACTATACCCCTATTCGGGCACCTAGAGCATCTACCTTACACACCCTCCGGTTATCCAGTGTATTTAAGAATAAAACCCAGAGACTACCTAGCGAGAAAGGAACCCACTCGTCCAATGCACTAGGTGTTCAAATATCAAGTTTGTAACCTCGCCCCCGAACAGGTGTTAACTAAAGTTACTAGAGCTCCTGCTAGTTGGCTAGAGCCCATGATTATTTAAATCAAATATAAGAACAATGGAATGAAATTAATAAATACCCAATTCAATTAAACGTAATATAACATCCCAAATGTAATAACACAATCAAAAAACTAAGCAATAGTCATTACATTAACATCCTCAAGCATATATAAGTTTACCTCATAATTAAATTAAAACAAAATAAAGCAAAAGATGAAATTATGTTTAAAACTAAAAATAAAGGATAGTTACTGTAAAAAGTGAGAAGAGATGAAGCTTTGTTGAGGCTGAAATGAAAGGTTCATGGACAAATTCTTGTTTCTTCTCTTATGTTCTTCTCCAGATCTCTTCGTGGTGGCTTCTTCTTGTTGGATAAAAATGTAATGTGTGAAGTATCTTTCTAAAATGCTGAAATAAGGCTTATATAGCTCTTACACTCGTTTGGTCCCCCTCTAATTAGGTTAAGATGAGGTCCAAGGCCCTTCCTGAACATGGGTAACCTAGTTCTAATTAACCTGAGAATATGCATGGGGAGGCGTGTATATTTTCCATGGGACTAGTCGTGGTGTGCGGAAGGTGGCCGGGACACCCATGATATCAAAAAAAATAAGGTCCAACCCGTTTTTGGAAGCTGCGGGTTCAAGGTTCGAGTCACGGGAACTGTTTTTGACATAACTTCTTCGTCTTAACTCTGAATTGACTTTCGTAACTTGCCACGTGATCTTGACTTCAAACTCTTTCCAACCAACTAGGGATCAGGTCCAAAACTCTTCATCAAAATATTATTATGACTCCATCTTTACTTTGCAAGACTACTCCAATAATCGCTCTAACTTCCCGTAGTGGCCTCTAGCTTCATTTCCGCTTTGACTTGGAGTTTCTCTTTATCTTTGGACTTTGGACCCTAGTATCAAGAATGTACCTAAACTACACATTAAACATACCATCAAAGCACGAAAATCTTTACAAATCGCAGATAGTCCAAAATGAGAAGTAAAAGTGCAATATAGAAAAATATAGGGAAAAATCCTTCACTTAGGCCCAATAAACTCCTAAAACAATGTCTCTATTATGGATTTTTTTTCACAAAAATAGACACATCAGGTGTCCTTACACAAGTACCCAGGTTGCTCTCTAAGCTACCCTAACAGGATTTAGAGACTTTTGAATCCCGGCTAATGTGAAATTACCTTCACCCTTATTCCTAGAAACCATTAAGTCGATAGGATAGGTTCATACTTGCATAATTAGTTGATTATTTAGAAAACAAAACATTCATTGTATTTGTTTATCTTTTTATCATAACATTTAAAACCATCCATGCTAATATTGAACACGAGTTTAAGTATCTAATTAAATCCCTAAGGAACAAACTCATTTTACGTACATATAACTTGTAATGATTTGTATACTTGCAAAGAGTTAGTCATGATTTTCGAGGTGTGTGCGTTTTTTACATTTATTATTTTATCACACATGCGGGCCCGCCATTGAGATATATACGTCATCATAGGTAGGTCACGTACACCCAACAAAGAAGAACCTATTGGTAATTTCATTTTTAAGCAAGATAAGCATACAAAGGCATGACCATTTAGTCAAAAGTTACCAATGAAAAAGACTCTTGTGAAATTATGAAAACCCCAAAAGTACAAAACAAAAACAATAAATAAGAGTTCAAATATGTGAAATGATAGCCTCAGCCTCATACAAAATAAAATACAACAAAAAATCAAGAGAAAAACAACAATAAGAACTACAACTTACCAAGATAATCTCGGGTCTATTACTCTGAGAGTAATAAACTACTAACACGTTGGATACAAGGAAAGGGAGAACCTTTGTAATGACACTAGATTCCAAGAAATGACCACAATAAAAACTGACCTGCGTAATCTTGCAAAGCAATGACAAGTGAAAAATCTACTTGAGACAACAAAAGTTTGAATCTTCTATATAAAACGAAACAAAAAGGTGGGAAGATGTAAACTATGATGCTCGGAGACAACGCTATGAAGGGGATCATATGATAAGAAATTACTTGTGCGGACTTGTCCCTTATATGAGGAAAATTCACGCACAAGGTTGGGTTTCTAACTTTTCGTGAGCTGCCAACCATGGAATAGCAAAAAGGAAAGGATGAAATGTTCTTAAATAGGAAGGCCCCTTATGTAAATTTTTTATATCATATAGTACCTCTATTCTACAATAATAGCCTCTTTAACTTAAAATGGTATTCCACAATATGTATCACATTTAAAGTTACAAAGCATAATAAATTATGTTTTTCCTATTATACCTTCTTTTTAAAATCTTTCGCCAACTAAATATTTAATTTCTCTCTTTTATAGTTAGAGATATTATAATTATTTTAAACTAAATTAATTTCTATTTTTTAAGTTTTTCAATATATGTAAAAAACTTAAAAAATCAATTATCATGGAATCAAGGTAGTACTCATTAAGGAACATAAATTCTACAAGATCCTCAATTACCCATATTCTCTACAAGACTACAAGTATCTACTAGTATGACATAGCAAAATCTTGGCCACAAGTTTTATTATTATGATTTTTTTTTATTATATTTCTATTCAACTATACTTTATAGTAACTTAAAAATTAATTTTTTCAAACTTTCATATTTTTTTCATAATCTTCCTTCGGTTCGTACAGTGGCCAACTTTCTGCTTTTTTAATCCTTTTATTATTTTTTATTTGCTAAGTAAATATAATATTTTTCTTTATTTTTCTTTTTTTAATTTTGATTATATTTTTTAAAAATAAATTATAGTATAATTTATCTATAGGTAACCTTTTAACGATTTATATTTTTTATCATGATTTCTCTCTTTTTAAATTTACATTATTTTTTATAACAAAATATTGTAAAAAATTACAAAGAAAAATATTTGAACATAATAAAAAACAAAGAAAATTAAAAATTCTTATTTCTTTGTAACTTAGATATTTTTTTTATTATCTTTAAAAAGAATTTAAAAAAAATCAAAATCTACAATAGTTACGTAAATGTAATTTTATATTATAAAAAGTAATTTAAAATTACGATAATATCACAATACTAATAAAAAAGATCAATTAGAAAATGTTTGTATATATACAACTAAATTAAGATAACCATTTTTTTAATTTCGACTAGTTAATTAAGATCTAATTTCGGTCTAGTCGACTAGGCAAAACTAGGTCTTAATTAACTAGACGAAATTAAGTACTGGTCAACTAGGTGAAATGAGTTAGATAAAAATAGTATTTATACTGATTTAATTATATTTACAAACATTTCCTACTTGATTTTTTTGTTAGTATTGTGATATATCATAATTTTGAATTATTTTTAAAAATATAATTTACATTTATGTAGTTATAGTAAATTTTGAATTTCTTTAATTTAACTTTCTTTAAGAATAATTGAGGAAAATAATGAGTTACGAAGAAATAAGAATTTTTTATTTTCTTTTGTTTCATTTTATTATGGTAAAACATTTATCTTTGTTATTTTTTAAAAAAAATTAACAACAAAAAATTGCAAATTTAGAAAAAGAGAAGTTATGATAAAAATAAATATGAATTGTTAAAAGATTATCTAATAGATAAATTAATTTATAATTTATTTTAAAAAATAATAACAAAATTAAAAATAAAGGAAGTAAAGAAAAATGATATTTACTTAGCAAATAAATAATAGTAAACAAATAAAAAAAACAAAGTTGGCCATAAGATGCACCAAAAAAAATGATATGTAATTAGTAGAATGATTAAAAAAATTGCCATATTATGCACCAAAAAAAGTTACGCAAAAAAATAAAACTTTGAAAAAAAGAAATAATTCCTAATTAATTACAATTCCACACTTTTTTTTTTTTGAATACATATGAGAGCCACTTTGGACTCGGGAATCATTTTGACTCCGATAAGATTCGATCCCAGGACCTCTCGGTCTCTGCGGAGTAGCCTAACCACTAGGCCAACTATCAATCTTACAATTCCATACTTTTCATTTCCAAAAGAAAAGAAAGAAGCAAATTATTTCATACTTACTCACAAATTATCAACTTAATTTCCAATTAAACATATTGTCATATTGACCTTCCATTGCCTTTAAATGATATTTTTTTTTTTTACTTTTTTTTATCTTTTTTTTATTATTCTCCGAATTTTTCTTTTCGAATTTCCAAAAAAAAATTCCCGAATTTTTATTTTTCGAAAATATTTTTTCCAGCATTTTTTTTTTTTATTGTTTTTTAAAATCGAAATTCCGGGTTATGTGTTGTTATAACACACAAATATAGATTTATGTATTCCTGTAACACACAAAGTCATAAAATCGATCTAAATGATTCTCTTCTTTAACAAAATTGATTTTTTTTTTCTTTATTAATCGCATATACCTTATTTTTACTCGTTTTTTACTATCTTGATATATTATCTTTTTGTCCAACACTTATTTGTTATTTTTGTGTATGTCACACAAAACTTGATTTTGTTTATTCCAACTCTGTGTATTTGTGGAACACACAAATCTCAGAATTGTGTATTCATGGAACACATAAAACTCGAATTTATGTATTCCTGGAATACACAAAACTTGATTTTGTTTGTACCAATTCTGAGTATTCGTGGAACACACAAAACTCATAATTGTGTGTTCTTGGAACGCATAAATCTTAGATTTGTGTATTCATTGAACAAATAAAACTCAAATTTTTGTATTCATGGAACACATAAAACTCGAATTTATGTATTCTTGGAATACACAAAACTTGATTTTGTTTGTTCCAATTCTGTGTATTTCTGGAACACACAAATCTCAGATTTGTGTATTCGTGGAACATATAAAACTCAAATTTGTGTATTCATGGAACACATAAAAATCAAATTTGTGTATTCATGAAACACATAAAACTCGGATTTATGTATTCTTGGAAGGGTAAAGCCCTCACGTGGCCCTCTAACTATGGCCAAAGTGCAGCATCCGCCCCCAATCTTTGTTTTTACGCTTTCGCGCCCTTGATCTAACTAGTTTTTGTCGTCGTTAGCCCTTTTTCTATTTTTCTGTCAATTGATCGTTAGTCAACGCCACATGGCGCTATGTCAGCGCCACATCACCGCCACGTCACCTTAGCTTCATCTCTAGCTTAAAAAAAACTTTGAAGGTTTGAATGCTTCAAACCTTCAATAATGGAGGAAAAATAAAATCGAAACATCTTAAAACACCATCATCGCCAAATCGCTCCATTCAATCGCTCCAGACTTTAAAGGTATACAATTGCTCCATTCAAGCTTTGAAGGTTCTCCTTTCTTAGTTTCAAAATACTCTAATAGTGGGTCACGGTTATTTAGCAAGACATTTTATAAAATTAATTCACTCTCACGGTTATTTCACGTTTATACTAAAGGTCACTTTTGTTATTTAACAAACTTATTACCATCTAAAATTACCTAGGGACCATTTAGCAATTTCAGAAAGTTTAGGGTACATATCTGGTACTGAAGTTGGAACACATGCCGGTGCTAAGATTCACACAAATGTTATTACTTCTCACCTGATCTCTTCTGATTTAAAGAGAATATTCTTGTATAAAAACAAAATATCTTCATACCCTTCTAATCATTTAGGTAATATTGTTGATTTTGATCCCTTAGGTAATGTTTCGAACACAATACCATTTTCCTCTACACTAGATTTAACCCTTTTCTCTGCTCGATTTTTACTCGACTCATGAATAGTATAACCCAATCAATTAGTATATGGATTATTAACTCGACTTATTACACAATCTCCTGAAACGAAACATTTAATAGATTTAAGTACAAAATCGATTAGCCCAGTATCACCAATAGTAATCCTTGTCTCTTCACGAAGCTCATTTCTAGACATAAGAAAACTCTTTTGATCATCACTTTGTTCTTTATTTTCTTTTAGTGAATTAACTATAAGTTTTATCACTTGATGTAAACGATTTGATGACCATCTACACTTGTTATTTACTAAGTCACTTACAAAAGCTTCTACACTTGGTTTTGACTCGTTTTCAATAACTTGACTAGGTGCTGTAAATTCCAGACTTAGCATGCTAGAAGGATTTCACATAGGGTAGTTAATGAATTTGTTACGCTAAGTTCTTTATACTTGTTGATTATCTGTTTAGTCCTTTTGCTTATTCCAAATCTATCGAGGCTTTGTATGCAGTTAGAGTATTTTGAAACCAAGAAAGGAGAACCTTCAAAGCTTGAATGGAGCGATTGTATAACTTTAAAGTGTGGAGCAATTTGGCGATGATGATGTTATAAGATGTTTCAATTTTATTTTTCCTCCATTGTTGAAAGTTTGAAGCATTCAAACCTTCAATTTTTTTTTAAGTTAGAGATGAAGCTGAGGTGACGTGGCGGTGGTGTGGCGCTGACATGGCGTCATGTGGCGTTGACTGGACAGAAAAATGGAAAAAGAGCTAACGGCGGCAAAAACTAGTTAGATCAAGGGCGCGAAAGGGTAAAAACAAAGATCAGGGGCGGATGCTGCACTTTGGCCATAGTTAAAGGGTTTCAGGAAGGCTTTACCCTTCCTGGAATACACAAAACTTGATTTTGTTTGTTCCAATTTTGTGTATTCATGGAACACATAAAACTCCAATTTGTGTATTCATGGAACACATAAAACTCAATTTTATGTATTCATGGAACACATAAAACTCAATTTTGTGTATTCATGGCACACAAAAACTCAAATTGATGTATTCCTGGAATACACAAAACTTGATTATGATTGTTCCAATTCCATGTGTTCCTGCAACACACAAATCTCAAAATTGCGTATTCATGGAACACATTAAAAAAAATCGAAAAAAAAAATCAAAAAAAGTTCGAAAAAATTTAAAATTTAAAAAGAATAAAAATGAAAATAAATAAATAAATATTATTATAATTAATTAATAGGCGTATGAGTATTTTTGTAATCTTCCAATTTTTTTGTGCTTACGTGAGAATTAAGTTGAAGTTGTAATTAATTGGAAATTCTTACACTCTCTGTGTAATTAATTGGGCGTTACCCCTTGAAAAAATTAATATTTAAGTTATTATAAAATATATTTGAATAGCATAATAAAAATATATATTATAAAGGAAAACTTGTGGCTAGAAATTACGTATCATACTAATAGAGACTTGTAGAGACAACCATTTGAGGTAGCTCAACTGGGCAGAGTCTTGATACTTCTTCAGCTTTTAAAGAAGGTAAAGCAAGAGGTACAGACTTTGAATCTCCTCCCTAAACATGGTAATCTAGTTCTGATTAAGTGGTAATATGCATGAGGAGACGTGTATATATTCTATAGGAATAGTCGTGGTGCGTAAAAGGTGGCCCAAACATCCATATATAAAAAGAAAAAAGAAAAAAGAGACTTGTAAAGACTATTGCTAGTTAAGGATACTTACCTACACTTTACCCTACACTTAGGGACATTCAGTAGACCTTAAACGTCACCAAATTGTTATTGATCCTATATGACAACTATATGGATACATTTCTCAAAAACAAAAGGAAATTTGAAAATAATAAATAAAAGAAAATTCATATCCGTTGGGAGCAAAGTTAGTTATGAGAGATAGGCGAGTATGAACTCAAATTTTTATCCTCTTCTAAACCTATTAGTTGGGTAGAGTATATCCCGGGTTAGCACCGGGTTTAGGTTTTTTTAATCCGAAATTGTAATATCCCGGGTTGTGGTTTAAATAATCTAACCTGGGTTTTTTTCACTCAACCCGTTCGGATTCAAATCACCGAGTTAATTCGGGTTACACACCGAGTTAATTCGGGTTTGCTTGTATCAAAAATTGTGGGGAGATTTAAAGTTATGGTTAAAGGACTACTGTCCTTGTTTATTTACTTATGATGTAACATGTTGTTTGAAAAATTTATATTGATAAAAAGTTATTCAATTGTCTGAAGTTTGAGACATGTAAAAAGAGCATGGCCAAAACTAGAGTTGCTCTCTTGTTAAGGAAAGAAAGACCAAAGTTGTAAGAGTTTTTATGTTAGTGCAGACAAAATACTAATTGTTACTTAGTGTTTGATTAAAAAAAAAAAGTTGTTACTTAGTGGAATGGCATTGACCTCATAATTTCTCTTGCGCTTGTTTCATTTTTATAGTAATATTGTAATAGTAGTATTGGCTCAAAGTAGGTGCGATTTATTTTTGAATGCTCAGTAAATCCCTTGATTTTGTTTATATGAAAAATAATTAATTCTACGATGTCGGGTTGGTCGGGTCCAACCCGACATATTTAAAAAAATACTAACCCGGTCCGTCACGGTCGGTTTTGACATTTTTATTTATCAAACCGACATAAATTTAGGTTTTTTATCCGGGTTAGCTTAGCTCGAACCGGGTTGACTCGGGTTCATTTTTTTATCCCAGGTTAGTTCGGTCAATGCTCTACCCTACCTATTAGGAGTATATTTCAGTCAATATCTTAACCTAGTAGAGAGTGTCGAGTCATAATCCGCCGCTTCAACACGTTCCTAGCTTTGGCCTCCTAGCAAGCCCGAGTATAATTATCTTGTACTATTCTGTGAGTCGTTTTGTCCTCCAGTTGTTTCTTGACCTATCAAGTTGGATTTTTAGAGAAGTGCACTCAGCATGAACATCACCAAAATGGCTTAGAATAATTAATAACTAATTGTCTAGATGTTTCGATCGCTGGGAGTCACAAACACACTTTTAAAAAGATAAGGCCTGAGACGACAAATTGCACAATTTCCGTCGATAGTAAGTGTTAAAACATGGAGGCTCAGTGGTCATGTCATCAGAATCCTTGTTACTTCCATTTGGGTTCTCTCAGAGGAGAAAAATCTTCTGGGGGGAGTTTAAACGCTCCGAGGGGGATAAGCAGATTGGTCGTTTTATCTAACCATGCCAATTTTAAGGAGGCAACACCACCACAACAAAGCATGGGTATAGACTTGATGCAAAACAAATCCTGCTTTAAAAGGGGTAAACGTGCAAGTATGTCTGGTGGTTGCAAACGGGAAGAATGTAGAATTCATGATGACTACCCACAAGTAACAACATATCCGTACTAGATGCCTAAACATAACAACAGAGAAGAAATGATGGATCAAAACAGAACCACAACATGGTACAAGGTATCACATGCATACCAAATTGCAAAAAGAGGCAAAGTAAGCGTCACAACCAAAAAGGGGTTGAAATACAAAACAAACGCCTAAACATCTCTATCACTATCCTCGAACCTCACTGCAAGCCCAACCTCATTCTAATCTTTCACAGATGCAAGGGGAAGACAAAAAGTATCAAGCTAAGATCCATGGTCACTCCCTTTTCCTAATACTAATGGAAACAATTCATCCAACCGTCCCGATCTATTACTGGAGCAAAGTCCCTCAAATGCTTGTTGAAACTCTCTTGCGACTTTAAAGTCATTAATAGCATCGTGTCTAAGGTACCCAAGGACTTTTAGGATAACGGTAAAGTTCTTTCTACCATACCAATATTTTGGAAGAGTACCATCACAAATCCTTCTCTAGTTCCTTACGAGCATGTTTACCTGAGGCAATCTGCGATTTCAAGAGCTTCGTAATCTTCTTAAAAGATTTCTGGTCAGTGGCCATCTGGTCCTTAAGAGATTAAATAAAACCTTTAAGTAACGATAGCGCTTTAAAATGCTTAACCCTCGCAGAAAAAAGCTCGGTAACATATTGTTTCAACATATCACAAGCTATGTGGAGTAAAGAGAAGTGATCTTCCATCTAGGGAGTCATGCTGAAATATTTGAGTATTCCCGAAGAAAGTCCCGATAACCCCTAGAGTCATCCTTCGAGGATAGAAACTTGACGCATATCCAGTAAGTGCCTGAAGACGCTTGGATGGGCCAACTGTTGGGGACTGAAAGCCCAAAACCTCATCTATAAAACTATGAATACATACAGGAGTTTTAAACGGAATAAAAACAAAGCCACCATCACCGGGCACACACTTGCTTTTAACTCTAACATCGACAAGGAGTTTTTGTAGCATTTTACTATATACATCTGATCAGTCAACAAATCAAAGGTTAAACGATAAAATATAGGAGTCCATAGTGTCACTTTATTCTAGAAATGTCCTTAGAAGATTTTAAACAATAGTTTGTCAGGGATGACAGAAGACAACACGCGGAAGTAAACGATTACCTTTGGAGATGAGGAAGTCGAAAGTACAGGTTGAGATAAGACTCTCATATGCCAGGAGACTTGAAATATAGGAGAAGAAGTAGAAACACCAAAACCCCATGGAACCCTATATATATTTTTAAGCGTACACAAAAATTAATTGGAAGGCAAGCAGACCAATGTTATACTTATATGTGTACTCGGGTGACGTTACTTTATTAGTCATGATTACTTAGTCGCCCCTATGAGCGGTAATATTGAGGAAGTAGGAACTCCATCTAAGGAATCCAAGCTCAAAAAAACGAGGAAAAAGGGAACCCTCTGAGGTAACAAGGGAAGAAGAAAAACGAAGTAACCAGAAAAGCCCTGAATCTGCTTTAAAAACAATTAAAATTCGATTTTAAAGGAATAACTGTTATGGTGAAACATCCTCGTTACTTATTACCGAGGTTACATAACCAGGGAGGATTGAAGGTCATCGATCTCAACAACTCATAAAAGGAAGCTCCTCTACCTAGCCTTGATAAGCCGACAACACGAGGAAGATGACGTGTTCTCATCTCATAAATAGTGGAATTACGACAATCCGTAATCTAAGGCACTAATTCTAAGATCATGGGCCATGAAACAATTACCACATGGATAAGTGTCACAACTCACGACGGGATAAGATGAAAGGAGAGCATAGTAATAACTGCCTTCGTAAACCCTATAAATAGAAGTACGTAGAAACTGTGTTGTATAGAAATAACCGATGTAATCTAGACTTTTATGCCTTAAACATTTTGCAATAAAGATACAACTATTCTTTTACATTCTCATTCTTAATTGTATTCATATAAATCATACTTGTCTTGTATAAAATCTTGCTATGGCTGTATATTATGCATACTCGTTAATATAATGTTAAAAATTAAAACATATAATCAATACTCAAACACTTTGATCCACCAAACACAACACCTTTAAATCGATAAATTCTATTTGGTAGAATCTATTCCATCAGTCGTCATATCGAAAGATTTGAGTTTAAGATAAAGGATAAGTGTATCCAAGGCTCATTAATGAAGTGGCTAAAAAGGAAAGTGTGATAAATGGACCAGACTCAAATCCTATTGTCAAAACAATTGTTTCTCCACCTAGGATTTCTATTAATAAAGCTACATTGAATTAGGCCTTGGATTGTCTAGGCACTCATATCCTAACTTGTTTTGATGAAATTTCAAAGGTCTTGATAAAAATTTCAAACGTCTGGATGAGAATGGTTGACGTTTAATGGACGTTTGGAGAGAGACACACAATATCACTCGATTGATTTGTGAACGAAGTCGTTCACCACAAGGAGTCATATCTATTAGCTATGTTACTTAACGCAAAATTGTGTTTTGCTCCTCTTTAAAGGATGATATATTGTTCATCTATGCTATTCTTTTGTTGGGATTATTGACTCTTCAATATGGTTGTTTAAGGCTACTATATCTTCCCCTCATTTTAATGTTGACAAAATTAAGGGGAGAAGATATGCATGGTTCTATCTTTGTATTTTATATCTTGATATACATTATCTATGAAGGACCTTGGGCTAAATTGTTATATGTTTGTAGGGGAATGTCACCTTTTACTTAATCGCTTATATTTATCTTTTTGGGCGATCCATGCAATATTTTGTCACCGCTTATCATCATTATGGGGAAGAACATTGCCTAAAAGTCTATATCTAGATTAATGTGGTTTTGACAAAACATTAAATTTAAACTACTTGATCTTATAAAAAAATGCCAAAATTGTGTATAACCCTTGCAGATTCAATAAAGTATGGAATGTTGCAAAAAAGGGTCATCATACACCTGAAAAGCTAAAGAGCATACAATAGAAGAAGACCAACTGAAGTCATATTGAAATAAGCTGAAGTCATGACCTCTGATCCATGAGAAAAGACAAAGTATATAAAGCCATTCGAGATCAAAGGCTGATAAGAAAGAAGGTTGGACCATCTAGCTACGAGAATCTAGACAATCTAAATCCATTTGTGAATGAAGGTTGAGAAAGATTGACGTCTAAACCCTCAAAGTGAAGAATGACGGGTAACCAAAGTACATTAGATAGGAGCTGGGGAAATTGAAGACCAAACAACCGGGCTAAGGCACTAGTATCCAACCCGATTAATCTTCTAATCTGAAGAATCGAATACAAGCAGATACCCTAAGGATATGAAACCGAGTATCCGATGAAATAAAAGACAATGACTATAAATGGGATAGTATAGTCGTTGGTGTACGAATATTTAGAGTCGTTAGAAGAACCGTAAATTATTTTATCATCGGTCACCCGACCAAAAGGGACCGGTCATTCAGTGAGAAAAATTTAGCCAATAAGGAACTAACACGTGGACAAACCTGTTTTCTTCACTAAATCTAAAGCTTTCGAGAACACATCTTTAAAGAGAGTCCTAAAGCAATTGATTGCCCACATCTATATTAATTTGTATTTTTATCCCAAATACCTTCATTTATATATTCATATAGGAGTGTAAAGGCTATACTAGGTAGGTTAGGCTTAATTGTAAAACATAGGGTTTGCTCTTGGTCTAGTGAAGAAGTGTGATCTTCCATAGACTAGAAAATAGTGATTTAGAGCTTGTGTGGTGTAGACATAAAGTTTAAAGGCATCACAAAGTGTGAAGTGGTAGAACTCGAGTGGAATTTATTCACCCGTGCTTGTATAGTGATACAGAAGTGGAAGATTTCACGAGCTTGTGAAGTGGTATATTGTGAGTGAAGATTGCTCACTTTGTGACTACTGTTGGAGTAACACTAGGGGATTTCTTCAAAGGTGATTTCAGAAATGTTTTAAACGTATGTGCTCCCACTTTCAAGAGACACTAGGATATTCTAGAGTATGAGCTTGAAGTCCTAAGGACGCATAAAATGTAGGTTGTGGACTAATCCTAGGAGAATCGAACCACCCTAAAAAAGTTATTCGTCCTCTCTCCCCTAACTCTTTATTGGTTTTACATGCCATTTGTTTGTTATATTTCATCAATATTTGTTTTTATCTTTAGACATAGATTATTGCATGGTTAATACTCGTAGAATTCTCTTTATGATTATTGGCTAGTACTCTTTCATTGAGCATGTACACTGAGGGTTTGACTGAGTGCTTCACTCTCGCGCCACAACTCTTGAGTAACTATAGCCAATCTATCTGAAATTTTAAATGAGTGGATATTTAGATAGAGTTGAAGAAGCTGATTTGTGTTATATTGTTCATTAATGCATTGCTCTTATTCACCCTCTAAGGCTATTTATTGAGTTTCATACCCGATTCGATATCAAGCAGGGAGTAAAAAATGTTCCTAGTATGACACTAAACAACCTCCCATGACAAAGGAATACAGTGGAGTGGTTTCCCGTCACTTAATGGTCTTCTATTCTTCCTTACCCAACACAATAAACAAAAAAAAATCCCCTTGAACACTGGACATGTAAGATATCTCAACAATAGCCTGTCTTTCTGGGAAGGGCAATCCTATCAAGGTGACCCATCAATACACATTCATCAAATAATCGAGGGTTATCCAAAAAAAATATATTCAAGATTTGCTTCTCAAGCTTCGATACAAGTCCAAATTACGTCGACTTGGTATCCCATAAGAGCGTTGATATCCATTTGAAACAACGTAATGATTTTCATCATAACTAAACCCTTTGTCATAAATTCATATGCACTTGCATATGTTTCACCCATAAAGAGATCTGATTAGTGGCCAAATTGATAAATTGTTCCTTTGGGGACCATTTCCTTAATAGAAGGGAATGTTGGTTGTCATGACAAAGTTTATCTTGCACATATGTGCAAGCTTCATGAGATTTAAAGTTGAAGATGTACGTACTGCGTTGTGTCAGCTTAACTTCAACCCTCCCAAATTTTACAATTTAGTTCCACCATCCTCTAAACTTTGAAAAGGGTAGGTGTCTTCTCTTAAAATTGGCCAATCAAAGTGTTGTCAAACATATGGTTAACCCTTACAAAATATTATGGGGGAGGCAAGGCCACCTTCATTTTGTCAATAATGTTCGACTCGATGTAACATAATTTGAGCGATTCGTTAACGTTATTTCTAAAATTATGCGTCCAATTATTGGTGAAAGTAGGAGCAATGGAAGGCTTACAAACATTAGACATTAGACTTGCCTTATAGTAGTGAAGCTATAGTCAATTCCATAAAATGTGGTAGATCATCTAAGTCACTAGTGTGTGATCAATCCTGAAGATCACAAGCTCGATTGCCACATGTTGGGTAGGAGCCATGGACACCCTATTCTAAAATCATGTTTTCTAAGTCATTATTAGCCACATTTAATTTCTCAACGCTCACGAAATTAGTGGAAAACACACGTAAGTCAAAGTTACCCAATCTAGAGTAAGAATTATGAGAGGTATGTGAGATTTTACCAATTGAACAAATTAAACTTAGGGAACACTCAAAGTGGAGCTAACTTCGTTATTCAAGGAGACTGACACAAAGGCTTATTTTGTTTGTATCATACTGCTTGAATGTTGCGGGGCAACAATTTGGGCCTTCTTATTAACGACTTGAGAGAGTTTTTCGGTTTTGGAATCAATAATTTTTTTGTTTTAGATAAGGGCGAGGAAGGATAATTTATAGTAATGTTAAGAAGGACCATAGTAGGGCTTGGCTCAGGGAGCCATGTCTGGGTCATGTTCAAGAGGGACACTTTTGGGAGGTGACAACATTTTAACAGAAAAGGAATTGGAATGTGAGTAGATGTTTTTTTTATTCTTGTAATCATATATCTTCCACGATTTAAGTCAGCCTAACTCAAATTTAGAACTTTTAGTTACCACACAAGAAGAATAAAACCCACGATCACATTATCGAGCCTAAGAAGTGAAAAAAATCGCATCTCTCTGGTGTGGCCTAGGGTGTGATAAAAAGATGATATAATTTAGATGCAAATAAATACCCTAGACTAGCACGGTTCTGCAAGTATTACAGGACGTATGCAAGTTTTAATGATAAGAAGATTCGTTCCTCAGAGACTACGAAAGTTAGAGAGAACTTATGCAAATTATCAAGTGCAAATATGAAAGATATAAAAGATAATACGCAAATAGAAAGAAAAGATAGACAAATATTTATTTGGTTTTTAAATAATATAACTAAACTAATAAACTAAAGACAGAAAATAAATAAAAGAAAAGAAAATAAGATAGTATGAAAGTTAGCTTGAGTAATTAGCATGTAATACCCACTAGTTTTGCCGTTCTAAACATGTAAGGGTGAATTATGTAATACTCCAATAATCGGTTCCAATTACGCTAGGTAGTTTTAAATAGGATTTACCTGTGTCAATAAGGCTTCCTAAGCAAACTATTCCTGTAATTAGTAAATAGTAACATGTACTAAACCATAGTGATTATCTAGTTAGGTTGATTTGTCAGATCTAAACCAAATACTAGACGTTATGTGCTAAACATGTAATTAAACACCGTTGTCAATGGTGACCTAACTACCAGATGGTAATTATATGGCCTAGGTTCCACAAGAACACAGAATATAAATCCAAACACATAAACAGAGAATAAAAACAATAATTCAATTTAAAACATAGAATTCCCAAATTAGATAGATGTCAATCAAAACTAGGGTTCATACATATATTCTAAAACTCAAACTAATAGAAATTTAGTTCATACTAAGAAGAGAAAAGAAAAGAATTACAGAATTAAAGGTTGAAGGAGACATGATTGATGCACAGCTCCTTCCAGACTTCTTCTCTTGTGTTGCACCTTCCTCTTGGCCTTAAGGTCTGGCCAAGGATGATTTAAGAGTGTTAAGAGGCTGTATTTATAGTGTATAGGTTGATCTAATTCGTTTCTTGAAGGAGAGGTCAAGTAATAGACTCCAAGCCCAACTCAAATTCGTATAGAAATAAAGATAATTACTGCTGACTTGTTTTGAGAATATCTTCTTCATTATTGGTCGGTTTTTAGCCCACAAGATATCAAACGAATCCTCACAGAATTATCTACGTCCCTATGAAAGGAATCTTCCAAAATCGTCTTGGTTTTGGAGTTATCACCACTTCTTTAGGCGTAGCTGCAGAAATTCAGATTTAAGGCAGTTTTTCCTTTTCCTAATTGAACTTTATTTCCTTCTATCTCCAATTTCCATGTTTATCTTTTTTCCTTTAGCTCTTTGCAAAATTCATTAGTACAACATGGAGATACTCCAATTCACAATCACAAAAAACACAACCAATTCACAATCAAAAAATTAACTACTTCGAATTAAGATTCATCCCCACCTTAGAAAACAATACTGAAAACCTCTTGAATCTGTGACAAAAACAAAAACAAAAAAAACATTAGTATGTATCAACTAACACTACAACCGAATAGAAAAAGTTATAGGAATGAATTAACAAAAGAAACTTAAGATTAAAGAAATTGAAAAACGAATCCGAAGATTAAACTCACCTAAAAAACAATTCTGAAACCGAGAAATCAGAAGAGAAATGTAATAACATATCTAGGGTATTAAGGTATTAAAAACAACATATGGAGATGATTTAAAGGAGTAGATTTGATGGATTAGGTAATTAGGTTTATGTTTTTTCGGCAGAGAGAAGAAGAGAGAACCTTGACTAAAGCGTAAAGAGAGGCGACGACGAGGAAGTAAAATGAGGGTTTATGATATTTTGCATATTTATATAATATATATAATTTTTTTTTTAATTGCTACATCGCACGGGTCAACCGGGTTGGACCCGATGGTAAAGGAAGAATGAGAGGCCCGAGGTTAATAGGCCGGTTTGTGAAATTAAAAAGGAGACCCAAGGTATTCTTGGGTTTAGGGTATTTATACCCAATATTCTCTTATATTTTTACCCGGGTTGGACAGGGTTTACCAATACCTAGGGCTGCAAATGAACCGATACTCTCACCAAGGGCTCGAGTTTGAGTTCGTTAAGGGTTTGTTTGAGTTCAGCTTGTTAGTTAAACAAACCAAGCTCAAGCTTTAAATTCAGGCTCGTTTACTAAACGAGACAAACTCAAACCTATATAAGCTCGATTCGTTAAGCTCGTGAACAGTTTGGTAAGGGTTCTTTAAGAGCTCGTTAATAGGCTTGGTAGATATATTCAATTAAAAATTATATATGTATACATGTAAAAAGTCAAAACTACGTAAAACTTTTGTATTATACTACTGGTATCTAGAGCTACAATTAAACCGATACTCTCACCAAGGGCTCGAGTTTGAGTTCGCTAAGGGCTTGTTTGAGTTCGGCTCGTTAGTTAACAAACCAAGCTCAAGAAAGCTAAAGCTTGGTTCGGCTCGTTTCGTTTCAAACTCAAACCAAGCTCAAGCTCGCTAAAATATTAGCAAACAAACTCAAGAAAGCTAAAGTTCGGCTCGGTTTGGTTCGTTTGCAGCCCTACCAATACCTATAGTCTTGCTCAGCTCTATTTATCGATTTTGTTTCATAGACTTGGAATTGGCTAATTTTCCTTCTTTGTTTTACGGGTATTTTTTTTACCGACGCAAGAAAATATCTATATCTTTCCCTAAATAATGGAAAAGTGGTTGTTTTTAGAAAAATAAATATATTACTCGTTCGTCTATTTTTAAATATTTCTTTTCTTTTTAGAACAAAAAAGAATATTTTCAAACTCGTTTTTGATAACTTGTGCTGTTGGTGGTGCTAACTAAAATATCCCGCTAAAATGAAATTTAAAAGCGGGAAAGCGTAGTATCTTAAAAAATCTCGAATTAATTTGTTCTTCTATTGGCGGGGTGTGACTCGAATAAAGACCGACAGAGAGCCCACACAATTTTGCTTTCGAAAAAAAACAGGCCCTCAGTTATCCCCAAAATACCCCTTGCACACACTACACACACTATCGACTCTCTGTTTCACACACGCGCGCTAACACATCTTTCTCACCTCATCTGATGGAGCACCACCACCACCAGAAACGGTACGAGCAATCAGCATCGCCATCGTCGACAAGCTCTGCCGGCAGAAGAAGCTTAAAGAGGAAGCTAGACGATGATTTCGAAGAAAATCGCAAGATCGGTTCTCTCTCTCCTCGCGATTCAGAACAAGATCTTGCTCGTGAGATCCGTACTCAGGTGGAGATCCTAGACTCCGCCTACTCTTCGATTGAGTCGGATCGAGCTGCCGCCAAGCGCGCGATTCATAATCTATCTGAGCTGGCTAAGAACGGTACCTTATATTTCCATTTCTCCACGAGAATATATATTAATTGCTAATTTCTCTTACTATTATTGATATTTTTTTAGATTATTTATGAACGCTCGCTAGGATTTGTTTTTTAAATTTTACAATTTTGTTAATAAAGTATCGCACATCTCTATGTCTTGCATGTGCTGATTTGCGATTTTCTTCTGCATATTATTGGATTGCTTTTGTGCTGAGTTTGCGAATTTAAAAAATAATATATAATTTTCATTTAAATTCGGTTAGATTGAATTTCACGTGTTTCTACAGTAATATGTGCGGAGCTTGAATTCTATAATTGTTTTACTCCTTTCTTCAATTCAATTGTAATGTCCATGGATTCTGTAATTGCAAAGAGATAGTAACTTTAATTTTTGTTTGAGTTACAGAGGAAATGGTGAATCAGATAGTAGATTGTGGAGCCGTTCCAACTTTGGTGAGGCATCTAAAGGCTCCAGTGGTGAGGGAAGGAGATAATAGTCCGATGCCATATGAGCATGAGGTTGAGAAAGGAAGTGCCTTCACACTTGGCCTTCTTGCTGTAAAGGTAAGTGCATATATTTCATCAGCTTTCAAATGTTTTTGTTCCTTTAAACAATTCAAAAGATAATTAGTTACTGATGTGCAAGTCTTAGAAATGTCATTTTTAAAAGTATAGTATCTGCTTCCTATACATCCAAATCTAGTTGCAAGTAATGATTAGTCTAGTTGTTGTACACGTAGTTATTCAAAATTTGTTGGTTTTCTCATGTGTAACTTTTGAATCCAAGGCTTGTTGCTTGTGAATCATTGGTTGTACTTGAAACACGTGTTCAATTCCAATGATTAGAGATCATAATTACTATAAGAAGGCAGAATATGTAAATCTTTTTTTCCTATATTAGTAGACTTCCATTTCATCATCTTTTTTGGTCCTCACAAAGAAATAAAATTTCACTTCGCGTGATTTTTGTTTATCTTATCTGAATTTTTGTTGTCACACACGTGCAAATTTCGGAAACATTAGCAAAAACGGAAAGTATCAAATGCGTTGATAGTCTTGTTTCGATAATTCATATAATTACAACGGCAATATTAATTAAATAATAACTCTTTATAGTACTTTCCAAATTTATGAATATTTTGTTTTCATAATGCTTATATATATCTCGATTTTTGTGAAACTTAAATAGCCGGAGCATCAACAACAAATAGTTGACGCTGGAGCTTTACCCCCTCTTGTGGATCTTCTGAAAAGGCATCGTGAGGCTCAAAACTCTCGTGCATTTAATGGTGTTATCAGAAGAGCAGCTGATGCAATCACTAATCTTGCTCATGAGAATAGTAGCATTAAAACTCGTGTTAGGTGTGTTTTCTTTTTTTCTTTGTTTCATATAAATCATATTTTTACTTTTTTTTTTATTTCTCACGTATAATACATATATATATAGAGTTGAAGGTGGTATTCCTCCTCTAGTTGAGTTGCTTGAGTTTGTTGATCCGAAGGTGCAAAGAGCAGCTGCAGGAGCTTTGCGCACTCTTGCCTTTAAGAATGATGAAAATAAGAATCAGGTTTTTATATTTATATATATATATATATATATATATATATATATATATATATATATATATATATATATATAATATTTGTTAAACTATCATACTATTATGTAATTTCGTTATATTAATGCTTGGAGATGATTACAGATTGTGGAATGTCACGCACTACCTACACTTATTCTGATGCTTTGCTCTGAAGATGCTGCTATACACTATGAAGCGGTTAGAATTACCTTAAATATAAAAATAAAATTATTTAATTATGTTTTAGTGTCTTGTACTAATAAAGATGCATTACAGGTTGGTGTTATTGGAAACTTAGTCCATTCATCTCCAAATATTAAAAAAGAAGTTCTTCTCGCTGGAGCTTTACAACCTGTAATTGGCTTACTTAGGTATTTTTTTATAATTTCTTCTTACATATTTTTTTTTAAAATTTTTTTGTTAACTTTTTTCCTTTTTGACAGTTCTTGCTGTTCAGAGAGCCAAAGAGAAGCTGCTTTGCTACTTGGTCAATTTGCTGCAACAGATTCAGACTGTAAGGTGAATAAAAATAACATAATGAGTCCCTTACTGGTCTAATTAAATTATTTTCCTATGTGACGTAAACTTTTGGCTGTTTTTTTATAGGTGCACATAGTTCAAAGGGGTGCTGTGATACCCTTAATCGAAATGCTTCAGTCCCCTGATGCTCAATTAAGGGAGATGTCAGCTTTTGCATTAGGAAGATTAGCTCAGGTAAACTATATACATATTGTTGAGGATCAGTTTTCCATTAGTATCTGAAACATGCAAAGTTTTGAAAAGTTTGTGTTTGATGTCATTCTAGGATGCACATAATCAAGCTGGAATTGCACATAGTGGGGGAATTATACCACTATTGAAGCTTCTTGATTCGAAAAATGGATCTCTCCAACATAATGCTGCATTTGCTCTTTATGGACTTGCAGATAATGAGGTATATATAGATAGTAACTACATCAAGTTAAACCTGAGTTGACCCATTTACTTCAATTTGCTGTTTTCAAACTATAGGACAATGTTGCTGCATTTATTCGAGTTGGAGGTGTTCAAAAACTTCAAGACGGGGAATTTATTGTTCAGGTTAACACCCACTGTGTATTTTTTGTTATATTTCCTCTATTTAGTATCATTGTTCTTAGCCTAATATTACTTTTTACTGTATGATAGCCAACCAGAGATTGTGTGGCCAAGACATTGAAAAGATTAGAAGAGAAGATTCAAGGAAGAGTGAGTTTAACTCAATGATACTTGGATTTTATAGGAAGATTAATCTTTATATTTTTTTTTACCCTTGCAGGTGTTAAGCCATTTGCTTTATATGATGCGTATTGGGGAAAAGGGTATTCAAAGACGAGTTGCGTTGGCTCTGGCACATTTATGCTCTCCTGATGATCAAAAGAGGATATTCATAGAGAATAATGGTATGTTTGAACATATTCACGTTTGAATATGAGTTTGAGGTTTCACAAAAATGGTTAAAAATTTCTTCTTGTTTTTACATTACAGGACTGGATCTACTTTTGGAGCTTCTAGAATCGACAAATGTGAAGCACCAAAGAGAAGGTTCAGTGGCTTTATGCAAGATAGCCAACAAAGTTACTTCACTTTCTCCTGTAGATGCTGCTCCTCCATCTCCAGCTCAACAGGTTTGTTTAATACTATTATGTTATTGTTTAATAAATAAATAAATGTACTTATTTAATTACTGTGTGCAGGTTTACTTGGGGGAACAGTATGTTAACAATTCGACACTATCAGATGTGACCTTCTTAGTTGAAGGTATATGTATATATATACAAATCCTTTGTTGATATTACGTGCTATTTTATCTAATCAGTATTTAATTTTCTCTTCAGGGAAGCGTTTCTATGCTCATAGGATTTGTCTACTTGCTTCTTCTGATGCATTCAGAGCTATGTTTGATGGTGGTTATAGGGTCTGTAACAAATGTTTGGATTTGATAGATAAAGTTTATTATTAGCTCACTAATAAATTTAATGTATTGCTTGCAGGAGAGAGATGCGAAAGATATAGAGATTCCAAATATTAGATGGGAAGTTTTCGAGTTGATGATGAGGTTTGAATCTCATCTCCTTCCTTGAGTTGTTAAAGAGTAAATGAATTAAGGATTTTTTGTTTTATGGTGACAGGTATATATACACAGGATCAGTTGAGGTGAATCTAGATATTGCTCAAGATCTTTTGGGTGCTGCTGATCAATATCTACTCGAGGGACTTAAACGTTTATGTGAATATGCTATCGCACAGGTGAGGGACATATTGTTTAGTCTTTGTTTGTTTGTTTGTTCTGACAGAGTTTTTTTAATGTTGTGTGTTAAAGGATATATCGATGGAGAATGTTGCTCTGATGTTTGACTTATCAGAAGCGTTTAATGCATTGTCATTGAGACAATCTTGCATTTTGTTTACCTTGGAGAAGTTTGAAAAACTAAGTGTTATGCCATGGTATGTGAATGAAAAAGTATTGAAGATAAATTTAGTTGGTGTATGTTAATATTATATTGACTTGGATATGTGAATTGTAGGTATCCACATTTGATTCATAGGATATTACCTGAGACTAGAAGCTACTTTGTGAGGACACTTGGTAGGCCTGTCCAAGATGAGCAGCAAGTGAGATAGATAGCTACTAAAAAAAAGTTTTGTTGGTTAACTAGATATGATAGAAAGAGAGCGTAACAAGGGAGAAAAATGTGTACAGAAAGTGATATGATATGGTATGATTAGTAGCTCTGCGTGAGTGAGGAGCCGATTTGTTATCTTGATCAAGAAAAAGATGCATCTCTAGTTTTATTTTCGATTCAGTCAATGCCTTAACTCCACATTTGGATTGTTTATGACATTGTGGAATCCATTTTTTTGTTTTTTTCCGTTAACAGTTCACTTGCTCTATTTTAAAGGAATTGTTTATCATTTACTTCTCTGTTTTTTTATACCTGTTTTTAAGTATTTCAAGTTATTGTGTTATATCATACACTAAAGCAGCCTGGGTTTTGGAGCAATTGCATTTGATCAGATGAACAACTTTGGAGCAGTTGAAGTGAGTTTACATTGACCAAATTTGAATATTCCATATTTCCCTTCAGTATGAACTGATAAGGATTTCCTACATAACTTGGTGATCAACAATGGTAGCTTGACTATTCCATATTTCCCTTCAGTATGAATTTTTGGATCTCCGTCCACAGAATCTATTCTATGTTGAGGGTCTAGTTGATAACATTAAAGTAACTTAAAATGAGTATGTCACACATGAACGACCACCAAACCCTTACTTTACCGGTCAAGAAATAGCTCTTTAGTTGTTTCCATAGTCATTAACCATAAAGAGTGTACCAGATCTTCAATTTTTGGTAAGAGATCCGCCCAGTTAACGTTAGCATTATGTTTCTTGACTACCTTCTCAAAAGAACACGGTTGCGGTGCCACAATTTCAAAGGTTTGTTGATTTCTTCTGTGGATGCAGCCTTCAACGGTCCTTGCCAACACTTTACCCTTATTCACTTTATAATAATTTAAGTAATTGGCTCTCATCAGGCCATCTACCGCAACAACATCTTAGCGCAAAACTCGTTCCATCCCTCGGTCTATTCGTCAATTGACTCAATTCTATTATAACTGTTCCTTCTTCATTGTCCGGCTTCCTATTGAAATAGAGATAAATACAAAAAAATCAATGGTTCAAGCTTCTTCTTCCACTTTTTATCTGCACTAGTCCCTTGTGGTTTATTTCATCTTCTTGCAATTTTCTTTAAACAGTAATTGAGTAGATTCCAGCCTTTTTCAAGTACAAACTCCTCATCCGTATCTTCGTCATGAAGACTAAAATGTTGAACACTTTTATTCAGGTGCATACCTTCTCTAATGGTAGTGTGTTAATTCCATCTTCAACATTCTTACCTTTCGTTGCTCTTTTTAATCTCAAGCACAAACTTTCAACAACTTAAAAATTCTCCACAACTTTTCTTGCTTCAACAATTATTCTCCCCAAATAACACCCCAAACTCAAGACTAAACATGGTTTTTCCACACAACTGTTGAAATACATACAAATAAGATAAGTCCAAGTTCATGTAATTCTTCAACATCCAATACAAATTCACGAATTTGGGAAGATAAAAAGGAGAAAATGAACATATATAATGAATCTTGAAGAACAATGAAATGTGTTTTGTGTCTTTCAATATTTCTATATTACAATGAATTCCTATCAAGTACCTACTAGTATAAATAGGAAGAATTTCATTCGTACTTTTATAAACGAGAAAAGTGCAAAAAAGAAAGAAAAGTGAGAGTCTTCTTTGTAAAAAGTCGTAGCCTATAAAGTTCTCTTGAGGAATACAAGTATAGTAGTTGAGTCATTGTTCTAGTTTTTCACTATATTGGGACCAACATAGTAGTATCAGAACCAAGGTGTCTAACAGTTTTGAATCAACTGTTAAAACCCATAATGAAAAATATGATAAATGGAGCATTCAAATAAAAACTCACTTTGGATCATTTGATATATGAAAGATTGTTAAAAATAATTACGATGAACCAGTTAAAGAAAAAACAGTTGATACTAATGCACAATAATAGATGAATGTTTTAAGAAAGATGAGAAAGCTTTGTATTTATTTATCAACATGTTGGTGAATCTATGTATGAGAAATGCTAAAACAACATTGAGCAAAGGCATGCGATGAACTTGCAATTCAATTCAAATGAGTAGATCATGTTAAACGATTTTGTTGACAATCACTATGAGGTGATTTTGAAAGTACTAAAATGAATGAATGTAAATCAATTTATAATTTTTTGTTCTCGTTTATTATCTATAATAAATTAAAGGGTCAATTACCCAAGGAGACTTGAGGAGAATCAATGTGCCATATAGGAACCAAGTGATTCCTCTCTCCTACTTAGAGGCCAGTAAGATGTTCAATGTCATAACTGTGTATATAAGACAAAAAAAAATAGATTTCTCTCTCCTACACTACCATTACACTCTCTCCTCCATTATCATTGATCTCTCTCCTCCTTTATCATTTTTCTCTCTCCTCATTAGTTATGAGCGTGGAAAAAAGTTCTGAGTCTGGAAAATAGTTCTGAGTCTGGAAAAAAGTTCTAAGTCTGAAAAATAGTTCTGAGCGTTAAAAATAGTTCTAAGCGTTAAAAATAGTTTTGACCGTAGAAAATAGTTCTGAGCATGGGGTATTGAGCATGCTCAATAACTTGCTGAGCGTTTCTCGTATAATCAGTAAACTTCCTGAGCATTTCTCGTATAATCAGTAAACTGCTGAGCATTTATAAAAAAGTTATTGAGTTTAAATAATTTTTTGATTCAACATCACCACAAAACTTCTGAGCATTTCATAAAACTTCTGAGTATTTAACAAAAATTCTGAGCAAAACACAAATCCGACATTTCACGACATTTCTGGAAAACAAGTAATCTAATCTAACACAAATCTATATTACATTTCCGGAAAAAAAGTAATCTAATCTAGCTTAACGATGTGGAAACTTCTGAGCTTAAAAGTTCCATTAACGCCAGATATGTAATCGCCAACAGTTCTGAGCGCAAAAGTTCCATTGACGCCAGATTTGTAATCGCCAGATTTGTAATCGCCAGATTTGTACTAGCAAAATTAACTAATAAATCGTTTCCAAAACAATTATCTAATGAAGATGTGCAATTCAAGCTATTATTACCTTCAATAACAAAGTTTGCAGCCTGCAATTCTTCCTCACAGTTATGATTTAGGAGCTGCAGTTTTAGGGCTTGAAAAGAACCAGCATCTTCATCACGATTTGGACTTATGGGCTGTGATTTGGAGTTAGCTTCTTCATCAGCATCACTAAAAATATTAGAATCGTAAGAACCATCAACTATAGAGTTTTCAGAATCTGTGTCTTCTTCTCCTAGCGTTACAGAAATGTTTGGAGATTCAGTTCTCTTTTTTGGGTTTTAAAGAAACACATCTTCGCTGCCATTCAACGCTTCTAAAATATTAGGCGCATCTAATTTAGAAGACCCATATGGGTGTTGTTCTTCAATAAGCAGTTGTTTCACTTCTATTGCCGGAACTTCGTCACAAATCCGGCTTCATTGCCAGATCTCAAACCCTAATTTCGAGCTCCATGGATTTTCGGAGGAGAGGGTTGAGCTTCAAAGAGAGAGAGAGAAAGAGATGAGAGATGAGAGAGGAGAGAGGAGAGATTGAGCGTGTTTTGGGTTTTGATTTTTATTTGATAAAAGATAGTATATATAGGTAAATAAAAAATAAAAGAGGGTAAGAAGGTAATTGGTTTTTTGACTTATAGTGTTAAAATTAGTTTGTGGCCTTTAGTAAGAAAAGGCTATAGAGCCGGTCTTGTTAGGTCACGATGTGGTGTTTTCAAGACCCTTTGGGTAATAATCTCTAAATTAAATGAAAAGGAACAAAGAAAAAATGAAAGAAATTTGAGTGGTTAAAAAAAGTACTATGACCATTCATTAAAACTTTGAGCATATTGTCATGGAAATTGAAGAATCAATGATTTGAATGAACTCAGTCTAGACGATTGACATGTTCCTTACAAGTGTACGAGTAAAGAATGAAAAAAGATTCTAATATCGTCCTAACTAAGCAACTTTTAGAATAAAAAATAAACATAAGTGATCAAAGAGGCAAAGATCGAGGTCGAGATCAAGTAAATTTTGACAAGAAAAATCAATATCAGCAAAATATTATAGATAAAGAGTTCGTGAAAGAGGAGGTTGTGGATAAATTAATAGAAAAAAAACTGAGTATTAATTGTCACAAATATGAATACTATAGATCAGAATGTTGGTACAGTAATTCTAAACGAAATGATCAATCCAATTTTGCCCAAAATAGGAAAGTGAAGGTGTCAAACACTGAAATATGATTGTTAAATGATCAACTATTTGATTTGTGATTTATGATAGGACATAAACCATGACTTTCAGGAAAAATTAATATATTAGAAAAGCTACAACTTAACCCCGCTATACATTTAAGTCGTTGTCGTGGTAAATTGATATTGTTAGTATAAGGTCAAAGGTGTTAGTCTCGTGTCTTGGTAGTTGATATTGGTTGGTAGTGCCAGTTTTCAAATTTGAATATGGTGTACTATGTTTGGTACCAATATTCTTTATCGTATGCATGGTACTGTTGTACCATATTTGGATCGTCTATCAATATATGCATTACAGCTTAGTTTGGCCTTTGCAGCTTTAGAAACTCATCTCTTATCTCCATTCCAGAAAAAACACATACTTAGTGTGAGAAAACAGCAAAATGGAGATGATTTCTGATATCTTAAACCAGACTGAAGGGAAGAAGAGAAAGCTGAGTAGAGCGATGCTCACGCTTTTAAGCGAACTGAAAGAATTCCGAAACCATGTGAGCTTATCTCAAAAAGGGTTACAAGAAACCTACACTGAGCAAGCTTCGAGAGAGAATAAACTGGAAATTATCCAAGAATCCATAACAAAGCGTCTTCAAGAAGTAGAGCAAAAGGAGATGGAGTTGGAACTCAAGGAAGAAAAGTTGGATCTGCTTCAAAAAGAGGTGAAAGTGAGAGAGGAGCGATTGCTTGAGAAAGAGAAGTTGATTGAACAATGTCTCGAGATGTCCAGAAAGAGATCTGAAGGTATGACATTGACAACAATGGTGGATGAAGGAGTTGAGCAGATGAGTTTGAAACGGAAGAGTGTTAATACTTCTGTTGTAGGCCATCACTCTAAGGGAAAAGAAATTGAGACAAAGAAGCTCAAGGAAAGGGAAGAAGAGCTTGAATTTGAAGAAATATATCTCAATATCGTCAAAAACTGTCAGGTATATTTCGTTTTCCTTTCTTTATTTTGCGACTCTGTTAATTTATCTCGAAGGTTAAAGTGAAAAGAGTAATTTTCTTTTAAAACATGGTCAGACTCAGGTGGGTTTAACAAGCGGAGATGCTCTAAAAAATGTCCGAGATCTAGGATATTCTTGTACAAGAGAGAAAGGAAGCACATCCAAGAATAGATGTGAGGAGGGATCAAAGGGACCCGAGATGAGTGAAATTATTGAAATAGAGGATGATCTTGAAGAGTCAGATGAGGATGTTATTGAGCAAAACCCAAATGGAGCGATGATATATAGTTGTTCACGTCCAGAGTTTAACGATTTTGATTTGGAAAAACAGAAAAACTGCTTTTTTGCTGGTCAAATCTGGGCTCTTTACGATACAAAAGATTGTATGCCTAGATTCTATGCAAAGATCAAACAAGTGTTCAAGAAGCATGGATTTAAGCTGCGTTTAACTTGGCTAGAAGCTGATCCAGAAAACAAAGACGAGGTTGAATGGGTAAACAAGGAATTACCTTACAGCTGTGGGAGATTCAGACATGGAAATAGTAGTTGTGTCTCAGAAAATCTAGCCTTCTCTCATCAAGTGCAATGTGAGAACAACTCTAAAAATCAGCTTCATTTCATGATTTATCCTAAGAAAGGTGAGATTTGGGCTGTTTTTCACGAATGGGATGTTGAAATATGGATGTCAGGTACTAAGTTCAAATACGCAATTGTGGAGATCTTATCGGATTATGCTGAGGATTCCGGGGTTGGAATAGCTTACTTGAATAAAGTGAATGGTTTCGTAAGCATTTTTCATAGAACACCAACTCTAGGTGAAATGATGATGATACGACCTAACGAAAGGCTCAAATTCTCACATAAAATTCCATCTTTTGAGATGCTTGGTAAAGAAAAAGGAGGTGTTCCTATTGGATCCTTTGAGCTTGATCCTCATTCTCTTCCTATCAATTCTGAAGATATTTGGTATCCTCTAAAAGTTAAAGAGGAGGAGGAGGAGGAGAACAATACTCGAGGCTGGATTATGGAATAGAACAGATCATATGTTATGTTTCAGTTGCTTTCTACTTTTTGTCTTTCCTTAGTTTCTACTTTCTAGTCAAGATTATCTTCATCAACTTATCCAATTTACTTAGTTTACTTATCTTCATTTTTAGGGTTGACAAATTATCTTCATTTTTATCTAGCCTTCATGTTTATTTAGTTTATCCAATTTACTTCTTATAATCTTCTAAATTAAATGAAGAAAAAGAACTTTTCCTTTATAATTTGTGAAAGTGACAAAACTCACCATGGTTTACAACCCAACCCTTGAATTACTAGCATAATTCAATGGGCCATACTCCCATATCAGTTTTCCTGTGGACATTGTTGAAAATACCTCTGTTAGTCACACTATCTAGGAAGCCCTCTTTAGGACTCCCATCCCCGACCCAAAGGGAGAGGGAAATCTTGAGACAGCTTGGGCATCACTGGTAAGCTTAAGGTCCGGTATAGGGGTAGCCGACAACATTTCCATTCCGTCTTACCTCCTACTCTATAGGAGGGATGACCGATGAGGACTCGATTAATGGATGACTCTCCCAAGAGACGGTGGGTCGCCTTTAGGTGATTCTAGGATGAATTTTTAGTAGGTCCTTAGTAGATCCCGATCTTTCCCAGCCCTCCGAAAGGTCCACTACGTTATCAAAAAACTCTGGCAATAAGTTCCCAGGTTAGGAGAAGAGCGCAATACTAAATCTCCATCGAGAACAGTTGAAGGTGTGGACGGTGCAGACTGAGGGTTCGGGATAGAATACTTGATGTTAGTGTCTATATGGATACTCGTCTTCTTGGGGAGTTTGTTAAAATTGCAAATTAGTCCCTTATCAGGCTAAGCAAGATCTGATTAGGTTCCAATTTATAAATTTAAAGTTCATAGGGGGGAGGGGGGAGCGGTTCAATCAATGAACCCCCAGTATTTCTTATCAATCTTGACCACAACTCTATACAATTGAGGCTCGCTAGCTTACCCAATGCAGGCTTTTTTTAGCAGGCTAAAGGATAATCAGAAGCATACCACACCCATGTATAGCACCACAAGGCCACTTATTAATTATTATCCAATGAAAAACTATCACCAGAAGACATAACCTTCTTGGCTGAACTTTAGGAATATTTACAAGCAAGCGAGAGTTAGATTTTGTATTCAAATATAGAATCTAAAATCTAATTTAAAATGTCTATAACAATTTTGAAATAAACGCAATTTTAATACAAAGAGAAGTAATATGAAAACAGAACAAAAATATAAGCAATATATATAATCTTCACATTCTTCACAAATTTCATGTGGCCTTCATGTACAACTCCTCTTAAAACCAGAAAAGTTTGTCCAATAAAACCAATCAAAAGAATCACACTAACTAAAGCAGAAAGATTCAAGTAAAGAAGAAAGAATCATGCTTTATATCATGAAAAAATGTCCAAAAGAATTCAAATCAAATCATCTACAACAACATATACATAACCGTGAAACTGAAAAGCACAAACATTATACAGAATGAATTGTATCTTCAAAACCATATATCAAATCTCTCCACAATTGTTGCACATTTGTCATCTAGCAATTGTAGTAGCACAAGTCGAATCATCTTTATTTGACCAACTTTTCTTGATTCTACATGACTGAACTTTACGTTCAATCTGAAGCCCTTCCTTTTCCAACAATGAACAATACTTTCTAAATGTTTCCACACTCACATGAAGTTTAAAATCCATTCCAAACAAAAATTTCATCTCTAATTTGTTCAATTCTGCTGTACTAACACCTCCAACTTTCGCATAATATGCATTATTAAAGAATCTGAAAATTTGTAATTGTATTAAACTTATGCAAAGATTCAATTTTGGAAATTGAAAAGAAATAAGTAAAGGTAGTTACTTACGCATCATCGATAAATTTTGCAGCAACCATTACACTTGTGATGAGAAGTCGATGAACAGTAAGTGAAGTTAATTGAACATCGTGAAGTTCAATGAATCTTTCTAAATAAACATGTGCGATAACAAAGCAAGAAGGGCTACAACATGAATATTTAAAGATTCGATCAATGTATTGTTGAATTCCTAAAGAAGGTGCTCTTGAACCATGAAAGATGGTAATTATATCTTTCGTATCTTTATTCTCTAATAAGCCGTCGTTTTTCTGAACAGATCTCTCTAGAAGTGTTGAAAGAAGTGATAAAACTCGAGGGTTTTTTGGATTCCCTTTTTTTGAATCATTAAGACCCAAATAAGAATAATTGTCGGATTCAAGTGCCAAAGTTCCCATATCCTCGTGATTCTGCATTAATTTGACGAATGAAACTTTTTCAAATTAATAGATTCAGCTAATAATACAAAAAGACTTCGTATTTATATAACCCCATTAAAAATTAACCCAGAAAAATTTCACAACATGACAAATCATTAAGTTGAAAAAAAAGGAGCAAGGCATTATAGTTGCAACTACGAAAAACCCAATACATTGTAAATCAATAAAAGGTGAAATCATAACAAGTAATTCAAGGAATTGGAGCACTTAAAAATAAAAATCGGAAGAAAGAAGTATATACTTACATAAATGGTTGAGAGATCTGTTCTTGGTGAGACGTCTCAGTTAAGTACTTCTTCTTCCATTCTATAACATTTTAGGTCGACCCTTTTTCTGTATATCAACTATTTTATACAGGATAAAGATAAAGTTTAGTTTGTTCAATGGGGAAGCAAGTAATATTAAGGGGTTTTTGTCTTCTAGGTTGCTTCACATGAAAAGAAACTAGCTTTTCCTTTTTCTCTCTCACCCACAAGACACACACTAATACAGATGTATATATTAGTGTATTTTATATTCTCTTAGTAGTCAACGTATGTATGTACTGTATATGAGTGGTGGTATTTTTGACTAAAAAATAAAAAGTTGTGGTATTATTTGTTGTTTAGTATAAACGGTGGTGTTTGTTGATTAGTTGTTTGTATAAAACACCTCACATGGAAGCTCACATTGTGTCTTTATTTCTCTTTGTTAAAATAGGGAGTGTCGGTAGTCAAATATAACTTGGAAATTCTGTGAATGGAAGGATATACTTACTGAATGGATTCTTATATTTCCGTGACATGCGGTGCAAAAGGGGATCTAAATTTCACGAGTAGTATTAATAAACATATCAAGAAAATTGCATTTTTTAGTAGCATACCTAGTTATTTTTAGGAATTTTCCTATTATTAAGGTTGAACATCAAAATTGTTTTTAGAATTAGACTAATTAATATTTTTATTCTAATTATAAACCTAATTATTTTAAAATTTAGTCCAATTATTAAATACCATACCTAAATTATTTTTTATACACTAAAATAACTAATTAATTACTTAATTAACTATATAAATATTTACCCAACAGATCTTGAAAACCTCTTCTTGAGATCCAAGTACCTCCCCTCAATCTATTTTTTCTTACTAAAGGCAACTAAGGGAGTATTTGTTTACACTTAATGAGATCTTAATCGAGTTTATTAGGATATTGAATCAATAAAACCGTTTGTTTTTCCTGGTCAATTTAGATCTAAATGACTCTTAATTAGTCTATTTCATTAAGATTTAATCCTAAGAGAATGTTTGTTTGCACTTAATGAATCTAGATTAATAAGACTATTTGTTTTTCTGACTGATTCAGATCTAAATAGCTTTTGGTCTGTTTCATTAAGATTTCAAACTAAATCTGATTCATTCAACATTGCATCTTAACAGAATAAGTTCTATTCATATGTTATTCAGCGTACTTATGACTTAAAAAAAATCAAACGACGCCTAAGTTTGATCTATTCAGAAAAAACAAGCGATACCTAAGAATATTTTACATTATAAGTCTTTTTCAACTCTCCATTATACCCTCAAATATTTTTTTTATCTAATATATATATATATAAAATAAATACTCCGTAACCCTAATATTATCCCCCACACACCCTCTCTCTCAAGTATTTTTTTCTCATTTCTCTCGATGAAGAAGTTTGTCGTTGTTTTGATCCTTATTCAACCTCTATCAAGCTCAGTTTTCAGCTCACACTCCTTTTTCTCTCGTCCATGTCCACCCCATCAAATTTGTAGCATCAACAACTTTGTGAGCTCCGACGACATTGCATGGCCATGGAAGCTCCAACGACAACAACTCCGTGAGCTCCACCAGCAATGTGGGGCCATGGAAGCTCCGAAGGTATTAACTTTGTTTGTTGTGGCCATGGAAGCTCTGGCGGTAGTAGCTTTGTTCGTTATGGTGTGCTCGTAAAACCATCCCTGACACATACATGGTACAACATTATTTTGTAACAGTTAATCGATTCAACAAACAAACACACACATATGCATACACACACATACACTTATATATACATATATTTTTGTTAAATTCTTACCCACAGTGCAATAAAACTTCCCTTGACTTTCTTTGGTTTGGTGTATGTTGATTTCAAGGAGTCCATCAGAAATTTGTATATGCTTGTTGACTATATTGTCAATGTATTCGGCATATTTAGCATATTTCTTGTTTAAAACATCTCTCGTGGTGTTGAAGAATAGAGTATTCAAGGCAAGTATCACCATGAGTTTTGGGAAATCTTCAACAATGCTCTTTCCATCTGTCAAATTTAGGACCCGGTCGATAACTGATTGTATCTTTTGCTTCGTTATCTCCTTGTCTTTAACGCTAGATCAAAGTGAGTTTTTTACAGTCTGACCTTGAAGATACCATTTCTTGAGTTAGCTTTGTTACGGGTTCATATCCTACGAAGAGGAGTTTGATGTCCTTCTCCGTCAATTATACATTCTTCTTAGCAAGTTTGAAATTCTTGGTGGATGTTTGATAGTATTTGATGATCTCAAAGGGTAAGATATCACCTACCTTTCTTCCATATTGTTTTCCCTTTGGCTATTTGTAATCAAATAGCTGTTTGAACTAAAAGTAGTACATGGTCTTCTTGCATGCCTCCACATGCTTCAAGGTAACTCTATTATCAATCAATACCACATTTATTGCATGAAATGTCAATTTGTATCCTCTGTTTGTTTCTTTCCATGATTGCAACAATTGTGAATTTAATTAATTTTGGTTCCATATCTGTATGTACACTAAATCACCATGTTAAGTAAAATAATGTAATAAGTGCATGTACCATAGATGTGTGCATCTGCACACTGTGACTTTGCAAGTATAATATTATACTTGAAGAGTCATAATGTATATATGAAAAAAATTATTTTTATTTTTTTGGTAGCTAAGAGAAACACATGAATTTAACTCTTGTGATTTTGTAGTTATGCAACTACAAGTTCTTAGAAATCACAATTAATACGGTAAATTTACCAACAAATGCACACCAACACTATAATAAGAACAAAAATTACAAAGATTCAATACAAATTAACAAAAGTTAAAGAATCACGGTACTTCATCACATAAAAACGCTTATAATAATTTAACAAAGAAATTAAGTTAAAAAATCAGATTACATAGAAATAGTTTGTTAAAGTAATTGAAATCACGTATAAACACTAAGAAATCACATTATTACGTGTTTAACTTCATAAGGGTGCTACATTATTGCTAAGATGCAAGAACATTACTAGATAACAACTACATTACTGATATAACTGGAAAACATATTATTCAAAATCGTTTGAAATAATTAATTGGAAAAAGTTGTTTGCGTATACCTAAAAATACATAAAATTAAACTACAAATGATAAATAAAACCTTAAACTTTGGAGAATTTTGATATACTTGTTTTTTCAGCAAAAAACACAAATTACCTTTAAACTTGTTGGTTGATGTTTTCTTATTAGGAAATATACTTATTCTTGCTTTAGTTTACAAACTTTTTGAAGTATTAAAACAATTTTGATTGAAATAACTTGGCTTTGATGTGAGGAGAGAGAATATTTGGTGTGAGTAGTTGTGTTTCATTTCAATTTAACAGTTTTTGTATGGTGTTCTTTTTCGATTTCTATCCATTGTTATTTTAAAGGTATAAGTGTTAATTGTATTAATATGGGAAGCCATATTTGGTAGGAATATTTTTAGAAGTATTATGACAATATTAGGTCCAATTTGAGAATTAGCCCTTACTTTTAATTACTTAATACACCACTATAATGTGAAGGGTTAATATTCTAGTGTCATTTGTATTTATCTTTTGTAGTATATAATATATCTCATTAATAGATATTAATTGTCAATTCAAACGCCAAATGTAATTCATACATACAATATTGTTATCCTTTACATACATGATAACAATTATATGTTACTCACGTGCAATCATATCTTCGAATATCACGATCACGCTCAGTTTGAGGCATAACACGAATAAAATAAGTGTACATATAAATATTCACAACCATATTTAACCTCTAATAAAACCAATTTGACCTTCATTCAAGTATGCACACAATCTGTAACGAGTACAACAAGTACTATCAACTTCTACCTGATTTTGTGGAATGTCTAACAACTACTCTGAGTGTCTCTATTAGTAGTCATTCACATTCACTTTGTTGAGATAACTAATATTATAATATTTTTACTCTCAGATACTTACAAGATTCAATTTAGCCTTATGAAGATTCTAATTTAATGGACTACATTCAAGGTATATTTGAGATTGATTCCTCGGTGTACTAATGCTCATATTTGTTTTATATAACTTGCAAAAAAATAGAAAACGTGTCTATTCAATCCAAATAAACTATCCTCGAGTGAATTCTTGGAGGAATGGTTTTTTTTGTACTACCACCTTTCATACAGGTCTTTGTGGTGGGTTAAGTGAAGAAACATCGACTGCGAGACGTGTTTGAGAGATGTCTTAATCGAGTACTTTGATAGTCTTTCTATCCTTTTGTACTTCATTCAAGAGGAACAAGAATAATAGAACATTGGGGAAACAAGCTCTTACAGATTCTTTGATGTTGTAAAACATGAAGGGATCCCATGAATGTTCCAATAAATAAATTAATATATGTGCTTGTATTGTGTAAGGTAGAATCTTGTTACCTTTATGAGCGATTGAATTAGATTATTTTATTGTCCCAAATTTGAAATTATCCATGTGAATCGTGGGTTGCATGAGGAGTTAGAATTGGATATTATTCTATGATTTTGAGGGATCATGCATGATACATGGACACCATGTGGGTTTGTAAGGAATGTAGCTTGGTATGAGGTTTGCAAGTTGATGAATGAAGGTGGTCTCAGAACTATAAAGCTTGGGGATATTAATTTTGCATTTTTCTAATAATATTTTTTATAGAATATACTCTTCCGAGAAATCCATTCAGGCTTCCTAGGTGAAAACAGATTTCTTGAATAAGAAGTGTATGGGTCATCTCAGTTGTCAAAGATACTTGTGGGACGTGGAAGCATATCATCACTTTTCAACAATTCTTTAGGGCATATTAAGCACAAATCGTGAATTGAGTAAATAGGTCATTTTGGTATGACAATATGCATTCCATAAAGTATCTTTACCAAGTAGTAATTAGGATACCCTAAAGTTTCATGTCAAAGTTAATGGTATCACTGATGTGCAGGATGAGTTGGACGAGGCTTGACCTCTACATCTATTGCATATCCAACCAAGATTCAAGGATCTTCAATCACCCCATTAGAAGAAGTCACCCAATTTCTCCATTACCCAAATTATTACTTCACTTTCTAGCATACATAGTAGTACATAGTAGTATATTCAAATATAAGTTGACATAAAATTTGTTACCAAAAATATTATTTCATTATGATGTTAGCTTTTCTCGACCAACTTGCTACTAAAATAGATTATTATCTTGGGAGTTGTTTCATACCCCCTAAATGTATTGTTGTCATCTTGGATGTGAAAACAAAAAACACTTCTCTTCTAGTATGTTTTTACTAATTGAATCTAGGAACTGGGTATTTTTCTTTATTTTATCTATGCACAAATTGAAAAAATAGGGTTCACTTTTCTTTGAATCTATAAAGTATGTTGCTCTGATCCACCATTATTTGATTATTTTTGAAGTAATTATTTATCTAATCTGCAGTGAGTCAGTGACCGCAAATCTCACATCCGTTTCGACGATACCTCAATGTAACAAACTATTTTTGCTAACATTTGTAATGATATTAGTAGCAAATTATATATGGAAGGATTTTTTTTTTTTTGAAAATTAGAATCATTAAATTTTTATAGTGTAATTGACAATTAAATGGTATTTAATTACTTAATTTACTAGCTAGTTTGTTTTCTTAGACCTTTTGGTTGAGTTCTACACAATGCAACTTGTTGCTATCCTAGGTAGATATTAGATTACCATTTCAATTTCTAAACTTTCTATGGCTAGATGTAATTTTTACATAACTACTTAATATTTAATGATTTTTTATTTTTTTTAAAATAGTTTAGATATACCTATTTGAATATAATTTTGATATTTTTTTGTTAAATCAAAATGAAATATACATTCTTATGATGTGAATTAATTACAAGAAAAATATGATTAAAGTTGACTAATTAAAGTTATGGTAAAAGTAAAAATATGCTTCGGAAGAAAATATCATAAACATATGACACGAGTCACGTACCATCAAAAGCACCTTTTGGGAAGTCATATTACTAATTACACACACCAAATGGAGAAATCAATAACCTTATAGTTTGGGTCGTGCAGGGTTCTTTTTTGTGGTTTGGAATATGCATCATATATGTTTCTACGATATTAAGTTAGTTTACATACTATCCACTTATAGATACAATACATATATCTACAACCTCTACTCTACAAACATAACTGTCTCCCTTCCGGTCGTAGATTCCCTTAAGAAATTCCATAAGAGCATTTGTGGAAAACTAGTCTAATTCTCCAGTTATATATTTCATCTGGAGACTATAGTATCTAGACAAAATATTAGCTAATTTATTCAAGTTCCAAGACAGATGTTGAATACATTTAGAAGATCCAAAATACATATCCATCTTGATTTGAATAAACCCAAGCGTAATTACGTAGGGCCCATTAAGGTTTGTAATTGGTGGAAAAGGATAAAATTGTTACGCTTAGGTCATGGTTGGGCCTAAGTGGTTAACCATAAAACACCCTAGGATATCCTTAACAATTATACCCACGTAACTCTACCTATTAAATCGTTCATCTGTTCACGATAAGTATTGTAGGGTTTGGCATCCCTATAGAGGGGATCATCCAATTTTTTTATTAAGGTTACTATGAGATTAATAATAGTCTCTTAATGGAAATAAAACTCAAAATTACAATTTCTAGAGATATACATACTGTGAAGGTAAACCTTAATCTTCCAGTTAGAGTTTTTTGCCAAGGTACAAAGAGGGAAAATTTCCCTCTTTGTACAAAGATATATAATATTATCAGGCATGAAGAGTTCATGGCATAAAATTGTGTGGGACAAGAATATAGGGCCAAGACACAAAATCATCTTATGGCTTGCAAACATTAATATATAATAAAAAAAATGCGACAAGTATGGAATCAAAGTGTAAATACAAATTGTGAGTATTATAATTTATAAACTGGAGATAGAAGATCATAACCATAATTTTTTGGGAATGTAATATTTCCAAAGAAAATTGGTTTAATAACTTGAGAGAATATGATATTAACCTTTAAATATTTCGATGGAGTACATTTTCCAGTTGGATCCAACAACACCATCAAACAACACAAAAACGAGACCAACATATACGCGACAATTTTATGTTTATATCACATGGTGGGAAAGGAATAGCATATTACACGGTGAATTTCATAGAACAGTTGAAGATTTGGCCATGGAGATTAGGCAAGTCGTGTTTGAGAGCACTTTAACAACTAATCTTAGGTCAAGCACTAATATACAATTCTTTGAGTAATGGAAGTTTGAATGACGGGTAAGTGCTATTGTAATCGTCGCCCAGAGACTTGAAAAAATATTTAGAAGGGCCCACTGCCCCTTGAAAGAATCAATTAGATACATGTGTTTTGGATAGATTTGGGTGGTTGAATCTTCCTTGTAATGATGAGGAGAGAAGATTTGATGTGTTTTTATGGTGATTGGGTAGTGTTTTAATGTTTGGGGAAGGTTTGATGAAGCTTTAATGGAGTTGGGAGAGGTTTGGAGAAGAAAGAGAGGCTTAAGGATTGTAAATTTCGTAATAGACTAACCTTCCTCTTCTTTATAACATAAAATTCAAAAAAATTCTCTCTCCAGCGGTGCGGGCCGGTATACTGCTGGTATGGGCCGGCATACCGATGTTGCTCTTCGAAAAAAAACTTGCTTCGGCAAAAAACCTGATTCGTGAACCCGAGGGCACTTGTTTTTGTCTGACCGGCATACCGGTGCGGCAAGCTTCGAAAATTCATCCCTCGGCAATAAACCCGTGGGCACCCCTTTTGGACCCGCCGGCTTACCGATCATATGACCGCCATACCGGTGGGTAGGTCAGAATTTTCCTAAAAATTTCGTTTTTCCTCTTTAACTCGATTTCTTTAATTCCTGAACATCAAAGATACTAATACCTTTCTCAAATATGCAATATCAACTAAAACAACTAAATTAAACATGAATTAAAAACATAAAAACATAAAAAATTGTCGGTTGTCTCCCGTACAACACTTTTATTTAACGTCTTTTAAAGTTAGACGCGTTACCTCTATCAATATTTGTGAATATAGCCTCCCCAGCAATGAGCAAGGCTATGAACGTCTACTAATCTCCATATGATTCCCCTCTTGGGCCTGATCTCTATCACCTTAGCTGAAACAACTTCAGTGTCTATGAATGGTCCCATCCACGAGTCTTCGTGACCTCGTGGACTATTCTCTGGTTTGTGAGATTTCCATACAACTTCATGGTCGACCCCAAACTCAATATTTGGCTCAGTATCCACATGTTTTGTGTGGGTTTCTTTAGGGACTTTGTGATGTGAAAGGCTGTGGATAGAGCTGCAAACGAACCGAACCGAGCCGAACTTTAGCTTTCTTGAGTTTGTTTGCTAATATTTTATAAAGCTTGAGCTTGGTTTGAGTTTGAAACGAAACGAGCCGAACCAAGATTTAGCTTTCTTGAGCTTGGTTTGTTAACTAACGAGCCGAACTCAAACAAGCCCTTAGCGAACTCAAACTCGAGCCCTTGGTGAGAGTATCGGTTTATCTGTAGCTCTAGATACTAGTAGTATATTTATTAGATATAAAAAAATTACTTATTAGATATAAAATATTTACGTTATGATTAATTACATAATACAAAAGTTTTATGTAGTTTTGACTTTTTACATGTATACATATATAATTTTTAATTGAATATATCTACCAAGCCTATTAACGAGCTCTTAAAGAACCCTTACCAAACTGTTCACGAGCTTAACGAATCGAGCTTATATAGGTTTGAGTTTGTCTCCTTTAGTAAACGAGCCTGAATTTAAAGCTTGAGTTTGGCTTGTTTAACTAACGAGACGAACTCAAACAAACCCTTAACGAACTCAAACTCGAGCCCTTGGTGAGAGTATCGGTTCATTTGCAGCCCTATCTGTGGATGATAGGAATGGTGAGATCTGACTTCCTTGGTATCTTACCCCAGACATAGAATGTCTCGTATATATTCTTAGCATGAAGGGTAACTATCCCTTCCTGGAAGTTGATTATGCTCTGACTTGTGGCCATGAAGGGCCTTCCAAGAATGATTGGAACATGCTTATCTGCATCGAAATCAAGAATAACAAAGTCAGTAGGGATAATGATATTACCTGATCGGACGTGTACGTCTTCCACTGTTCCTCATGTCTTGGTAACTGAGTTGTCAGCAAACTGCAACTTCACTGGAGCTTTCGATGATTTCTGAAGTCCAAGTCTATCGAACACGGACTTTGGCATAAGATTCACACCTGAACCCACATCACACATAGCTTTCACCTTGAGTATAACATTTATTTGGATAGGAAGATTACAGCTTCCAGGATCTTTGAGCTTCAACGGTAACTCTTTCTCTACTCTTCTTGAGACTCTCACAGTCTATTTCTTGTCTTCTACACTCGCTTATTTCTCATGAATAATTTGCGTAAAAACTTGTTGCGGTGTAATCCCTTTCATCGCAATCTTAAGCATTTGGGCGTTGATATTTTCAGGAGTATACGCCTCTACAAATGTCTTGAGTTCAATGTCACCCTTCAGATTTGTATCAGGAATAGTTCATGACACTGTTTGAACAACTGGTGGCGATTCCACCTTCTCTTTTTCTTTCTTTTCTTGCACAGCAGGTGCAACTTTAACTCTTGGTTCTTTTGAGGCTTCTTGCTCTTTCTCTTTAGCTCTCTTAGCTTGTAACTTCATAACCGATCTAATCTCGTCTTGCATATCTCTCAGAAGCTGTATAAATTCGGATTTTTCTGAATCTTCAACCTCATCTTCGAAACAGTCAGAGTCTATGGGGCTAGACTTGGTTGGTTCTTCTTCGGTACTAGGAATTTTCACGGCAATTTCTGCAGCATGCGGTACTTCCTTATTTTCTTCAATCTCAAGGTAAATAGCCTTACAAGCTTCGAAACCAACATTGGCATCACCTTTTTTATAGCCTTCAATTCTTTTGCTTCCATAATATTAGTAAGAACTTTATTCATTTGTTCTACTTGCGTACCTAAAATTTGAATTGAAACTTCTTGTTCTCTTAACTTCTCGTTCTGTGAATGCATATTAGTGGTCATAAGATCCATAAAATTCTTCAATTGTTGATCACCCACAACTCCTTCTTGACGATACTGTGGTAGAGCTTTCTGAGCTAAAGTATCGGTATATGCGTCATTTACAGGTTGTTGTGGACTATGCTGTAGATCTCGGTTCCGCGGCCTAGGCGGTCGACTGGGGCCTAGCAACTAGGAGGGACTACGCGGGGCCTAGGCGGGATTACGCGGTTTTGAATCCTGCTATGTAATTTTATATATTTAGTAATACGCGTGTATAATTATGATAATTTTATCTATTTAAGTCATAAAATTCATCTAACACCACTATATTGAATATGAAAAATACTAAAATTAGAGTTATAATATCAATTCAAGAATTTCCGAGAGTAAAATAAATTTGATGGAGGGCCTAGGCGGCAAGTTTTTACCATCAATCGGTTCCTAGGCGGGCTAGGCGCCTCTTCCACGGCGACTAAGGCGTTGGGCAAAAATGCCTAGCATTTTTACTAGGCGTAAGCGGTTGAGGGGGGAGTTGACGCCTAGACGGCGCCTAGGCGCGCCTAGGCGGCGATATCTACAACATAGGTTGTGGAGGAGCAGGTCGATTATAATTCTGATTTCCCTGATATGGAACTTGATCTCTTGGTTGGAAAGAGTTATTCTGGAGACGAGGTTGATAATGACCAGGATTAGCGGTCCCTTGTGGATTTGAATACTGCATACCCGGATGATTCCTGTTACCAAATTGATAATTTCCTCGGTTGGATATGAAATAAGCAGATGATTGATTTCCTTCGCACTCTTCCCATGTATGATTTGTGACCCCACACTGCTGACAACCTTGTGACTCTTGCACTACGTTTGTTGCGGCTAAATTCTTCTACAACTCAAGCTTAATCTCTTTGATTTGATTTTCTAATGTGGACAATTGAGCTGAGTTTGCAGTTTCTGCGTCTAATCGAAGCGTACCTTTTGCATTGGTAATAGGAGCTCGCGAAAGTGGCCAACTCCTTTCTGTTTCAATAATATTTTCTAAACCTTCGGCGGCTTCTACAGGATCCATGGACACGAAAATTCCTTTTCCAAGATTATCTACCCTCAGTCTACTTTCTCTATTGATACCCTGATAAAATATTGCTAACTGTAAAGACGGGGTGTAACCATGGAGTGGAGATCTAACTAACTTCTGTTGAAACCTTGTCCATGTGTCTCCTACTTCTTCTCCATTCTCTTGACAAAACTTTGCAATCTTGCTTTGGTCTTTGAGTCTCATACTCTTCAGATAAAAACAGTTAAAGAATGCGGCTTGAAGTTCTGCCCATGTATTGATAGTTACTGGTGGTTGCCTATCTAGCCCTTCACCAGCTTTACTGTTCAGGAAGAACGAAAACATGTGACAATACAGTTGCTCGCATATAATGCCTGGAGTAACATATGCATCACAAATCTGCATGAACTTCTGAATCGTTCTTACCGGATCTTGTACTACTGCACCACTATATAGTCCGAAATTCTGAAATTGACTGAGCATGCCTGGATCGGGCCTAAATTTGATATTTTGGATCTCTGGAGGACGATAACCTAATGGTTGAACATGAAACGGTGCTCCCAAGCCTGGGAGGTCTTGCTCAATTCTGTTCTGATTATTATTGTTATTTCTGTTATCTCCTACCGATGGTGGTGGTATATGTCCTAATGGACCAAGTATTCTTAGATTTACTGGATCTTGTTGTTCTGCCATAGCTCTTCTCTAATACGTCTGTTATAAGCTGTGAAACTCCTTTCGGGCTCCGGTAGAGGAGGCCAAAGATGAAACACTGTTGAAACCTGAAAAAGACTAAAGCAAACCACAAGCGTAAATCTGGAAATATAAAAACAAAAACTGAAAAATAAAAATTAATTAAAACTACTACTCGAAATAGATAACCCACACGCTAACGAGAAACAAGTCCCCGACAGTGGCGCCAAAAACTTGGTGTCGCCTAGGGTGTGATAAAAATAAGACAAATATAAGCCAGGAAATAATGCACTAATCACCCTAGACAAGCACAGTACTGCAAGTACTACAGGACGTATGCAAGTTTTAATGATAAGTTAGATTCGTTCTCAGGGACTTAGTGTGTTATACGAATGAGCAAATAATTAAGAGTAGCAATAATTAATTTATAGACAAGAAGTAAATACGACTGATTAAGAGATGATTAAATAAACTAAGTAAAATAAAAGACAATAAAGTAAATATGAGGAATATGAGATGATAAAATATAGCTTAGGTTTTGCTAGTATGCACTAATCCTTCTAATTCTTTCTATCAAATTCAATTAATAAGGGAGATAATAGCTCTTAAATACTTAGTCAGGATTCTAAATTCCCATTCCTTAGACCTTGAGAGCGACTAAGGGGGCTACGACACAACCACGAGGTAGGTTAAAATAGGGTTGTCAAGCGCTACCAAGGCCCTAAGCAAACAATTCCTTCAATTGGTGATATGGTTATTAAAACAAACCCTAATGACTATCTAGTTAGGATCTATGTTGTCAGGACCAATACTGGACACTAGACATGATGTGGTGTTTCAATAATTAGACACCCCTTCCGGGCGACCATCTAACTACTATTAAGAAAGCCTAAAGTGATCACGTTTAGGATAGACAATAATTCAAAACACATAAATAAATATATGGGTAAGCAGCTAATATCAGATTAAAACATGTAATTCCCAAAGAAACTTAGATAGAAAGAAAATAGAATTCATAGATTATTCATATTGAAAAACCCAAGCTATGGGAAAATTAGTTCATACCTGAAAGAAATAAACTAAAAGGTTGAATAAAAAGACATCATCTTGCTCTCTACAATAACTCTAATGATATAAACCTTAAGGACTGATTTATGTGAGGCAAGGAGTTTAAGGGTGTATTTATAGGTGTTTAGAAGATCTAATTCATTTTATTGGAGTGGAAGACAAGTAACTTGGACTCCAAGCCCAACTCAAATTCGTAAGCCTAAAATATAGAAAATGTAATAATCTGCCGATGTATTGTTTTGACCATAACTGCTTCAATAGTTATCCGTTTGACGCGTTCCAATAGTCGAAACTTATCGTCTCGGAAATCTCTTCAACTTTTCTTCATACCATTCATCCAAATTCCTAACAATCTTGAGTTATGATCACTTCTATGGTCGTGGGGTGCTGGGATTCAGATTTATTTGACAACTTTATCTTTCCATATCTTAGATTTTCCTTTCCTTTCTCCAATTTCCATGTATATATTCTTTCCTTTATCTCTTAGAATTGACTTGGCATATAATTAATCACCTTATATATCTTTAATGTTTCACACTAAATAAATAATTAAAACCACTATGCTCTAAAAATAATAAATCATTAAATCAAGACTAGAAATAGGAAAGTGCAATATATCATGTGATAATCGAGTATTTAGACTTCTAATACACTAAAAATGATGTCTTTACTTAATATTAAATCATCACAAATAGGGAGACATCAGGTTTTCACCTTCCTCTCTAACTGATTTTCCACTTCATTGATAAATGTTATAAAACATTTCAATGCTTCAGATTTGTGAGAAATCAGGTAGACATAGCCAAACCTAGTGAAATCATCTATAAAAGTGATGAAATAACGTTTCCCACGTCTAGTTTGAACATTCATTGGGCCACAAATGTCTGAATGAATTACTTGTAATGGGTACTCGACTCGTTTAGCCTTTCCAAATGGTTTTCGTTTTGTTTTACCTACTAGACAATTTTCACAAGTTGGCAAGTTGACTTTAGTCAACGAACCCAAAAGGTTTGCCTTAGCCAACAAATTCATACAGTCTTGTCCAATATGACCTAATCTAGCATGCCATACATTTTATTCTACATTATAATAACTAGCAGAAAAAGTTTTAGTAGAAAAGAAACTACTTACATAATAACTATTGAACGAGTTATCATCATCTAGTACAATTAAACCATGCGAAATAAAACCAGAACCATAATACTTAGCGTCATAATAGATATCTTCTTGTTTGTTATGAAAATGCATATTAAAACCTAATCCTAGAAGAACAGTGACCGAGACTAAGTTCTGTCGAATGTCAGGTGCAAAAAGTACATCATGCAAGTATAAGGTTTGACTGCCTCGCAAGTTCAACTTGCAAGTGCCAACTCATTTGACTTCAAATTTATTGTTGTCTCCTACATATCTCCACCTTGATCCCTCTGGAATCCAACGATACTCTACATATATCTCTCGGTCTTTGGCTACATGGTCTGTCGCTCTTGAATCCACAGTCCACAAAGGATTAGAATCAGCTAGCAATACAGTACTGATAACATAAGTAAAATTACAAGAAGTAAATGATATTGTACCTTTTTGGGCTCGCTGCACTCCCGAGCGAAGTGACCCAATTTGTCACAGTTAAAGCATTTCATCTTACTCTTGTCTTTATTCTTATGGAAACGTTTTCCCTTATTGTTACCATCCTTCTTGTTCTTCTTGGAGACATGCTCATTTCCATTTTTCTTCCCATTGTTCTTGCGCTTATTACCAAAAACTTTATGGGAACTTGACTCAGCAACATAAGCCTGATACTGAGGCTTAATTGCATCTAGATATTCATCTTCCAATGTCACATGACGAGCAACATCATCAAAGGTTTTGATGTTGTCATTGTGAGTCAAGTTTATCTTCAAATGCTCCCAGTTATTTGGAAGATATCGGATCACAGCTTGAACCTGTTGTCCTGCATTCTTAAGTTCCCTAATCATGTTAGACATCTCTCGGAGATGTTGTTGCATGGTTTGATTAGGATTCTTCTTGAAAGTATCAAACTTGATGGTCAATTGACGCAACTTAGTCACAGTCGTACCCCCATACTTCTCATTAAAAGCATTCCACATTTCGTGAGTAGTGAGGTGTCGTTGACATTCATAGACAAGATCGTCATTCATGGAGCCTATCAAGATGCCTCTTGCAGTGGAATCTTTCTTTTTCCACTTCTCGTAAGCCTCCATGTCCCTTCTGTTTTGAGCTGTGTTACCTTCCTCAGGCTGAGCCATGACGTTGTTAATAGCCTCAAGAACATCTTGGTGTATCTTGAGCTTCCAAAGGTTATAGTTCTCACCATTCATCTTTTCTCCTTTATTGAGATCAGCAATGATGGTTTTTGATGCCATTCTCTCTATAAAGTAAGAGATTTCTATTAATAACATACATTTATTTAACAACTTTATGCTATTAATGCAAATGGAATGAATAAGAAAGATAACATAACAAGTGATGAAGATAGTTCACTATGTTCCCAATCATGAATCACCATATTTTTTTTGTCTTAATCATTCAATCAATTTCATTAACTGCAAAATTATTACTCTAACATAAATAGAGCGAAAAAATATATGAAAACAAACAACTAAAGCATACAATCAAAGAAACTAGTTGAATTCATACATAACTGAAATACATGTTCAATAAAGAAATAATTGAATCAAAGGGAATAAAAACAACTATTGTAATTTCTAAGAACATGGAATGAAAAACATCGAAGAAAAACAACCTACTAAGCAAACTACCGATTGCAAGTTCAACTAGCAAACACCTTTCATTTCCAAAACCTTAATTTTGGAATTGAATCCTCAAATCTCACTTTCTCATATTTTTCAATCGGAAAATATCTAGTAACATCAGTAGTTGGATAATGCATTCCACAGTTGCATTGGTCTGACCTAGTGGAATAATTAAAATGCCTCCATAAGTGAGATTCAGTCAAATCATACACAATCCACTCATATGTATCATATCTTCCATGAACATAGTTCGTTGGAAACTCATACTCCCATAATATATCGAGATCCCTTCGCAACTCTCTCGGCAAAGTTCTGCAAAGGACATCTACCTTGCAATCATCACAACATATGACATCACCAGTCCAATTAATGACATTTTGAATCAACCTATTGACAATTACCACATGTTGCACTAGAGTGTGATGAGGTTTCTTCCTATAACGGAGTGCTCAAACACTGTTCCTCAAAGCTTGTCTTTGTTCCGGTGTCCTTGCTCGACGTGGTGTATGAACCCTTAATGGTCCATTTTGATTTCTTACGTTCCTATGAAGTATTCGGTAATCTTTCAATAGGCGGAGCCTTGATTCCCGTGATGCCCTGGATCGTGTTTCCATCATTCCTACATATAGAAAAATAAGAAAAATTACACCAAAATCGATTAGGAAACAAGAAAAAACAGTTTACAACATCTTTCAAGGAACTATGTTCATTAAAAAATATCTAAGGCAGCGAATTTGGTAAGGCTATATGTCACTGGGACGAACTGCCCAAGTTTGAACCACCCTAGAAGTAGTTTGAAATTTTTGCTTAAAAATTTGGGTCCGAAAAATATCCAGTGAACATGTTTGCTTAATAATTAGGGTGGGTTGAGTTTACTTATACAAAAAAGATCTGATACCATATGAAAGAATTAATTAGATATATTTACCTCTTGAAGAGCAGCGGAAACAGAGTACGAATTAAATAGCTTCGATCGCGGATCTTATCACAATGAAGAAGAACCTTTGTTCACAACCTAAGAGCCTCCGATATTTGATTCTCTGATTTTTATGTGTAGAACTTTTTAGCAGAGAAAAGAAAGAGAAGATATAAGGCGTTGAATAGATATAATAGACTGATAGAGTTATCTTCTATTATGCCTCTTTATCTGATAAATAGTGGGTCAGTTATTATCTTATTAGCTAATGGATAGGTGTCAGCTATTTATCAAACCCACGTCATAAAATAATAACTTTTATATTGAATTTAAACATTTAAATTCAAAAACAAAATATTGTAACTGAATAATGGCAGACATAAATTAAATAAATAAATATATAATATATATTTATTATATTTATTTCTTTTTTTCTTATATTTTGTCAAATAAGATTACATAATAGTTACTTCTTACATCGATAATAGAGATTACTAATATTGCTAAAGAAATCAACTAGAGAGTGATATGGGAACGAAGATATATCTACATTTAGTCTAGCACATTTGGCAAGCGTGTCCGCCACCCCGTTATATTCCCTTTTGATGTGAGTTATTTTCCAATCCGGGAATTGTCCTATCCACCTCCATGCCTCGGAGATCATGGGGCAAATCTTCCAGTCAATACCTCTCCTCCTATTAATACCTTGAACTACCTCAAGATTATCTGAAAAGCATGTCATAATTCTCTCCCCATACAACATATAGATTTCACAGGAAGTGTGAGTCATTTCCAATGTGTAGCCTTTTCATGAGACAAGTGAACTCTAGATTAAGGTCCTTTTCCTACAAGGGTGCCATTCACCGAGGATTCTCAGACCGATTGGTAGATCATGAACTTTAGCTCTATTTGTGCTACAAATGTAATAATACGTATGTTAGTATTCACTTGTTGGTCACTTTGTTTGTCACGAAGTAAATTGGATATGAAGAAAAACTATTAATGACCTTAATGTTCTCATGCAGTTGAATATTAGTTTGATGATTTTTCAAACCATGTTTTGCATGCCCTTTGGACACCCCCTTTGCAATATTTTATCAAAATCAACACATGTACAACTGTTGGACCTCATGGAGTTGTTACAACTGTTATTCTCGAAGACCATGAAGGTATTATTGTCTATGGGAACACTAGTTGCGTAGTCCCTTGTGTCATTTTTACTGCGAAATGGTTGGCTATCAGAAATGTCATTTTGGATGCCAGACAGTCGTCGTTTGACTGCATTACTATCAAAATTGATATTTTAATTATGATCCAATTCATTAAGTTTCCAGCGACACAACAAATAGTATATTTTTCCAAATCATGGAAGATATTAGACTGTTGTCCTACGAGATCTTTCAATTTCTTTTAGTTGGGTAAAAAACCTTAACGAACCATACTATTGATCGGTTTGCTAAAAGAGATGACATGTTTAGTTTACCAGTTGATTGAGTTTCTTTTCTTATTTGTTACGTTTTTAAGATAAAAAGTTAATATTTACTTATCCAAAAAAAGAAATTGACACGGAACCTAAAATTTACACAACAGACGAATCACAACTCATATGAATGGGGTACTTTGAACCAAATAAGGAAAAACCTCTATGATTAGATTGCCCCTTTATTTTTATTTCTTTTTGGTCGAAGATTGCCCCTTTTTAAGAAGATCTAATTGTACATAAACGCATTTTAATTTGCTTTATTGCTTTTTATTTTGGTTTATTAGGTAGTTGTAGTCTTTTCATTTGGTCAAATTAGGTAGTTGTAGTCGGCTAGACAATTGTCCACATCGAATTTTTGGACTCATCCGGATAACAAATGAGCTGGATCATCACTCCTAACTCCAATCGAAACTTTGGGTTAGTTTTATACCTTTTCCGTAAATTATTAATAAAATAAATTTAATTAAGATGGTATTTTTATCATAATATCTTGATTAATTGTTAATAAAGTTGAATAAGGCTGGATATCACCCTAAATCGCATTACTCATTTATCGTCTCTTACATGGACCACTCATAAAAGAGAAAGAAAATGATAAACCAGGAAGAAGAAAGAGAAAATGCTACTTAGGGTCTTGAACACACCCCCCTCTTCGAGATAGCACCCCCACCAGGAATCTCTTCTTACTAAAGACCTCAACAAGTTTTTAACACATGAAACCCAAAACCCCTATTACCTTACTACTCTTTTAGACTTATATATATATATATATATACTAATTTAGAAACACACCCATTATAATTTCTGATTAATATTCTCTCACCTCTCTCTCATCCCCTACCTCTCTCTCCTCCCACAGCTCCTAAACCGCCACCACCACCACCATAACACAACCACCACCACCGAAAATACAAAAAACCACCGCCACTACCTCTATCTCCTCCCACACTCTATCGAAGATCCTGCGCGCCAGGAGGACAAAATCACACCACGAAGAAGAATCGAAGCTCGAGATCCGAGCACCACCACCACTGGACGGAGTTCCAGATGCTGTACCACCACAGACAGTTCGAGATTCCGAGCACCACTGGACGGAGTTCGAGATGCTGGCTGGACTGGAGAAGAAAAACAACTCACACACGAAGAAGAAGCTTGAATGGACCTCTTCTCCGGTTGCGAGAAGCTTGAAGAAGCAGCGAAAATGAAGTCTTCGATGGCCTGTTCGAGTGGATCTGCATCGAAGTAACTTTCAATGGTGGTGATGGCCGCTGGTTCACCTCGCTCGAGTGGTGGTGCTCTCTGTCTTCGATGGAGGCCATGGCTGCATTCGATGGAGAAGAGAAGCTTGAAGAAGCAGCGAATGGTGGTGATGGCCGCTGGTTCACCTCACTCGAGTGGTGGTGCTCGCTGTCTTCAATGGAGGCCATGGCTGCATTCGATGGAGAAGAGGAAGCTGGTGGTGGTGGATTGCTTCGTCGACGGTTTTTTTTTCCAGATCTGGTCAAACAAAATATTAGTTAGTTTTTTTTTTAATTGTATATTAATTTGTAATTATTTAAAAATGTGTAATAAAGATGAATAAAGGTTTTTTTGACTATTTATGCCTTGTTTTTTAATAATACTCATCAAATTGACTTAGTACTCATTAAATTTACGGAGTACTCATCAAAATTATCAGGAGTACTCACCAAAATTATCCAGAGCACTCATCAAAATATATAGAGTACTCATTAAAATATATAGAGTACTCAGCAAATTTATAGAGTACTCTTAGTTTTTCCGATACTCATCAATTTTATCCGATACTCTATGTTTTTTCCGGCGACCGGTGACTGGTGGTCGGAGGTCGGTGGTCGGAGGTCGGAGGTAGGTGGGTAGTGGTAGTGGAGAGAGAAATAGTGACATCACACTTTTTTGTCTTTTAGTGTTAAAGGGTAGGAAAGACTATTGTAAAAAATGAGGTCCCTAAGAAGAATAGATTTTTAGACTATACTCTATAGAGAAGAAAGATGGTCTCCAAGACCCTATATATAATTCATCCAAAAAGAAATCATATGATTCGTCTATGTAAAATCCACCTAGGAGGCGATAAAAAGGTGATGTGATTTGGGTTGATATCCAGCATTACTCAATAAAGTTAATACAAGAAAGAATGACATCCATTAACCCATACTCATTTTGAAAGAAAATCTCTCAAAAAAGGATTAATCCAGATAGAGCGTGAAACAACCGACCAGTAAAAATATACAAACTAGGCGGATCCATCTTCTACCGAGTTGGATGACACGAAATCAAACAAAGGTCAAAACCACATAGAGGTGTGCCTTTCAATGGCACTTCGAAAGTTATGTTAGAATTGGGACCGAGAAAAATACTTATGGGTTAGGTCCGATTGTAATATGAACAGTGTAAGATAATAAGTGGTACCTCATTGAGTAAATAACATGGGTATATATTAGAAAATAAAAACCCAGTATACCTGGTTGGGTTTGTCTTATTCTCTAGGGGATGCTCGGAAGCGTAGGTCCGCGAGTGTTTAGTGAAGTCATATGAAACTCCTAGTGCTCGAGTTTCGATTATATCGGACTTGGCTCTTAAGGGAGGCATGTATTTGGTGGTATTCTTAAGGCGGGTCATAACTATCGTGCTCGGCGAAGTACGACCGAGCCTATTAATACCCATTTGATCTCGGATGGATAGTTTTGACGACTTTTGGAAGGATCGACTAGAGAGTTCACCTGATCTGAGCTATATAGCTAGGGTAAATAGTTATGAAGCATTTGTTGACTGCTGTGAGACATGTATCAAAATGAAATTGGTGAAGGGGTCATGATATGTACTCCTTTTTTGATGAACCATGTGCCTGTCAAAGGTAAATCGAGGTGTCAGTCCATATCGCTTAGGGAAGATCAAACGTCACTTACTTGCCTATATACGTGATGATTTTGTCAAATATCGTCATCCAAATCCATCATTTTTCTTTAGATATCCTTGTATTTCTCTCCATACACCCTCTTCTTGCTTCATTTTATGAACAACGAAAAGGTCTCCCAGACACAAAGTGTTGTCTGGATTTGTATTCCTCGGAGAATACTAAAGGAGACGCTCTTCCTCTTCGTCCATCTTCATGAAAAATGTGGTCTCCTACTAGTCCTCCGTCGACATCCCGTGAGACTAGTATACTGAGAGGCTAATTGTTGAAATCGACGTTGCTTCTCGATAGAAGAAGCTTAGGACCTGCCCTCTAGTTCAAGGATATTGCTTCACCACGGGGACACCTCAAACCCTATCGGTAATAGTTCTTTGGGTGTGGTTCAAGCAAGCGGCTCTTATACTATTGGCGGGCTTCTGGGTCCTGATGATGGTGTTGCGCAGCCGCTTGACCTCAAGATGGCAGGAATTTTGTCAAGATACGTTATCGATTCTTTGAGACGTTCTCACAATTTTTTTTATTATGCCTTCCTTTCCTTCTTCCTAAACGTTTTGTTTTATTATAGGTGGTACACATCTAGATCTATCTCATTAGCTTGAATGTCAATCCTACCGAAATTAGTCACCTTCTCAAGGAGAGGATCGAGGCTCACGATGATGCTTCTAACTTGAGTACGACGGTCTTGAAGTTGAGTGATAAGGTGAACAACTTATCCTTACTTTATAAGGGTATTAGAGAACATCACCAAGAGGCGTTGAAGAGTACAACTAGGGATAGAGGAGATACAAAGGAGGCTTAAGTGAAGGTGGCTCAGCTCAAGAAAAAGTATGTCAGGCATCTGGTAAAGAACAAGGAGTTGGCCCTGGTGTTGAAGTCGATTGGATCTTCTTTTAGAAAGGATAGTGACGCTCAGGTTGTGATAGTCTACAAAACTTCAATCGAGTACACTGAGGAATTGGATAGGCATTGTATTTCATTATATATAGGCGGTGTATGGGATGGGTATGTGCGTTGTATGGAAGATGTTGTGTCTCGTCACCTGGAATTGGCCTCAAGGGTCATTGAAGAGGCCTTACTTGCAGTCGAGGCACCAATGATGAATGGGGGCTCAGAGCCTCCTCCTTCTACGCATGCGGGTAAAGATAAGTCTCCCATGTCCTCCTCCATCTTTTTGTTTCTTGACCCCTTTAATCTCTAGAGTCCTACAATTTTCACCTCCACGCCCTTACTTAAAGATTACCATTTGTTGCTTAAACATTCCCTTGATCGTTACTTGAACACGTTTGCATTCACTGCTTTGATCACGACCTCGTTCGTTGCTCGTTTTTTTAGCAATCTTTGTAATAGTTTGTTTATATTCTGCTTGTAAATTGGTGGTCCTTTGTGTGTTCTAAAATAAATGCAAAAGTAATCGAACCACAAACGCAAGTGTACGGTTGTCCCAAGTAGTAATAAGTGATTCTAGGATCGTTCGCAGGGACGGTTTGGTTATCTACAATGCTTATCAAATAATGAATGGTTGCACTTAGGAAAGCAAATAAAGATAGAATGATTGTTTGTTTGTTTTTATTATTTCTAAGTAATGATAGACTAAATGGAAAATGCAAGTAAATACTAAAACACAAGTAAATAACTGTGAAACGCAAGTATGAGAAGGTAGCACTTGAGAACGCAAGGGATTCTCCTAAATCTATTTCATAACCTATTCTGTTTAAGGGTTAAATCGGTCAATTACAATGGTCGGGATTCTAAATTCCTTATACCCCCGTCAGGGTGGACTATAAGGCTATCCTAGAGTGTCACTAGTCCCGTCAGGGTAAATATGATCCACTTTTGGATGATTAAGCAATTTACCACATTGGCCCTAAAATTAGCTAAGTTCGTCAGAATCAATAGCTTCTATTTTAGATTTAATAATTAATTCCGTACCTAAACCCTCTGTCAGGATGATCCACACGCCACAAATGTGGAATAGCCTAGATACTAATACATGTTCTTAGTTCGCGACTCTAAAAACAGTAAATAATCTCAAATTATCAAAAAGAGTAAAAGACCCAATTTAATTTAATTTAACAGAAACCCAAATTCAGGACATGAAATTCAATAGAATTGGGATTTACCCATAAAGCATTCTCAAGCACTATAATGGAATTAGCTCATACTAATTGAAAAGAAAACTAAATTAAAGGAAGTAAGACTCATATTGTTTTACAGAAATAAAATACAGAGATACCTAATTTCGGAATTGGTTTGGCTGTGAATTGGAGAGTCTCCAGCTCCAAGCTTCTTCTTTTCCTTCTTTCTACTTCTTCTCTGGACACTCTCTTCAAAGGATGAATTGAATTGAAGAATAAATTGAGAGGTAAGAAATAATGAGGTCAAAAGCTCCTTTTATAAGCTCAAATTCGGAATGGGCTTTTAATTAGGGTTTAAGTGAATAATAAAAAATCCAAGTCCACTAATCAAGCCCAAATCCCGTAACTGCTGCACCACCTCCACTAAAACGGCTTTTCCCGCTTCGTTATAACTCCGATTGACTTGATTCCAGTTGCTAAATTTCCGTAACTCGATAAGGAATGTTTTCTCTTCAAAGGTCAGCGGCTAAATCATCTCTTAAGCGCCTTGAAATCAGCAATCTTTGGCCTGTTTTCCAGATTTGCAGCTTCAAAATATAATTTTTTTCGGGATTTATTCTTCAAGCTTTGACTCCATATCACGATCTTTGACTTTCTTCTCGGATTCCTCTCCTAGCTAATATTCAAAACCTACAAACTTTTCACTAAAATACACAAGATTACGCGCAAAAGTTTAATAAATCAAAAATACTAGAAATAAAAGAGGAAAATCGGATTATTGCATATTTAGTCCAAAAGTCTATCAAATTAATCAAATAAACACCAAAAATGATGTCTCCCAAGGGCATAAAATTAGAACATTTAGGGAGACATCATAAATATTCTTGTAACTTCTTGCTGAGTATAATTGGTTTGTTTTAATTCAATTTTGTATTGATTTTGTCTTTTTACCTTGTGCTTGTAATTCTTCTTCTTTTTCCTGAAGTAATGAAAAAAATATGGCCATTTCTCCTCATATCCCCTACTTTAGGAAGGAGAGGAATAATGAATTACAATTTTTAAGATGTCAATTCTTACTTGTTTAGTAGCACATAGATTATTGGTAGGCTCCTAGATTTTACTCTTAGGGGTTCAAGAATAAGTTATTGTCACGACTTTATTAGGTAGGAAGGATTGGTCAACCACCTAGCATGGACTTTAGGGGTCCAAAAAGAAGTTATTGTCACGTCTTTCTTAGGTCGGAATGATTGCTCAACCCTCTATGATGGACCTTGGGGTTCTGGGAAGAAGTTATTATCGCAACTTTCTTAGGTTGGAATGATTGGTAGACCCCTAATTTTGGATCTTAGGGGTCAATGAAGAATATATAGTCCGATTAAAATATCGGAGACAGTTTCAATAAATCATTTGTGAAAAATCCAGCCTTATAAATTCAATATATTAATATTTGTAGATGGAGATCGTCTATTGATGTCTCCATATTTTTGATATATTAATATATACTTTAGTCATCATTTAAAGGGTATTTAGTACTTAATTTTCCCCGTATATTCATACATTACACGTTCTTGTCTAGTTTTGGGTGTCTTGCTATTTTGTGAGCTTTTGCGCGTAATTTGTGTGTTATTTGTGTAGCACTTAGTTATATGGAAGCTATTACACCTATGGAAACTGATTTTAACTGGAAAAGTAAAATAAATCCCTTAGTCAAAGTAAAAAAGGAAAATTTTGGATATATTGGAAATTAAAGAATCTGCCATGCTGGAAAAACATTCACTAATTAAATTGCTGCAGAAAGTCGGTCACGAATTTGTAAGAGCCCTTCAAGAAACTGATAGTTCTTTTTATCGCGGTCGTTTTGACCAGTCGTACACTAAAATGCGATAGGTAAGAAAAGATTTATGACCAAATCAAAATCTGCAAAGGTTTATCTTGTCCTAAAATTTAGGAATATTTTGGTAAGATTAAGGCTCCTTAACTTGGGGACTACTCCATATTTCGACCAAAGACCTATATATACCCATTCTTAATTTAGAGAGATCATCTTTTCTCAGTCCTTAATCAATATTACACCAAGAAATCATCAGGAGTAGGAAGACAAGAAGACAAGAAGGAGTTGAAAATTGTTCATGCCATTCCAACCCTTCACCTTTGTAATTTATTTTCTTTAGTTCTCTAGTATGATCTAATTCTATTTAGCTTGAGATCAACATATGAGTATGAACCCTCTTGTTTTATATCTATTTCAATTTGGGATGTCCTTTTACATTTCCCTGAAATTAGTAGTGATAAATCTATTTTTATGTGCTTTGATATATTGTTTGTAGTTCTTGCGGTACACAACGTATATGATTACCATAGTAGTTCGATGGTCACCCGGAAGGGGTGTCTAATTATTAAAACACCACATAAACGTCTAGTGTGCGGTACTGATCTTGACGGGCTTGCCTAACTAGATAGTCATTAGGGTTTGAGATTAACCAGCGATCATTGTGCAGGGTCCCCTTACCCAAGTTCCATGGTGATTGTTAGGTCGCCTCCTAAATCCACCCATAATGGGGTTAGGAGGAATATAGAATCATGGTCAAAATTCTACCTTAACTCTCATACTATCTCTCTTTTCTTATTTATTTTCTAGTCTTTAGTTTATGTTGTTAATTATTAGAGTCATAAAACCAAACAAATATTTAAGAGTCTTTTAGCGTATCTTTCTTCTAACTTCTTTTATTTGCACTTTATATTTGCATTAGTCCTAGCTAACTTGCGTAGTCCCTGTGAACAAATTCTGTTTATCAACTAAACTTGCATACAATATGTGATACTTGCAGTGAGGCATTATAATCACATCTTTTAATGGAGAAACAATTCAAAAAATGCAAATTGAGAACAAATTGCTCACTCCAGCGGTTGCACCAAATGGATATTTACTACCAAAACAATTCAAAAAATACTGTTTAAGAATAAATTGCTCACTCCATCGGTTGCACCGAATGGATATTTACTACTAAAAAAATTCAAAAAACGCAGTTTAAGAACAAATTGCTCACTCCAACAGTTGCACCAAATGGATATTTACTACCAAAACAATTCAAAAAATGAAGTGTAAGACCAAATTGCTCACTCCGATGTGATGAAATTAGGTTAAAAATAATTCAACTCTACCTTAATTTGTGTTCTTCTCCAAGCCAGTTGTTGATGGTGGAGAAAGGTCCCCGAGTGGCGGCGGTTTCCTTGTGCAGAGAACGGCTTGGGGTGTGGAGAGATTTTTTTTCCTGTTTTAACCTTAATTTGGGTTCTTCGATTGTTGATGGAGTAGCCAAGCCGGTTGATAATGGTGGAGAATAAACACGAGTGGCGACGATTTTCTTGGGCAGGTGGAGGAGCTAGTGATCGGGTTTTCTTGTGCGGGAGAGCGAAGAAGAAGATAAAGATTATTCAAAAATATAATGATCTAAAAAAAATTAATGATATGTAAATGATGATGACGTCATGTTGATGTGGCGAGGACGTGGCGCTAACGTGTTTCTGACGTGGCGCCACGCGGCGTTGACTCACAATCATCTGACATAAATGTTAAAAAAGGGTTACGGGTGTCACAAATTTAAACTTAAAAGGTCCATTTCAAAGAATTTTTTATATAGGGTACCTCCAACGCATTTTTGGCAAAGTTAAGGGATTGCACGTGGTCTTCACCCTAGATTAGTATATGTGTATATATCAGCGATGGCAACAGATCGTTTTTTTGCAAAAATTCCAAAAACCATAACTATAACCGTTTTTATAATAAAAAGCCATATTTTAACAGTTTCAACCATCTGTTACATTTTTCAAAACCATAATCGTATTATTGGTTTCAGTTTTTAAACGGTTTTGCGGTTTTTAACCATCTTCAAATGATAATTTAATAAATATATTAAATTTCATAAAATAAAACCACACATATAAAAGAAAACTACAAGGTTTATAAAAAATTGTGTTGGCATTTGATTAAATTGCATATTTATTAATTAATTGGTTAAATCTAGTATTTTGATTTTGGTTTTATATTTTAAATATATCTACTTTAATCTAAATTATTATAAAATTTGAAAATAAATATGATAATAAACGGTTTTCGATTTTTCGGTTTTCTTTTTATCAAAAACCATAACCAAACGGTTTTAACCATCGTTTACACGTTTCAAAACCATAACCTAATGATTTTAACCACGGTTATATAATTTGGTTTTTAATCGGTTCGGTTATCATCGGTATCGGTTTTTAACCGTAACCATCGCCATCCCTAGTGTGTATATATATATATGTGTGTGTGTGTGTGATTTATTATAACCTTAGCTAGAAAGATTATTTACCATATCTAGCGTGGACCTTTCCTAATATAAATTTTGTTATATAGTTCACTTTAACAGTATCGTTTTCATTTTATAAAAAACACAGTATTTTATATTTCTTTCTTTAATTATTGATAATAATTAATAATTCTTGTTTTATAGGAATATTTTATTTTCATTCAGTTTGCAATGATTTTTGACTTCAATCGAAATAATATAAATTTCATTAGAATATGTGTATCTTTTCTCAAACAAATCTAGGAAATTGGAAAATATAATTTTTAAAGAAAAAATATACGTATCTTAATGGATTAGAATTTCTTTTTCTAATGTATTATTTTAGTCAATACTTATAATTAAATTAAATATTATCACCTTATAACATTTAATGAGCTAATAAATAAAAGATAAAAAATATAGATCAGGAAATAGAAATTAATTCACTGAAGGAAGTCACAATATAAATGATCAAACAGTAACGTAAAATAGGGTGAAAACGATCATTATTTTCTTAAACAAATTTTTAGAATATATAATTATTTTACTCAAAAAAGTTTTACAATTAAAAAATATAGTAGTTTATCAAAAAAATTATCACTTTTTTATCGCTAATGTTACATGTTTTGACTTAAAAATGAAAAATATAATTTAATCTATTTAGAATACATGATTCCCCTAACATTAGCCCAACACCATTTATGAGAGAGATTGATTTATGTCTACGCACATATTTTTTTAGAGACTCGCAATGATCAAGTTTGAAGAAGGCTATCATTATTGTTCCCAATTTTATAAGTATTTTTTCATAAAAGTGAATATTACTCTACATGCTTATCAACAAGGATTTTCTTTCAATCTCCATATGAACAGAGATTAACATCCCACCAACAGAGATTTTCTTTCAACCTCCATATGACCCTGATCAAGAAAATGAGAAAGTTGAACTAAAATGAATTTACAAATATTACAAATTATACAACTCCTACAAATAACCATAAAAATGAAGATCACAATGTCATTGGTAATGAAATGTAACGTGTCAAAATCAATGACCTTAGCAATCGCAACTCATGTTAGATAGGTCGGAGACTCGCAATGATCAAGTTTTGAGGAGGCTATCATTATTATTTTTCAATTTTATAAGTACTTTTTTCAAAGAACTGAATATCAACCTATATTCTAGTATCCATCAACATGGATTTTCTTCAGTCTCCATGTGAACTGATATCAGTATCCCAGTAACAGAGATTTTTTTTCAACCTCTATGTGAACCTAATAATTAAGATAAATATAAGTTGTTGGATGCAAAACTGACTAATTAAGATTACTAAACCAAAAAAAAAACATTGAAGACATACATAAATTTTGTGGTTCCTCTTCTCCAAAATATTTATTTAATATTTAAATTTTCCAATATGTTATATATCAACCAAAAAAACTTTTACTTGCTTTGGAGAAGAAGATTCGACAAAAAAAAGTTTGATCCTTATATTATGATGAGCTTTACTTACTTTGGAGAAGAAGAACCACTTTGTGATACTTAGGAGCTATATTATAATACATAAATTATAATAATGGAAGAATGATGATATATATATTATATAAGCATTATTTAAATATGATAATGAGAGGTTTAATGATTTTAAAGAGTTTTGGGGGAAAGGGGGTAAGACGAATAAAGGGATTATAAAAAAAAATAAGGGCAGAAGAAAAATAAAGAAATTAAATGTGGAGTACTTTAGAGATTTTTAAATTAAAATTCTTCACAAACTCTGCAAAATTCACTAATTATACAAATTCTAACACAGTCTTTTACAATTTGGATTGTATCTATTTTGCTTAATGTTATTCTTCGAATAGTTTTCACGTACAACCTTGCTATCGTAATTTTTTGTATTTGTTGATGAGATAGTACGTAAAATAAAAATATAATTTTAAATTTCCCATCAAGCAACATCTAATCAACAAAATGAAAAATATATAAAAGAACTAAGATGATAGTGAAAATACAAATTAAATTTACTATTTTTGAACAACAAACGAGTATGTTTGCAATCATTTGAAATAATTTGTGTATAAATTTATATATGGCGTGCCTTTGTAACTAAAAAACTGGGTGCCATTTTATCATAATATATGGAGAAAAATATAAAAACCTTAATATGTTTGTTTTAATATATAATTGAACTAGTTTTGCGATTAACCAAACTTTTGCATATTCTCAAGCAAGAGTAATATATGAGATATTTCAACAATAAATAAAAGTTTATTAAGATCAACACATATCAGTTCTATGACCCTATGAAGTAGATATTCTCTTCACTTTCATTTTGAATGACTTGATTTATAATAATTCAAAGCCTTTCAGAAAAATGAAGTATATCTGCAAGCACCTTAACAATATTACTAAGGTCTTGTACTACCTGATTGGCATTTTTAAGTTGTTTAGGTTCCTTTGGAGGTGATTTAAATTGTCGATCACATGCATTCTCATTAGTCCAAGCCGATGAGGCATATTTAAACATGCCATTGTAATCTTTAGATTTCAAGTAACTTGTGCATTTTTTAAGCTTGTCAACAGAGTCACCTAAATTCTCCAGACATACCATGTATCTCGTTTTAAGTACGGGGTCTGTCGTGTTCTTCATGATTGAATCAACCAAGTTCTTGATTTCTATTGTCGGTTTTAGCGCCTTCTCGATTGCAATTTGGCCAAGATCGTTAAGAGATCCATTAACAGCGCGAGGATCAGATCTTAAAGTAATATTACAAAGTATAGGATTGTTTGTCTCAGGACAGACTGCTTCAATCAAATCAGCTTGACCACTAGATAAAAATGGTAGCAAAAATGTACTCAAAAGAAATAAGAATATACAATTATAATACATGACTATAATTGCTTTCTTTTAATCTAATTGTTTATTATTGGTTGAAGATCACAACTAGAATAACAATCTTATAGGAATATATAGAGAGAAAAAAATGATGTATGTGCATTTTTTTACAAGCACAAAAATAATAAATGTTATAAACTTATAACTCTCAACTACTCCTGTTTAAAAAAAAAAAAATCTCAACTACTAATTATTATATTAACTATTATTCCCTCTTCTTTATTTTAATTTTTTTAAATAATTTTTTCCCCATAATATATACTCTTATTTTATATTTCCAATGTAATATTAATTATAAGTTTTCCAATGTAATAGTACAAGTTTTTAATAATATTTTCTATAATAATTAATAGAAATAAATAAATTATTTTTATATTAATTTTAATAATTATATTTTAACTTTTTATGTAATATTTAAGAGAAGAAATGACATGTCAAAAGATTAATAAAATACGATTGGTTTAATGATATTGATTTTAGTCTAGGCTGGAAATTTCTAATAACTTTTGTTTTTAATATTTAAAAATAGACATTCATTTCATCTAAAAAATACGTTACTGATTATATGGTAACTGAAATACTCTTCATAAAGTTCTTTATCTCATAAATATATATATATAAAATAAATTTATCTCATACTCCGAGTCCAAAGTGGCTCTCATATGTAACAATATATATAATTTTAAAATTCAAATAATGATAATGACAATACAAATTATTATAGAGGATATCTCTTTTTATAATGTATCCTCTTCAGTGGACAATAATTTTCAAAAATTTAGACTACTTTTTTAAATTGAAAGAGTATCAATTTTTTTTAAACTTGTGACTATTTATAGGTATAGTCATATTTTTTTATCCTTGGAGCATAATTCCACTACTGGACTAAAAGGACATGCCCTTCCTTTGACAAGACTATTTCACCGGTCATGGCAAAAATGCTGAAACTCGAATTCGAGAATGTTATATCCCAAAACAATCATCTTTTATCAAATGAAGGGCTATTCTGGACAATATCATCCAAGCTCATGATGTCACTTTTTTCTTCCGGAAAAACCATAAATTTAGTAAACAATATGCGACTGTTAAACTTGATATGGCGAAAGCTTACGAGAATGTGAGATTGGACTTCTTAAAGTCTTTTGTCCATAAATTGGATTTTGAGGAGGTATGAATCATGAAATGTGTCACTATGGTAAAATATCAGCTGAACATCAATGGTAAGGTTATGAGCACGGTCATTCCCTTCAATGGTATTAGACATGGTGACCCCATCTCCCATTTCCTTTTCTATCTTATCATAAAAGATCTGGTAGGACTTATCAATTTTGAAATCTGGGAAGAAAATATTTATGGATTATATTGGGCAGGGGTTGTCCAACCCTCTCTCTCTACAAATTTGCGAATGATTCCTTTTTTCTATTATCTCTGACATTGGTGCTTTTAGAAAGGTTATTGCGAAATATTATGGTGATTCACGACAAAAACTAAATTTAAGCAAATCTAGTATTTACTTTAGAAAAGGAACTTCTCCTAATACCATAGACATGTTGACTTCCTTATGGGGGATTCAACATGCAGACTCAACCCATAGATATCTGGGAATCCCAATGAATCACGACAGGAGTAGAAAAAAGATGCTTTATTGGCTTAAGGATAAACTTGCAAATGCGACTATGGTGTAAAAAAGGTTACTTTCGAATGGTTGGAAAGAGGTTTTGATCAATTTGGTCGATATATTCTAAACTATTCAAGGTTTATCCTTAAATACTCGAAGACGTTTTGCAAAGAACTTTCTCAAATGGTGCCACAGTTTTGGTAGGGTTTGAGGGGGGAAGATACACTTGAAGGCTTGTGATAATATTGCAAGGGCTAAATATATTGGGTTAGTTTTTCGTGATTTTGAAGTTATGAACCTCGCCCTTTTAGAGCGGCAGCGTAAAGATTACTCAATAACCCTGATTCGATGGTTTACCAAATTTTTAAAGGGATTTACTTCCCTAATCAATATTTTTGGTACACACCAGTTAAGAAAGAAAGATCTTGGGCCTGGGCGAGAACTATGGAAGGAAGGAATATCCTTGATTGGGTTGTGTCATGCAAATTGTGAATGGAGCCATCACTTTATAAACCAGTTATCGAGCCCCCTTTAAGGTACAAGAGTTGATCTGTCCTGATTCAAGAACCTGGAATTTGGTATTCATCTCCAACTTTTTCACCCTTCGGTGGAAGAAATGATCAAGAGTATTAGTCACAATTCCTTAAGAAGAGGACAAAATCATTTAGTTGTTTTGAAACTTACACGACCAAATCAAGTTATCATGCCATTTTCTCACTCAAAGCCCAAAACTCTAAGAAGGATTCGTCTTCATGACCATGTTAGATTTTCCTTTTGATAGTGCTCCAACAATGCAATCCCTAGTGGGGACATGTTATTTAAGATAAAATATGCTCGATCCATGCATTGCAAGTTTTGTGATTTCCCTATTGAAACGGTCGAACAGATTTTTTTAGGAATACACTTCAGTAAAAATGTGTATTTTTCTACAGGTCGACATGTATTTGCCGACCAGATTTGTGTGAGGTGAGGGTTGAATTATGAAAGTGTTTCGTGAGGGGAAAATTGTATAGAAAGATCCTTTTGGTTTGGATCTTGATTTGTTTTTTAAATATTTGGGTTGGTAGGATGAAGTGTCTTTCCGGAAGGAACAATCTGGAATGCTAAGACAATCCCCCTCCTTATTGATAACTCGATGAAAGAAAACATTAGAAAAGAATGGGATATTTCTGAAAAGCCAACACCACCTGAATCTGATGAGGTAGAAACTGGGGACACTAGCCCTTTAAACACCCTTCTCCACAGGATAGCAGATCTGAATATCTTCTTTGATGCCTCATTCTCATCCAAACACGAGCCTATTGGATTGCAATTATAGGTAAGGACGATATGAAAGTTCCACTCTTTTGTGATGAGACTATGAAGTGGAGACCTTATGGAAGGAAAGGAGGCAACGGTACTCAAAGCATGTGGTGCGGAAAATTCCTTAAGTGATAGTCTAGTTGTGATTCACATGGATTGCCTTGGAATTCCCAAGGCCTTATCTCTTCATTTGTATCTAGCTGGAGAGCTAAATCTCTTATGCGTAGAACTAAAAAAATTATTCGACGTATGACTTTATCTATACGGCATGTTTCTAAAAATAGAAATGTAGATGTGGATCTTTTAGTTAGGAATTTCAGATGTGAATCACTCCTAACCAATTGGTCATCAGCCCTTATCACCGCTCTAACCAGAATGTTGGTGGGTCTCGATAACCGCTTAGGTATCACCTACCTTTATTTGTTCTTTGCTTTGTTTTTAATGTATTTTGTTTCTTGACCAAAATAAACATTCTAGCAAAAACCTCAGATTGGTAGTTGAATGAAAAAAATGTTTGTTTGGAAAAAAAATTCAAGGAATCTAATCATTAGAATTTCCTAACTAGACAAATTTAGAAAATTTCACTCTCGACTTGGTTTATAATCTGGGTAACGTCAGAATATGGTTTCTTAAAATTTGGAAGACTAGAATCGGAAAGCTAATAGATTAAAACTATTATAGGGAGTGGCTATTTGAGGAACAATAGGTGTTTGACCCCTGATGGGTCCAAACTTTTCATGGACACACTAATGGAACCCTAACCACCCAACAGGACCTAAAAGGTCCCAAAGACCCCATGCCATGAGGGCTAGCATATAGGTAAGATACAATAACAACAGGTATCTGTCCCTTCAAACAAATGATTTACAATCATGGTTGACCAAGAGTACCGCATTGGGCATAACCCCCCCCCCCCAATACGGAAGTCACATCATCACACAAGGCGAGAAAGATACATGATAAAATCAAGGGTTCGAGTTTGAGTTTGCTAAGGGTTTGTTTGAGTTCGGCTCGTTAGTTAAACAAGTCAAGCTCAAGCTTTAAATTCAGGCTCGTTTACTAAACGAGACAAACTCAAACCTATGTAAGCTCAATTCATTAAGCTCGTGAACAGTTTGGTAAGAGTTCTTAAAGAGCTCGTTAATAGACTTGGTAGGTATATTCAATTAAAAATTATATATGTATATATGCAAAAAGTCAAAACTACGTACAACTTTTGTATATGTAATTAATCATAACTAAAATATTTTATATCTAATAAGTAAATTTTTTTTTATATCTAATAAGTAAATTTTTTTTATATCTAATAAATATACTACTATTATGTAGGGCTACAAATGAACCGATACTCCCACCAAGGGCTCGAATTTGAGTTCGCTAAGGGTTTGTTTGAATTCGGCTCGTTAGTTAACGAACCAAGCTCAAGAAAGCTAAAGCTTGGTTCGGCTCGTTTCGTTTCAAACTCAAACCAAGCTGAAACTCACTAAAATATTAGCAAACAAACTCAAGAAAGCTAAAGTTTGGCTCGGTTCGGTTCGTTTGCAGCCCTACTTGCAGCTAAGTTATCTCACATGAAACACCATCAGCACTGAGGCACCAACCACATGAGCAAGTTTTTGGCTACTGCATAAGGAATGACCGCATCTATTACGAGGTAGTTCACAATGGTTTAACAAAAAAACGCATCTATATTTTTTATTCTATTTGATCCCATATTCTTGTAAGATTTCTTTAAAATCAAAGTGAGTGTTTTATTAAATTTATAACTACAAATACATTAGATTGTATCTACAAAAATTGTACACTTTATTATTTAAAATATCATCCAGCCTCGAATAACATTGAATTCTTAAATAATTTTTTTGATTAAATTAATAATTAAAGACCAGTTAAATTATATTTATAAATAATTTAATACTTTATTACTCCAAAGTCATCATCTATCCGCAATCTATTACATATAAGGGTCACTCGGAAAAATGGCTAGATTTAAGAGCATGGGGGATTTAGGGATTTACGAAAAATGAGTATTGCGTTTTTAGCGAATAAAGCATGGAGGATTTTAAATAATCATAACTATTTGGTGGCCAAAATCTGAAAAGGTATTTATCTTCCAAATTCAGACATGTGTGACGCAATGCTGAAAAAGAAAAGATTGTGGAGTTGAACTACTCTATTTGAAGGAATCCAATTTCTTAAAAAAGAATGCATCTGGCAGATTAGCATCAGTCTTAAAACGGACTAATGCCTCTCTATATGTGATAATTATATCTTAGTTGAAGACATCATTTTAGGTGTTTTTGGAAGTCTAATATTCGATTTTCACTTGTATTATGGCACTTTCCTATTTCTTGTCTTGATTTGATGATTTATTATTTTTAGAGCATATTGAGTTTAATTTGTTTATTTAGTGTGAACCTTTAAAGATATATAAAAATTAATTAGATTCCAAATCAATTCCAAGAGATAAAGAAAAGAATATTATGATGGAAATTGGAGATAAAGGAAAGAAAAGATAAATTATGGAAAGATAAAGTTGCCAAGTAAATCTAAATTCCAGCAGCCACGTCCATTAAAGTGACCATAACTCAATATTGGCTAAGAATTTGGAAGAATGGTCTAAAGAAAAGTGATAGAGCTTTCCTAGACGATTAGATTCGATATAAAGAACACGTCAATCGGAGTTGAAACGAAGAAGTTACAGCCAAAACAAAACAGCGGCAGTTTATTAACTTTTCTATATTTTAGGGTTACGAATTTGAGTTGGAATAGAAGTCCAATTACTTATCTTCCACTCCAAGAAAACGTTTTAGGGCTTCCTATATCCTATAAATACACCCTTTAACCTTTGTAAAATCATCCTTACTCAGTTCTAAACCTTATATTAATTCTTAGTCATTCAAGAGAGTAAGATGCATTCATGTATCTTTATTTTAGTTTTATTCCTTCGGGTATGAACTAATTTTCCCATGGCTTGGGTTTTGCATTATGTATAATCTATGAATTCTATTTTCTTTCTATTTAAGTTTCTTTGGGAATTATATGTTTTAAATTAATTCTAGCTGTTTAACCATATATTTGATTTATGTGCTTTGCTTTATTGTCTGTCTTAATCCTGATCAATTTAGGGCTTTGCTAATAATAGTTAGATGGTTACCCGGAAGGGGTGTCTAATTATTGAAACATTTCATAAACGTCTAGTGTACGAAATTAATCCTGGCAAGATTTGCCTAACTAGATAATCATAAGGGTTTATTTTAATCACCAATCATCATTAGTAGGCCAGCCTCATCTAGGAACCTAGTAGCGTAGGAACACCCTACTTGAGTCCCCTTGTGATTGTAAGGTCGCCACCCTAGTTCGCTCTCCGGGGATAGGGGGAATTTAAAATCCTGACTACTTATCTAAGAGCTATTATCACCCTTATAAACTGAACTGATAGAAAGAATAGTAGGATTAGTGCATACTAGCAAAGCCTAAGCTATATTCTCTCATCTTATTTCTCTCATATTTAATTATTTGTCTTTTAATTTATATAGTTGTTAATATCAACTCTCAATCAATCATATTTACTTCCTGTCTTTTGTTACTTTAATTTATTTGCTCATTCGTATAACACACTAAGTCCCTGAGAACGAATCTGACTTATCATTAAAACCTGCATACGTCCTGTAATACTTGCAGTACCGTGTTTAGTCTAGGGTGATTTGTGCATCGTGTATCCATCTTTTATTTTATTATTTTATCACACCCTAGGCGACACCAAGCATTTTGGCGCCGCTGCCGGGGACTTGTGTCTCGTTAGCGTGTGGGTTATTTAATTTTAGTAGTAGTAGTTTGTTGTTAAATTTTTATTTTCCAGTTTTTATTTTTATTTTTCCAGATTTACGCTTGTTGGTTTGTTTTAGTCTTTTTCAGGTTTTAGCAGTGCATCCTTGGCCTCCTCTTGCGGAGCCCGAAACGAGTTTCAGAGCTTATAACAAACGTATCAGAGAAGACAGAGCCCGAAGAAAAGATATGGCAGAACATCAAGAAGCAGTAAATCCACCACTGGTGGATCCACCACTTGGTCCTTTAGGAAATATACCACCACCACCATGAGATAACAGAAAAAACAACATAATTGAATAAGATCTTCCAGGAAAATACCTTTTCAAGTTCAACCATTAAGTTATCGTCCTCCAGAGATCTAGAATATCAAGTTCAGGCCCGATCCGTGTATGCTCAGTCAATTCCAGAATTTCGGACTCTATAGTGGTACAGCAATACAAGATCCAGTAAGAGCGATTCAGAAGTTCATGCAGATTTGTGATGCCTATGTTACTCCAGGCATTACACGGGAGCAACTGTATTGTCACATGTTTTCGTTCTTTCTGATCGGCAAGGCTGGTGATTGGCTAGATAGAAAACCACCAGGTACAGTTACTACTTGGGTAGAACTTCAAGCCGCATTCTTTAACCGTTTTTATCCGAAGAGTATAAGACTCAAATATCGGAGTGAGCTTGCTAAGTTTTGTCAAGAGAACGGAGAAGAAGTAGGAGACGCATGGACAAGGTTTCAACAAAAGTTAGCTAGATGTCCACTCCACGGTTACACCTCGTCTTTACAATTAGCTATATTTTATCAAGGTATCAATGCCGAAAGTAGACTGAGGGTAGATAATCTTGGAAAGGGAAATTTTGTGTCCATGGATCCTACAGAAGTCGCTGAAGGTATGGAAAACATAATAGAAACAAAATGGAGTTGGCCAATTTCACAAGCTCCTATTACAAACACCAGAGGTACGCTTCGATTAGATGCAAAAACTGCAAACTCAACTTAATTTGCCGCATCAGAGAATCAAATCAAAGAGATTAAGCTTGAGATGCAGAAGAATTTAGCCGCAGCAAATATAGTGTAAGAGGAACAAGGTTGCCCGAAGTGTGAGGTACCAAATCATACATGGGAAGAGTGCGAAGGAAATCCAACATCTGTTTATTTCATATCTAACCGAGGAAATTATCATTTTGGTAACATGAATCATCTGGGTATGCAGTACTCAAATCCACAGGGGACGCTAATCCTGGTCATTATCAAGCTCGTCCTAGAATAACTCTTTCCAACCAAGAGGTCAAGCTCCATATCAGAAAAATCAGAATTATAATCGACCTACTCCTCCACAACAACCTGTTAATGATGCATATACAGATGCTTTAGCTCAGAAGGCTTTACCACAATATCCTCAAGAAGGAGTTGTAGGTGATCAACAATTGAAGAATTTTATGGATCTGGTGACAACTAACATGCATTCACAGAACTAGAAGTTAAGAGAACAAGAAGCTTCAATTCATATCTAAGGTAAGCAAGTAGAACAAAGGAATAAAGCTCTTACTGATATTATGGAAGTGAAGAAATTTAAAGCTATCGAAGGAGGTGATGCCAATGTTGGGTTCGAAGCTTGTAAGGCTATTTGCCTTGAGATTGAAGAGAATAAGGAATTACCGCATACTGCAGAAATTGCCATGAAAGTTTAAGGAACTAAATAAGAACCAACCAAGTCTATACCAAGGACTCTGACTGTTCTAAAGATGAGGATCCAGAAAAATACGAATTTTATACAGCTTCTGAGCGATATGCAAAAAGAGATTAGATTGGTTATGGAATTACAAGCTGCTAGAGCTAAAGAGATAGAGGAAGAAGCCTCAAAAGAGCTGAAAGATGAAGTTGCACCTGTTGTGCAAGAAAAGAAGGTGGAAACGCCACCCGTTGTTCATACAGTGTCGCCAACTATTCCTGATACAAGTCCGAAGGTAGACATTGGACTCAAGACATTTGTAGAAGCGTATACTCCAGAAAATATCAACGCCCAAATGCTTGAGATGGCAAATAAAGGGATTACACCACAACAAGTATTCACGCAAGTTATTCCAGAAGCGAGTATAGAAGCCAGGAAAGAGACTGTGGCTCCTATTGAGAGAGTCTCAAGAAAAGTAGAGAAAGAGTTGCCATTGAAACTCAAAGATCTCAGAAGTTTTAATCTTCCTATTTGGATAAATGGTATGCTCAATGTGAAAGCTATGTGTGATGTGGGTTCAGGTGTGAATCTTATGACAAAGTCCATGTTTGATAGACTTGGACTTCAGAAATCATAGAAAGCTCCAGTGAAGTTGTAATTTGATGACAACTCGGTTACCAAGACATGGGGAACAGTGGAGGACGTTCATGTCCGATCAAGTAATATCACCATCCCTACTGACTTTGTTATACTTGATTTTGATGCAGATAAGCAGGTTCCAATCATACTTAGAAGGCCCTTCATGGACACAAGTCAGAGCATAATCAACTTCCAAGAAGGGACAGTGACCCTTCATGCTAAGTATATATACGAGACATTCTATGTCTGGGGTAAGAAACCAAGGAAGTCAGATCCCACCGTTCTTATCATCCACAACCTTTCACATCACAAAGTCCCTAAAGAAATCCACGCAAAACCTGTGGATAATGAGCCAAAGATTGAGGTTGGAGTCGACCATGAAGTTGTATGGAAAGCTCACAAACCAAAGAATAGGCCACGAGGTCACGAAGACTCGTGGATGTGAACATTCATAGTCACTGAAGTTGTTTCAGCTAAGGTGATAGAGATCAGGCCCAAGAGGGGCATTAAACGGAGATCAGTTTACGTTCGTAGCCTTGCTCATTGATGGGGAGGCTATATTCACAAATCTTGATAGAGGTAACACGTCTAACTTTAAAGGACGTTAAATAAAAGTGATGTACGGGAGACAAACCGCAATTTTTTATGTTTTTATGTTTTTAATTCATGTTGAGTTTATTTTTTTTAGTTGATATTGCATATTTGAGAAAGGTATTAGTATTTTTGATGTCAGGTATTAGAGAAAATCAAGTATGGGAGGAAAACAAAAAAATTCAGCATATTCTGATCAGCTCACCGGTATTGCCGGTGAGATGACCGGTATGCAGGTGGGTCAAAAAACTGTGGCCCGGTTCGTGAAATTAGGTTCCATGCCGAGACGAAGATTTTCAAAAACGTTTACCACCGGTATGCCGCTCACACCGCCAGTATGCCGGCCCGAAGAAAAACCGTGGCATGGTTTGTGAATTTAGGTTTATTGCCGAGAGCTATCAATAAAAACCGTGGGCGCGATGGTCGACACGGTATGGGACCGGTATGCCGCCCCTATGACCAGTATGCTGGCCAGCGCCGCTAGAGAAAGAAAAAAATGTGTTTTTTAGGTTATAAAGAAGAAGAGGTTAGTTATATTCCGAATTTTTCAATCCTTAAGCCTCTCTTTCTTCTCCACAACTCTCCCAACTCCATTAAATCTTCATCAAACCTTCACCAAACATCAAAACACTACCCAATCACCATAAAAACACATCCAATCCTTTCTCCACATTATTACAAAGAAGATTCAACCACCCAAATCATACCAAAACACATTGAATCCAAGAATCAAAAGCCTAAATTTCAGAAATTCATCCTACAATTTCTTAGATCCATACCAATACATCAAGAATCCATCTTACCCATATAGGGAATCATCATCAAAACACCTTTCCTAACCCAAATAAATCTTGTTCAACCAATAATCAAGAGATTCAAATTTCAAGAGTGGTTAAAGCTTTGAGTTGGAGGTCAATTGAGATGACTAAGAGAATAGAAACATTATCTACTATGAGAGAGATGGAGAAAAGTAAGGTATGGGTTTTATTGAGAAGAAATCAAGTGAGAAAAGTTCAAATTCCAACACAAATGGTAAAACAGGTTAAGAGAAGAGAGGTCAGCTAGTTGTGGTGAATGTAATGGGCAAAAAGATTCCAGCTTTTGTTACGGAAACACCACAACCTCTACAGATCAAAGGTCCTACACCCGAAGAACAAGAGAAAGCTTCAAGTTCCCTGATAGCTTCTGCAAAGAAACAATTACAGGAACTTCCTTTTGCTTATGAGAAAGTATTTGAAGAAGAAGTTGGTAAAGGAGAGTTCAAGAGAATTTTGGAAATCAGTGAAAGATTGGGTTGGTCTACGTTCATGGTAAGATGTTCTAAATTGTATTTTGAAGGGAGAAGAAATGGATGTGGCAAGATTGATCTTTGAAGAGGTGATGCGATTTTTTATCTCTCCCATTTAGTTATTTAATGTGCAATATCCTACTAGGATCACGTGTCTTGTTCGGAAAGCGAATGTGATTCTGGGTGAAGGAGAGAAACTAGAGTTTAAGACAAGTAATAATATTGAAAATGCTTCGATCAAGAAAATTTTGAGAGGAGCGGGAATTATGCAACTTTCAAAATAAGAAAAGGATCGTATTTGGCAAGAGAAGGTAGATGAGCGATTAAATAAATTCGAAGTAGCTCAAACTTCCTTGTCCAAAGATGTGGCACAAATAAAAGCTAATATAGTGCACATCATGATACTCCTTGAGCAATTAAAGAAGGATCCAGTAAATCCTATCCTGGATGTCGATAATGCGAGGCAATAGCCTCGAGAGTATGTTCTCTTTCTTCCTTACCATTTCTGTACATGTTTTATCTGCTAATTTTGATTTCTGTTTTAGAGTCTTTTTCGAGTTGTGGGGATACGCCTCATTTTTTAGTTGGGGGTGTGGGGATTCGTTGTCTCTCATCTCCATTTTTATGTGATTTTTTCTGTTTTTAGGTAGAAATTAAAAATTTTGATACATGGGAATTAGATGTAGAGTGTGTTTAATAGCTTGAAAGCATAATCTCAGTAAGTTAATGATAAAAAGTAGTATGTTTATGAGCTATTTTATTTTGTATGCTTTGAGTCTTTGCAGGAAAACACACATTGATAGTAAAGAACAGATTAGTTAGCAATGCGATAGAAAGTATGTCCGATCTCAGGGAGCCATGAGTGGTGCGTAGGCCGTGAGATCCAAGCTAGTTGACAAACCCATTTGATGAACGTGCTAAACGTAAGAGAATAACGAAATTGCATAGTTTAGAAAGTGATTAAGGTGGTTCTTTCATAAGCCCCTTGTTGCCTTTTAGCTTGTTGTCCAAATTATTATTTTATATCCTTCTCAGCCCCATCTAACCTTTCTAAATCCTTTTTATTAACCACATTATAAGCCATATTCCTTTAGATTTTAAGACTTTTCCATATGACCCGCCAGGGCCGCCCCTTGGGTAAGGCCACCAAGGCGGCCGGTTTAGGCCCAATTTTTTCTTTTATAAAAAAGGGCCCCAATTTTATCAAAATAACTTTTTTATAGTTACAAAAGGCCCCAAAAAATATATTTTGCTTTAGGTAACTAAGAATATTTTGGTTTCTTGTGCCGGCCCTGTGACCAGCACTCGGATCGCGATGCATAGACAATTGTTTTAGAGTTTGAGTTTGGGGTGGTGGGACAACCATTATGGGAATTATTATTGGGTTGATATTTTTGAGCTTATTAATTGTATTATGTTCTATATAGTGTCAATGATTCACATGTTTAATATATTGTAACCCTTTGCCAGGGTAATAGTAAATGAAAAAAAAACTGAAAAGCATGAAAAGAGAAAATATATGAAAAATAGCGGGATATCTCAACATCAAAAAGAGAGTCATAGCTACACAAAAGGAAAACTGATATGAAAATAATATATATTTGGACCGGCAAAGTGGAATTTTTATGTGAACATCTTATGCTTTAATTGGGTTATTGGGGATGCTACTTTGTGCATCAAGAAAATCATTGGGTTGAGTGAGAAACGTTTTATGAGAGTAACTCAAGCTCTAGGGCGATTTGTTAATGGCTAGTGAGGAAAGCGCCAAAATCTCACTCTAAATTATCCAAATATACTTATCATATCATCCCTAAGCCAACATTACAACCTTAGAGACCTTATGATTCTTTGCTATGTAATCTAGAAGTAATTGAGCCAATAGAGAGTAGTTAAGTGGATCTTTGGATACTAGTGAAGTTCGATGAACAATCTATAGCCTCCTTGGTGTACAGAGTAAAGATCCTCTCCTTCTTACATTGCGAAATAATCTAATCTTGAATTCAAGCCATGTTGATTGTAGATATGAAAAGTGTGCAGGTATGTAGTTTGTAAATATTATTACATGAAATTTTCTGAGTGGTTGCTTTATGTCTATTCTATATATTCTGCCATCTTCTTTCCCACTGTGCTTAATTGACCTAGGTGTGTATTTAGAGACTTCCCTTTGTTTTTATCTTTATTGTATCGGGACGATACAATTTTGAGTTGGGGGTCTTGATATGTCTCCTTATTTGTGATAATTTAATCTTAGTTGGAGACATCATTTTAGGTGTTTTTGGAAGTCTAATATTCGATTTTCACTTGTATTATGGCACTTTCCTATTTCTTGTCTTGATTTGATGATTTATTAATTTTAGAGCATATTGGGTTTACTTTGTTTATTTAGTGTGAAGCTTTAAAGATACACAGAAATTAATTAGATGCCAAATCAATTTCAAGAGATAAAGGAAAGAAGATTATGATGGAAATTGTAGATAAAGGAAAGAAAAAAATAAGGTATGGAAAGATAAAGTTGTCAAGTAAATCTGAATTCTAGCAGCCACGTCCATTAAAGTGATCATAACTCAAGATTGGCTAGGAATTTGGAAGAATGGCCTGAAGAAAAGTGATACAGCTTTCCGAGACAATCAGTTTCGATACAAAGAACGCGTCAATCGGAGTTGAAACAAAGAAGTTACGGCCAAAACAAAACAACGGCAGTTTATTACCTTTTCTATATTTTAGGGTTACGAATTTGAATTGGACTAGAAGTTCAATTACTTATCTTCCACTCCAAGAAAACGTTTAGGGCTTCCTAGACCTCTATAAATACACCCTTTAACCTTTGTAAAATCATCCTTGCTCAGTTATAAACCTTATATTAATTCTTAGTCATTCAAGAAAGCAAGATGACATTCATGTATCTTTATTTTAGTTTTATTCATAATTTTCCCATAACTTGGGTTTTGCATTATGTATAATCTATGAATTCTATTTTCTTTCTATCTAACTTTTTTTTGGGAATTATATATTTTAAATTGATTCTAGCTACTTAACCATATTTTTGATTTATGTGCTTTGATTTATTGTCTGTGTTAAACCTGATCAATATAAAGCTTTGCTAATAGTAGTTAGATGGTCACCCGGAAGGGGTGTCTAATTATTGAAACACCACATAAACGTCTAGTGTACGGAATTAATCCTGACAAGATTTTTCTAACTAGATAGTCATTAGGGTTTATTTTAATCACCAATCCTCATTAGTAGGCCAGCCTCATCTAGGAACCTAGTAGCGCTCGAACACCCTATTTGAGTCCCCTCGTGATTGTGAGGTCGCCACCCTAGTTTGCTCTCCGGGGATATGGGGAATTTAGAATCCTGACTACTTATCTAAGAGCTATTATCTCCCTTATAAACTGAACTGATAGAAAGAATAGACGGATTAGTGCATACTAGCAAAACCTAAGTTATATTCTCTCATCTTATTTCTCTCATATTTAATTATTTGTCTTTTCATTTATTTAGTTGTTAATCTCATCTCTCAATCAATTATATTTACTTCATGTCTTTTACTTATTAACTGCTACTCTGATTTATTTGCTCATTCGTATAACTAAGTCCCTGAGAACGAATCTGACTTATCATTAAAACTTGCCTACGTCATGTAATACTTGTAGTACCGTGTTTAGTCTAGGGTGATTTGTGCATCGTTTATCCATCTTTTATTCTATTATTTTATCACACCCTAGGCGACACCAAGCACAGACATCTGAAAACATTCATGGATTGGAAAAGGTGTTACATTGGATAAACCGTCAGGGTGCAAACTCAACAAAGTGGGTGAACTTTTTAATAAAAAACTCTAGTGATGGATTATTGCTACACTGAAATTTTTTGGTTCCAAAAGAGAGGTGGAAGGGATCCTCAGAATTCCAATCATGCAATTGAACATAGAAGATAAAATTATTTGGCCATTCACTGAAGACAGATAATATTCAACCAAATTTGGCTACCACTTTCTGGTTAACAAGGACATTGAAAATGAAGCCCAATCCTCTTCCATAGGAGAAAAAAAGATAATATGCTATGGAAATCCATTTGCCACTCGAATATCCCATTTAAAATAAGAAACTCCATCTAGAAAATCTGTAATGGTGCTATTCCAACTAAAGAGAATTTACTCAAGATAAAATATGCAAAAACAACAACATGTGAATGGTGTGAATCAGACAACGAATCTATTGCACATCTTTTTCTCAAGTGTCCGTTCAGCGAAGAAGTTTGGGACGCATCCTCCTTACAAATCAAATTCCGCATTTTTCAGGGATCAATTGTTGATTTGCTTAATATTACGATCAATAACTATACCAAAAATAGACGGGACAAGAACCTCATTACAACTTTTGTCTACTGCACAATCTGGAACATTTGAAAAGTACAGATGAAAGGTTTCTTTGAGGATAAGAGTTGGAACACTAGCGATATTATAAGGAAATTTAATTCAACCATCAACAAATTATTAAAAAGTGACCCCATGGTCAATGGGGTGTTGAATTAGGAAGGGATAAATACGATAGTAAAGATAAGACAGACATTGAAATGTTACAAAATACGACCGAGACTATTTACTTAAGTGTTACCTTTTTCACCAAAGAATGGGAGCCAGTAGGTATTGCTTCAGTCGCCATCAACCAACACGAATAAATCACTCATAAAAGTATGAGAAGACGTAAAACTAATTCATCTAGTGAGGGTGAGATTTGGGCAATCCTAATGGAAATGAGACCAGCTTCTGATATCAATCTCCAGAGTTGTTCTTTCTACTCTAACAACGTTGAAATCATTCAAAGAATCAACATAAGGATGAAGATCAATTGGAGGATCCAATATGAAACATGGAATTGGATGGTGAGATTTTTGAATTGGAAGGTTTGTCACGTTTAAAGGGAGATGAATGGCACAACAGACGCTCTGGCTAATACGTCTGACAAAATATTGACCTCTCAGGATGAAACGTCTACTCTCTTATCAACTCGTTTACATTTTTAAATTAAATATGTAAAAAAAAGGGAATTGGATGTTTTCTTTTTTTCTGTGGACCAACAAAAATTACATATAGGGGTTTCAAAATAATATTTCAATTAGACCCAAGAAAGATTCAATGCTGATTCAACAACCAAAAAATTTAATTAAATACGGTACTAAAATATATTAACTAAATAATACACAAAATTTATTTGACAAAAACTTACATACTATACTATTAAATTAGTATAAGGTTATTTAACATATGATATTAGATCAAATACAAAAAATTAAAATAAGGTGAGGAGAATTAACCAACTCCGGTCACCACAAAACCAGGAAAGTCATTACACAAAAAAGAAATAAGGTCCAGAGGAATATTACAAATCCATGAAGGACAAAGATTAGAAACAGAAAAAGCCTTAGCGAGCCAATCAGCGACTTTGTTAGCAGTTCTTCTTATACCACATATGCGAAAATTCGTGTGGTCCTTGGCCAAATTTTTGATATCCTCAAGGATAGCCCTGTGTTTCCAATGACAGTTCGTGCTCGGGGAATACAAGGCCTTCAAAACTGCTTCAGCATCAGATTCAACTCTGTTGCATAGGGGAGCATGATCAATAGCAAATTGAACGCCACTTCGAATTGCTTTTGCTTCTGCTTCAAAACTAGAGGATGCAGTAATGTCCATGGCGAAACCATTAACAACTTCACCTTTCCAGTTGCGGATCACTGCTGCTGCTGTGGCTTTTCCGTTCTTAAATGTAGCATCCACATTCATCTTCAAGGATTGCTGGGGAGGGGGAGACCAAACAGGGATAATAGAGAGCCAATCATCAATAAGGTTATCAGTACTAGAAGAGGGATAGGACATGCTCGAATCATCAACATAAAAAACTTGCCTCTGCATTCCAATCATCCACTACGAAGATAGCAAGGCCTCCAGATATACCCACCGGGTCAACACTCCAAAGCAATCTTAATTTTAACTTTTTCGCAAAAACCAGTAACTTCTTCTTCTTGGTTTTAGTCTCTGAAAGACCAATAACCCGGGGATTCTCCTTAGAAATCAAGTCTCTAAGGTTTTGGACTGTCAAGGGTGACCCCGAACCTTGACAGTTCCAGAAGATACCGATCATGGATTAGGTGGGGGTTGCTCAATGCAACCACCCACTGAAGCAGGTTCAATCATAACCAAGGGGACAGCATCAACCGCCATATCAAGAAGAGGGACTTCAACCAAACCGTCCTCACCTTCCTCAAAACCAACCATCTCAGTATGAACAAGTTTGCGTTTCTTAGCGCTAGGACCACCTTTCTCTTTCTCTTTCTCTGGACGCTCAATCGAAATAGGGATATCAGTAAGGGCCAACGATTTATCGTGGATAGGGGTATCTGGTACTAAATACGAGCTAGGAGACACCATAGGAGTAGATAAATTCGAATCAGGAGATTTAGGGTTATCAACTAGCTCCGGGGAGATACCATCAGTGGAATCAACCATAGTAGTATCCACCAACTGGGTGGAAGCTGTCTCTTCATTACCAACGGAAGGGGAAGAAGAAATAAGGATAGGGGTCGGTTTAGTAGGAGAGGGAGAAGGGGTAGGAGTACATGGTAACGGGGTATTAAAGGGGGTCGGAGGAGAGGTAGGTATAATGGGAGGAGAAGAAGGATTAGGTGTCTTTTGAGTATTAGAATTGAACTCCGGGTTGACCCATTGACGACTTGTTTTCCCATGGGTAGGGTTAGATCTGGACCAGGTGCGAATGGACCACCGATTACCAAACACGGGTTTACCACTAACTGAACCTTCCTTTTTGATGGGCCAGGCAGGCCACTTGTCACTAGAAGAATCACCACTAACTTTCCTCTTAGATCCAGACCAGTTAGGAGAAGATTTATGTTTGTATTGATGGGGGGTGGGCCTAGAATCTTTACTATTGACCACCGGGGATCTATGACCAGAGGATTGAGCTGGATCATGTTTTTTGGCAATATTAAAAATATGGTCAACTCCTGTAGGATCCGAGGAAACATCCTTCAATAACTCCTTAACAACCAAATCATAAGCCTGTTCAGGTTCTGAGGAACAGCCTTGTAAAAAAGGGGGAACATTCTCATCTTTAATAACACTGACAGCCTTAGTATCCTTAGTATTAACGGAGGGGGGACCAGCAATTAGTCTGGGTTTAGAAGTAACATCATCAGACGAGGGGAAGTAAGAGTCATCACTCCCACTGATAATATGAGAGGGGTCATCAAGATCATCCACCACATGGATATATTTACCTCGCCCTTTGACCGGAGTAATGCTCATCCATTCCCCAAAAGTAAACGGAACTCGACCACGTAATCTCTTCTGTTCATCTTTATAGAGATCACAGTCACCAGCAGAATGGGATAATAAACCACAGTAGAAGCAGAATCTACTAAGCTTTTCAAATCTAACCTCCACTTCCAAAGATGGCAGTGAGGGTCTCTCAATATTAAAAGAACGGACGAGGGGATTATCAAGTTTCCAAAGAACACGTACACGTAGCAGTTTAGTGGTGTCATTCACCACATTAATGTCATAAGCAAGGAGAGTGCAGTCAAGATTTTTGCAAATGTCCTTAGCATTATCGGGAGTAACAAACGCCGGAGGAAGATTCTGGAAGTGAACCCAAAAAGTAGCAGAAGAGAAGTCGGCTTCGCTCATTGACATTTCTGGATGCCAAGCTTGAAGAAGGAGGAGGTGGCCATTAATAGACCAAGGTCGAAAATTCCAAATGTTGAGAAGGTCATCTCGAGATTCAAAACTAAGGAAGAAGGTGTTGAAGCCAGCAGAGGTGACATGCATACGAGATCTAAGACCCCAAGATCTATTCGCAGCAGATTCAACTAAAGATGAGGATACTTCAGTTTTAGACAAGATCTTGGATAGGAGCATGAACCGTCGTGAGAGGATTTCATCTTGTTTGAAGGAAGGAGTAAGTTTCATGGAAATGGTCGGTATCTTAGCCATGGCAGAAGAATAATGAGAGAGAAGGTGGGAGAAAGAAGGAGAGATTTGGGAACCGGGAGAGAATGAAATGAACCTTAAAAGGTATAAGGGATAAGAAGGAGAAGGAAGCGTATGAAGTACGCCTAGGGATTGAGCAAAGATTAATAAAAAACTAAAATCACAGTAAACAAGGCCAAATGCACTTCTCGAGTAAGATGAATGATTACCGCGTGAAGAAGAAGGGTTAAGAGTTAACGGGGTAAGCAATGGAGGGAGAGAAGGTGAACTCGGGAAAGAGGAAGAACAAGAAACAAGATAAAGTCGGATCATCATGAGGAGAGAGAAGGGATTTTCTAGATAGAAGGGAGAGCATCATGAAGAGGGATTTTTTCAATGGTTAATTTTTAATATCTATTTACGTTAATTCAGAGATGCACAACTAGTAAGTATGAATGAACTAATTTTTTTTAAGCCACATCTTTACAAAGTGTCATTTTTTGGAATAATCCCAGCGAATAATCCTTCGTTAAAAAATTAGAAGATCCATGAGGAACTCCAAGATACTAAAACCACATGTCACCCTTATACAAATGTGTATGTTCCTCAACAATATCGAGATCATCATCCTTAATTCCCACATAATAGATATTTGATTTTGAAACTTTACGGTGAAGTTCAGAGCAATTATAAAAGTACTCCATATACTCTAATAAAATCTTCACACATATAACCTTCCATTTCCAAGAGCACCATATCATTGGCAAAGGAAAGGTGAGTAATATTGAATCTATCACATTTCAAATGGTTGTTGAAATACTTACTAGTTGTGCATCTCTGAATTAACGTAAATAGATATTAAAAATACAAAATATAAATATGTAAGGAAATAGTGTATCACTTTAACGTAAGTGGTTTTAACCTTTGAAGATGCCTCCATTTATTACTACAAAAGATGAAGAGGTAGTCACACAATCCATTATCCACTCTATGTATTTTGCCGACAAATTTAAATTTTCAAATATCTCTCAATAAAGCTCTACAAATTAGACTCATAGGCCTTCCAAAGATCAGGCTTTATTGTACATCTTGAGAAGCGTTTTCTTGTTGATATAATCTCGTAAGAGTTCTTGCATCAAATGGATATTATCAAACATAAGTCTACCCTGAAGTAAGGCACTTTGTGCCCTAACCACAATGCCTTCCAAAACAGACAACATCCAATCTACGATAATCTTTGCAATGGCTTGGTAAACTGAGATAGGCCTAAGGACATTCACCGTTTTAAGATTACCTTTCTTTGGGATTAGTGCAATAACGATGTGGTTAAATTGTCTAAGAAAAAAATCCTGAAATGAAGAATTCCTTAACCATCTTAATCACACCTTTACCTACCGCATTCTAAGACTTTATGAAAATTTCTTATGAATACCTATCTGGTACCAATGTCTTATCATTACCAATACGAAATATACCGTCTTTAATCTCTTCGTGCACAAAATAACCCCTGATTTCTAAGGCAAAATGTTATCCCATTCAAATATTTCACTTTCACTTTCAATTTGCAAAGTACACTCACTAATACCCAATAAATACTCGTGATACTTTAGTGGTCAAATGGGATGTGTGTGGCACAACTAAACCAAAGGGGTGTATTAGTAACTTTTGTTTACCACGGGGCCTCTCGTGTCATAATGAGAGACCACAGAGGGTCATATGCAATTAACCCTTAAAAACAGAAGGCAACTTTTGCAATTGGTATAAACGGAAGGGGAGGTTAGCCTAATTAATGAAACTTTTACCACAAGTTTCTTTAATTCTGATTTCTTTGTTTTCGACCCATATATCTCAAGGAGGTAGTAGTATTGATTGCTTAATTTCCCTCCAAATGCCTTTTTTGTAATTGCAGTTCCTCAATCCTCCAAAAACCTATCACATTATTATTATTATAAATAAGTACTAACAAATATTATCATCTCTTTCTCTTTACGCCACTTCTCATTTTCATAGGGTTTGTTTTCAAATCCATCGATCGCCGCTTGAGGTATTGTCTTACTCTAGGGTTTGACTGCCATTTTGTTTGAATTATTGAATTTAATTTATTTCTTCCTCCTTTTTTACTGGATCTGTCATTATTTGATTAATTCTTATACAATTTCATGTTTATAGTCTATATACTGTGACATTGGATTTATTCAAATTACATTTTGGAGAATTTTTGTTCATTTCGTTCCTTTTTAGAGTATTAATTTAGTCAATGTGCTTTTGTTCATAATTATAATTAATGGATATGCAAAGTAATCTATAGATAAAATGTTGAATTCAGTACTCGATAAGTTTATTCTTCTTATTCCATTTATTTTTATTAATATCATATACTGAAATGGATTCAATGGAAAACTAGCTGTATTCAATCTTAATTAGCTGTCAAACCCTAGGTCTTAACTTTAGACATGTGACTAAATTATTGGAGAAATGGTGTTTTGTGCAGAGATCTGAAGAGCAGATATTGTAAAATATATAATTAGGACTTTCTGTATCGATTTTATATATGATGTTGATTTTACTCTCTTTTACTGAAATAGTATCGTTTCTGTTTATCCAGGTCAATTTGAAATGGACACCACACCATTTTCAATGAAACTATGGCCTCCAAGTCAAAGTACACGGTTAATGCTAGTGGAAAGAATGACTCAAAACTTCATTACACCATCGATTTTATCCAAAAAATATGGTCTTCTCAACAAAGAAGAAGCTGCACAAGATGCAAAACAAATCGAAGCAATAGCTTTTACTTCAGCTAATCAACATTTTCAAAAGGAACCAGATGGAGATGGAAGTTCAGCAGTTCAACTTTACGCTAAAGAATCTAGCAAACTTATGTTAGAAGTTATCAAAAGAGGTCCTAAACCAAAAGAAGAAGTCAATGTTTCTCACGAAACTATTTTCGATATCTCAGGTGGTCGAAGAGCTTTTATTGATGCAGAAGAAACTAAAGAGCTTTTAAAAGCATTAAAAGAGCCTGAGAATAAATATACTCGTATTTGTTTTAGTAATCGAAGCTTCGGACTTGATGCTGCTCGTATAGCCGAGCCTATTTTACTGTCTCTAAAAGATCAAATTACTGAAGTAGATTTATCAGATTTTATAGCAGGAAGACCTGAAGCTGAAGCTATTGAAGTAATGCAGATTTTTTCAACAGCTTTAGAAGGTTGTAAATTAAGGTATCTTAATCTCTCAAACAATGCTATGGGTGAAAAAGGTGTAAGGGCATTTAGTGAACTTTTGAAATCTCAGGGTAATTTAGAAGAGCTTTATTTAATGAACGATGGTATTTCAGAAGAAGCTGCACAAGCTATAAATGAGTTAATACCTTCAACTGATGAACTTAAAATCCTACACTTTCATAATAACATGACTGGTGATGAAGGTGCGATTGCTATATCTGAGCTAGTTAAACGTTCCCCTCGTTTAGAGGACTTTCGATGTTCTTCCACAAGGGTAGGTTCAGAAGGTGGGGTACCCTTAGCTGAAGCGTTAAGAAAATGTTCTCGTTTAAAAAAAATCGATTTACGTGATAATATGTTTGGTGTAGAAGCTGGAATAGCTTTAAGTAGAGCTTTATCTGGGTTTTCTAATTTATCTGAGATATATTTAAGTTACTTAAATTTAGAAGATGAAGGTTCTATATCTTTAGCTATAGCTTTAAAAGACTCAGCTCCATTTTTACAAGTGTTAGATATGGCTGGAAATGATATTACTGTAGAAGCTGCACCTGCTTTAGTAGATTGTATAGCTGTAAAAAATTCTCTTACGAAATTAAACTTGTCTGAGAATGAATTAAAAGATGAAGGTGCGATTTTAATTGGGAAAGCATTAGAAGAAGGTCATGATGAGTTAATAGAAGTTGATATGAGTTGTAATGCGATTAGAAGAGTTGGTGCGAGATGTTTAGCTCAAGCTGTTGTGAGTAAATTAGGGTTTAAGATGTTGAATATTAATGGGAATTTTATATCGGAAGAAGGTATTGATGAGGTTAAGGGTATTTTTAAGAATAATATAAATGTGCTTGGACCTTTGGATGATAATGACCCTGAAGGTAAAGATTATGATGAGGAAGCTGATGAAGAAGGTGCTGCGGGTACTGATGATGAATTGGAGTATAAGCTTAAGGGACTTGATATTAAGTAAGAGGAGAGATTCTGTGTAATTTAGGCATGTTTGTTTGTACTTGAGGTGTTGGATTTAAAAGGATTGATTTGATGAGTTATTTTCTTGCTATTGTTTTTTAAAGTTGTCTGCTCTTTTTGAGATTCGGTACATTAGCATGTTTGGATGATGTTGTTGATTGTGTCTTATATGAATCAGAAGTCAGAGCAGTGAATTTAGTTCTGTTAAAACTTTTATATCATGCTTAATCCAGTTTTCTTTAATGAGTTTTCTCTTATATGCTAAAATCCCCCCTATGAGATCTTAGTTTTATCCAAACACTCCCATCACTTTTTTTGTCTGAGGTAAAATATTTATTGAAGATTATATAGACAATTACCTCAATCACCTACCATATTCCACGACTTCTTGAAAATACGTGAAGAATTCTCATCCGGATTTGGATCTTTATCATTATCAATTCAAAAGATATTTCTTTAATTTCCTTATTGATAATCTCGGCACAAAGCTCAACTCCTTGTTCTCTAGTCAACCCATTACCCCAATCAAATAACCCTACATCATTTTTTCCTTCTCGTACCCAACAAATGCTTGTAATAGTCAACAAAAATCGCATGCAATTGATTAATTGATATTGATCATGGTCGTTAATGAGCATAACTTTTGCAATAAATTTAGACCTCTCTTTACTTTTTATAATTCTATGAAAAAATTTAAACAACGGCCACTCTTAAGTGTATAACCACATTTAGTTTTTTGTTGGAAGAAGCTAAATTCCGCCTTCACAAAGCTATTTAGCTTTTTCCCGAAACTTCACAAATTTTTAGAAAATTGTAGTATTTCTACGTCTTGTTGGATTCTAATTTTGGTCTTTCCAATGCCTCATTCTTCCCATTTAGCTATC